>SJXQ01002490.1:27462-128359 GCA_006408695.1 Aepyceros melampus
GGTGAGTGCGGCGGGGCGCGCGGGGCCCGGCGCGGGCGGGGCGGTCCGCGCGAGGGGCCGCGAGGGCCTGGGCTGGGGCGGCGCGGCGGGACCGCGTGCGGGGCCCGACCTCAGCTTCGAGCGGAGCCTGAGCGAGGAGAGCCGCGGTGCCCCCCAGGGGGCATGGCGAGCGGGGGTCCGGGGACCCGGCGCCTATGAGGCCTGCGCGCTCCGGCGCGGGTAGGGCCAGGGACCCGGCAGCGTGCGGCCCGCTGGATCTTCAGGGTGGGCTGCGGGCTTTGTGGCAGGAGTGAGGGGAAATAGTGGTCGGACACCAAAGCCCGGGTGGCATATGGCGTGAAGCACGCGGTAGCGGGGCACCGGAGGCCTCGGCCTGGGCGCTCTCGGTGGAGGGGCCAGAGCGGGAGGGGGAGGTCAGGGTGGCCTGGGCGGTCGAGCTGCGCTCCGGGGTGTGGGTGCACAGGTTAGGGAGGGAGAGGTAGGCGTCGCCACTATCCCTGCGTGGACCTGGTTAGGCGCTGAGGTCTTGGAGGTGGTAACTGGAGAAATGAGCCTTAAATAAAATGGTATCAGGTTCCGTCAGCCGCAGAGTGTGAGTGTGAGGGGTGGTGAAAATGCATTTTTTGCCCTCTTCGCCGCAGAATTGGTGACCCTTTTATTTGCATAAATCTTGAATCGTTTCGCAGCAGTTCTCCCGCCACCCAGCCCACACCCATACGTAGATGGCACTTCGAGGCCTTTCTGGCGGTGAAGGTTGTTGCATTAAGAGCCCTTCCAATAAATCCAGGCGCAAACTTAACTCCAGATTAGCAAGTTCCCTGTGTTAGAAGCCTTGAAATTGTAGGGTTGGAAGTCTGCACCCAACCCCCAAATAATAGCCTTTTAGAGGAGAAATAAAGAAAATAAAAACTCCGAATCTCTTCTGTAAACTCTTGAACGACTTGAACTTCACGTGTTAAATTCTCATGTCATCCTCTGTATTTGTGACTTCAAAAAGCCACTGTGTTGAAATCAGTACAACTTTATGCCAAGATCTAAAAATTGCCATTCAGTGTAAACTTACTTCTTGTGTTCTGGAAGTGTGAGTCTGTACACCTTTGAGGTTGTCACGGTGATGTATTTACAGCAGCAACTTTGTGCCCGTCTGTATTTTTCAAAATAATTGATTCAATTTTGGTAGATGTTGGGGATCTTCAGTTCCGTCCCTTAGTCGTTTCCGACTCTTTGCGACCCGATGGACCGCAGCATGCCAGGCCTCCCTGTCCGGAGCTTACTTATTTAAACTCATGTCCGTTGAGTCGGTGATGCCATCCAACCATCTCATCCTCTGTTGTCCCCTTCTCCTGCCATCAGTCTTTCCCAGCATCAGGGTCTTTTCCAGTGAGTCAACTCTTCGCTACAGGTGGCCAAGTATTGGAGTTTCAGCTTCAGCATCAGTCCATCCACTGATATTCAGGACTGATCTCCTTTAGGATGGACTGGTTGGATCTCCTTGCAGTCCAAGGGACTAAAGAATCTTCTCCAACACCACAGTTCAAAAGCATCAATTCTTCGGCTCTCAGCTTTCTTATAGTCCAACTCTCACATCCATACAGGACTACTTGGTGTTGGTTAATTAAATAAACCTGAGCTCCCATTTGTGGCTCTAACTTAATTTGCTTTGTACCTGTTTTACAAAGATGTGAAGATTAAATAGTATTTAATTGGTGGTCAGTAAATGGAATCCATTATTAATCAGTGGGTACCTTTGCGTGAGGAAGTTTTCTACATCTTGAATTATTTTGAAAATGTAGTTCCCAAGCTTTTTGAAATTGTGGCACAAAATGATTTTAGTTCAAGGCACTTAATTATATGTGTAAATATGCTACATGATAAATTCTTAAAAGGTGCAAGAGATACCAGGTTTCAATGAGAAATTCAGTGTCCTCAAAATTGACAACACCTGTGGATTGCTATTACTAACATCAAATTCTTCCTGAATATTGCTTTACTGCTTATTGTGTACTTATAAGTTGATGGAAGTGAAAATGCAGCTGTTTAAGGTTTTCAGCCAAAATTTTCCATAAAATAGCTATTGACTTTAGTTTTTTGTAATGTTGTTGCTGCAGGAAGTTTACCAACTGGTAGTCACAATTAGTTCCAGAATTGTTGAAACCTAAAGGTTTGGGGGGGGGATGTGGGTGGGTGGGTGTGTGTGTGTGTGTTTTATATTTCTGGGTTTATTGAAGATATGCAGTGACTTTTACAGCTCCATTGAAATATTTATGTTCTACTAGATTTGTATTGCTATTTAGGCATTTTACGCATTCATTATCTTAGAGCCAATATTGTGTTTGTATAGATAATTAGCTATGTTACTATTTGTGTTTGTATAGATAGTTAGTTACATTGCTATTTTCCAGTTTATTTATATGAATTATAAACATATACTTCTGGAGGTAGATTTTCAGAAAGCTTAGTTACAGAGTTGCTTCTTCAGGTTTTTGTTGCTGTTTGTCCAAGTATAATTGTGCTGCTGTTTATATAAATGTAAAACCCAACATTGTTAGTCTGGGCCAAGAAATGAAAACATTTAATCAGGATATTCTGGAATATTTACTTTATTTATTTATTTATTTTGAGAAGTTTTATTAATTAATTTTTTTTTTTTAGTTTGTTTTGCTTCACAATACTGCATTCGTTTTGCTACACATCGACATGAATCAGCCATGAGTGTACTTGAACTCCCAATCCCNTTATCCCCGTGCATCAGTCCGAAGCATCCTGCATCAAACCTGGACTGACGATTTGCTTCACCTATGATATCATACATGTTACACTGCCACTCTGCCAACCCATCCCACCCTCTCCCTCTCCTACAGAGTCCAAAAGGCCGTTCTATACATCTGTGTCTCTCTTGCTGTCTTGCGTACAGGTTTATCATTATCATCATTCTAAATTGATATATATGTGTAAGTATACTGTATTGGTGTTTTTCTTTCTGGCTTACTTCACTCTGTATAATCGGCTCCAGCGTCATCCACCTCATTAGAACTGATGGAATATTTACTTTAAAATGACTTGTGGGTTTTTACTTTTAATGGACTTAAATTTCAGAAATGGGGAAAACATTAGAGCTATTTTAATTGCATCTTTATAGTGATTTTTAAATTAATGTTTATTTTTAATACCATATTTGAGAGCATTCCAGTTAAGAAAAGAAGCAATGAAAATTATATAATTATCGGCAGACTGTAAGTATCCTGTTTGTGAAAACTAGATAGCCAAGGATATTAGGAAAATAAATCTAAAATAAAGGGAAAAAAATAGGATTTTAGTGAGACTTTTAGGGAGATTCACATAAAATGAACAGATTTTGGTCTCTGAAACCTCTATGTTGGCCACTCAGAGGTTTGATTTTTTACCTAGAAGTAACTAAGGAACCTTAAATTACTTAAGTAACTTAAAATGGCTGATGTAGAAACTCTTGGGAGCTTGAGAGGAGTAGGAGCAAAAATGAGTGAAAGAGGACTGAGAGAGAAGAGGAATCATGGGAGTGATTCATTTGCTCAACAAGTAAATGCTCAGTACGCTTTGACTGGCAGCACAGAGGAATGCAAGGACACGGGAGACATGGTCTGGGGCTTTTGGGGAGACGTATTTACATAGTCTGAGCTCAGTCGGTGGCTATAGCGTAGGAGACGGACACAGTAGAAAAAGCAAGAGGATTTGTTTTTAAGATGTTCATATTTGCTTTAGTTTTTGAATGTTGAAAGTCCTCCCTGCCTTTTTTTTTTTTAAAAACCAGTGAAACTTTCGTAACATTGCCATTTTGTACCATTTACTTGACCATTACCTTGCACTGCCTTTAGTGTTAACCATTGCAGAAATCTTTTTATTATTACAATAATAATTCATCCCTTCTTATAAATAACTGGGGGAAAAACAACAGTAAGTTGGAGGTGAGACATTAAATGCACAAGCTGAAATACTACATAAGTCACAATAAAGCTATGGGTATACATTGGAAGTTTTTGATAAGACAGTTGCTAAAGTACAGTAGTTTTAATTAGTATAGACAGTGTATTTGATGTTCTGTACAGTAATCTGCAAAGAATTCTCTCACTTTGTGATACATTTGTGCTGCAAAATACTGCTTGAGTACTAGTTTTGTATATAGGATTTACTAGCCATCATTTTTTAGCACATTGTTCCCATCGTGACTGATTGTATTGTAATAGAGTTGTGCTGGAGTTAGTGCCTTATTATGAAAGTTTCCTAGATTATTAAAACCTTTAAGTAGTTAACGTATTAAAAGACTATATCACAGAGGTAAAACTAAGGTATTTTGGTAAAACAGAATACTGGAAGTACTTGGGAAACCTGGCATGGCTTGCATCGGACCTTTCTGTCTCTGTGCTTAGCACACAGGAAGCATTTAAGGGAGCTTTCCAGGTAGCTTAGTGGTGGAGAATCCATCTGCCAATGCAGCTGATGTGGGTTCGATCCCTGGATCGGGAAGATCCCCTGGAGAAGGAAATGGCAACCCCTTTCAGTATCCCTGCCTGGGAAATCCCATGGACAGAGGAGCCTACAGTCCACTGGGTTGCAAACAGTCGGATATGACTTAGAGACTAAACAACAGCAACAAGAATTTGGTAAAGATCTTTTGAATGAACTAAATATATTTTTTGGTGAATTGCCAAGTCAGTGATCCCTCAATCTTTGCATGTTAATTTATTTAATATTGGTTGAATACTAACTAAAAATGTCAGGTCCTGCTGTCATGGTGCGTATGTTGTAGTGGGATAAATCAGTTGAAAAACAAGTTTTCAAAACCAGATAATGGTAAGAGTTATGTAGAGAATTGAAATAGGGTGAGGTAATGTGATAGTGCATGACTAGGTGGCTACTTTTAAATTGACTGGTCACAGAAGCCCTTTCTAAATAAGGTGACATTTAAACTGAGATCTGAATAATAAGCACTCAGATGGGGAGAGTGTTTTCTTTAGGGAAAGACTTTCAGGGGTGTGCTTTGGGAATGAAAAAAGGCCTGTTTTGTAGGTGAGGGAATCAAAAAGTAGGTGGGAATCAAAAAAGGCCTGTTATGTTGTTCTAGTAGGTGAGAGGAAAGAGAAGTGAGGGATTAGAGTTAGGCAAGAGGCCAGGGTCTGTAGGGCTTTGTAATAAGCTGGAGATTTTCTTTGTAAAATAGGAAGCCTTTGGGGGCTTTTAAGCAGAGCAGAAAAAATATTTATTTTATGATTTGAAAAGGTTACTTTGCTGTCTGGAGAACAGATAGTACGAAGAGCAGTGAGGCTTGCACAACAGTTTCAGGAGTTGAAGTTTTGACCAGGGAAGTAAAAATAGAGATATAAAGAGAGTTGGAAGGATTTGCGATATGGTTGGAAAGATAGAGCTGATGATGGGTGTAGTGGGGGAAGTTGAGAAATCAAAGATGAAGTATAGGTTTTAGTTGTATAACTTGTGTGAACACCATGTTCTTTGCTGAGACATGGAGGGTTAGGAGAAGAGCAGGTTTAGGGATTGCGGTGGGAACTCAAAGACTTACATTTAAGACGCCTACTAAACATTCAGGTGGAAATGACAAGATTTGCTATGAATTTCAACTCCAGAGGGAAATTTGGCTGGGGTTAGAGACATGACATGGAGAAGGCATTGGCACCCCACTCCAGTACTCTTGCCTGGAAAATCCCATGGACAGAGGAGCCTGGTGGGCTGCAGTCCATGGGGTCAGTAAGAGTCGGACACGACTGAGCAACTTCACTTTCACTTTTCACTTTCATGCATTGGAGAAGGCAGTGGCAACCCACTCCAGTGTTCTTGCCTGGAGAATCCCAGGGATGGGGGAGCCTGGTGGGCTGCCGTCTGTGGGGTCACACAGGGTCGGACACGACTGAAGCAACTTAGCAGCAGAGACATGACAAGCCACAAGAATGTTTGACCTCAGTCCATGGGAATGGAGGAGATCATCTTGCCTCAACCTTTTTCAGGGCCCATTCTTGATGGAATTGAGCCCAAGTGCCTAAATTACCCCTTATATGCTACTAGAATTGAGGAACTTTGGTGAGAATGGAATGGAATGGGGCTTAGGGCTGAAACCTGGGGTACTATATATACCATGTGAAGACTGAGTAGTGAAAAGGCCAGGCAGTCAAGGAGCGACCTTTGAAGCAGGAAGAATCCAAGAGAAGAAAAAAGTTTCAAAGATAAGGAAAGGGTCAAGTGTATCTGCTACTTGCAAAAAAGTAAGATGAAAACAAGGAACATGACTTGGTTTTGGCAACTTGGAGGTCATAAGTGACCCGGGTGAGTAGTCTGCTTGAAGTGGTAGGGCCAGAAGTTAGATTTGAGTGAATTGAGGACTGCATGGGAGACACATGAAAACAATCACAGTAATTCTGAGTGTCACAGCCTGTGGTAGGCATTGTTAAAAAAAAACAACAAACCAGAATTGTGGAAAGTATGTAATAATGTGTGTTTTAAGAAGAAGAATTGGAGACCAGCATGATTAGTAACTTGTCTGGGATCACAGTCAATGGCCTTGGTAGTTTCACTGTCTTCGAATGATGGTCTTGCCCACAGTCTGATCTCCATTCATTAATTGCACATCTGGTGACCTTTCGTTCTACTTAACTCATTTATTCAGACCCAGGAATGGTAACTAGCTCTTATCACAGCAAGTAACTGGAGCTCTTCCTCTTGTCCACAGTAATCTGTTTTTGATACCTCACTTTAACTTTCCTCTGTTTCCAGTTCTTACGAGACTTACGATCCATTTTATCCATACTGCTTTTCTCTGGCCCTCCCCTCAGGGCTTCCACTTCTGCCCAGCTAAAATAGAGCCAGTGGTTATAATCACTCCCTCGCAAGGGTCAAGTGTAGCATGTCTCTTGAGCCAGGCTGCCTAGCTTCCAGTCCTGGCCGTAGCACTTGCCATGTGACGTGACCTTTGGCAAGTTACCCAGTTTTGTGCCTGTTTCCTCATCACTAAGGTTGAGAGTACAGCCACAGAAAAACTGACGTCTCAGGATTGTTTGAAGCTTATGTGAGTTTGAGATAATACACAGTATGCTTGGTGACAGTGCTTAACAGCACAGCCCCACTCTCACTCCGTTGTTCCTGTTTGAAAAACCCCAGATACGATTAAGTCTGTGCTTGTGTTTGCCCTTGTGCTACTGGAAACTGAACATGTGGGCTCTTTGTCTCAAATTCCTGAACAATAATTATCATCAAGCCCTTCGTACTGGCAGTCGTACATTTTACTAGTCAATTCATTTTTCTGGTGTCATAGGCAGATTTCATATCATCGCCACTCTATTTTCAGTTGATGACCCTTGATCTGAGATTTTATTGAAAACATAGAAACTGTCAGGACAGAACTTACTCAAGATCCTAGCAGACTTCCCTACCCGACAGCCTCTCTTTATTGTGGAGATAGCTTTGTGTTGTGATAGTGCTATCTAAGGCCAGTTCCTTCACTTTCCCACAGCATCTTAAACTCTCATTTATAAAGGACATCACTCCATTAGTTCTCCTTTTCTTCATCATTGATTTTTCCATTTCTAGAGCTTTCTAAACCTTGACCTTGTTTTAATAAAACCCTCTCTTGTCTCCACGTTTGTCTGCTGTCCCGTTTCCCCTTCTTCCTTACAGCAGAACCTAAGAGTAGCTCTTGAATCTGTTTGCCTTTTTTTTTTTTAAACATCTTGCTCTTTCAATTACATCATACTGTTCCTAAGCGAGAGGAGAGCTTTATCCCACTTTGTAGTTGCCTTGCATCTTTGAGTGTCGTATAGTACTTAAATCTGTTTTCTCATAGGTAAAATGGGAGTAATAATAATTTACCTGCCTTCCTCATAGAGTTGGTGTGAAAGTCAGTTGAGATCATGGATCTAAAAATTTGGGTAAATTGTGAAATCAGAAATCTATACAATTTTTTAAAAAACAAGTCCTGTCTTTATCAGTTTTCCATTCATTGTGATCAGTGTTTTTTTTCACTGTCCTTTTTGAACATGGTTTGTGTGAGATATCTTAATTTTTCAGCTTGATGTAGTCAGCAACTTCAGTGTTAAGAGCAGTATTCTGCCATTTTAGGCTTGGAAATTGAGATTATTTGATAGACAGTGTATAAAATTTCTGTTGCTTTTGGAAAGAAATGTTATAAATTTAAACTTGGTATAGAACAGTGAATCCTGCTGAAGGACACCACACGTCTGTTCCCTGTAAGTTTGGATAAATACATTCCTTGTATTTGGCTCTCTGACAGCTAATTTTATAGTGGAATGAATTTTATAAACCCTTTAACATTATATATACCTATTCCAGCAGAGGAAGTAGACCAGCTGCAAATGACTAATATGTGTGAATAGGTCCTTGATGCTTGAGCAGGTGGATAACAGTTGTTGTCTCTCCCTCTGTCCTGTCCTCTGCATGTCTGGTTGTATTAGGTGGGTGGCTTTTTTTGTAGTGTATAGATCTGTTCTCTGCCTGTATAGAAACTTTAAAATTTACAAGTAACTTGGGAGTTTCTGCTTTACTGTCTTCAAAGTCTGTGTCTGTTTTGATCTTGATGAGACTATACTGTTAAGAATGTATTTATAATATTGTAGAATAGATTAAACTGGCATAAATAGATAGGCTTTTTTTATTTACAAAAAAAAGAAATTCGTAGCTGCTCTTGGTTACCAGGGGCTTCCCTGATGGCTCAGACAGTAAAAAGTCTGCCTGCAGTGCTGGAGACGCAGACTGGGAAGATTCCCCTGGAGAAGGGAATGGCTGCCCACTCCAGTATTCTTGCCTGGAGAATTCCATGGACAGAGGAGCCTGGAGGGCTGCAGTTCAGCAGCTCTCGGTTGTAGAGTTGAACACAACTGAGCAACTAACACTTTGAGTACTTTGGCTTTAGGAGCCTAATCATCATAGTTTCTGTTGGGGGAGAATGGATTATGAATTTCGAATTATACTTAAAATAGTAGCTTCTAGATCGTAACCCTAATTTGAGAATGAGGGTTACTGCCTTTGTTTACTATTATCCACACATTGTTAATACTGTAATCTGAATTATTTTTTCAGTTTAAAAAAAAAGATTGTGCCACATTTTTTCATTCCTTTGGTCCAGTGGGAAGATTTTTCCTGTTGCATTAATATCAGCTGACACCTTCATAATCAGTTCTGTGTTTAGAATTACCTGAAACCGGCTTTGTGGGAAAGATCCAGGAAATACTCTTTGGTGCCTGCACTAGTTTCTCAAATGGAAGGATACCTCCCAAGGAACCAAAAAGGAAAAAGTTTTGCCCATAGTGTATATGTATGAAATCCTTTTGTAAACATATTTTGCTTTAGGTCTCTGTTTCCTTTTGCTAATGGGGGCTTCCCTGGTGGCTCAGATGGTACAGAATCTGCCTGCAATGTGGGAGACCCAGGTTCCATCTCTGGAGCGGAAAGATACCCTGAGGAGGGAATGGCAACCCGTTCCAGTACTGTTTTCAGAGAATCCATGGACAGAGGAGCCTGGCAGGCTACAGTTCATGGGGTTGGAAAGAGTCAGACTTGACTAAGTGACTAACACATACGTAATGGTTAATGGCTAAAACTTACTTGCTGTTACTAATTTTTTAATTTACTAGGCTATGTAGTGTTCGAACTACTATCCAGAATTTTCTGCTTTAGTGAGATCTCATAAATTGTAGTGTATTCTTGGGTAATATTAATAATGGTTGGAAGAGGGTACCATGAGGTGTTTTTTCTTTTAAACTATTTAAATTTCCCCTCATTACTAAAAACAGTCGAGACTTGTTATGGTAAGTAAAGTGTATAAAGTAAAGAGCAAAAGGCTTTAGGCCCCTGGTCTAAGTAACCACTATTGAATTCTGTATATGCTGCTTGTCTTTTTTTTTTTTTTTTTTTTTTTTCAGAAAAATGTGTGCATATAATACATAAAAACAGCACTGTGTATTTAAAAATCTATTGCTTTTGTCCTTAAAGATAATTGTAAATATTTCTTCCAGTCATTTTAATGTACATGCATTCTGTGAATTTCTTTATATAGTCACTGTTCTTACTGTATTGTATAACTATACAGCTGTATGCATGAGCAATAATGTATTTTACCATTTCACCATAGATGGATATTTAGGGTTGTTTGCCGTATTACAATAAGTAGTGTGCTACACATATTTTGTTCATGTATCTTTGAAATATTTATGTGAACATCCCTTTAGTATTGATTCTTAGAGGTGGAATTTTTGGGTCAAAAGATGGCAGATTGCCTCAAAAATGCCTGCATCAGTGTTCACAAGTCTCAACAGTATTTGTTGTTTTCAAATACTAAGTCTGTCTGAATAACCAGCCAGGATTCAAATAGAGATCTAACACAGAGTAAATGAGTTAAATATTGTGAGGCTCTTTGTATACTGCCTGATACATGGTAAGTATTAGCACCCATGAACTAAGTGATGTGTAGGAAGACTGACTTGCAAAACATCATACTACTATGGAGATAAGATTTAAAAGACATACTTTTATATCTGAAACATACAACTTAAATTCGTGGAAATAACTACTCTTAATGGTGGTTGGCCTGAACTAAGATAGTGTCATGGGATACAATATAGTGTTCACATCACAAAGTAGTTAGATGATAAGTTGGAACCACTGGATTTAATGTAAGGAATATTGGAGAAGTGAGAGACAGCTACCTTAGAACAGAATGGGATGAAAAGGATAACTGATCTTCTTTTGCGTTGGCTTTTTCAATAAACTATTATGATTGTCTCCCTTTTGGGTAAAAAAAGCAATGTTAGCTATATTTAGTAGAAGGTGTTGAGTATGTTTTTCTTTTAAGATGCATGATTTCATAAAAGAGAAGTATGTGGCCAAGGAAAAAAAATAGATTTCTTGAGTCTTAACCATATTCTGTCTCTAATCAGTGATAAACTGCCATCCTTTATCTAGGGGGAAATAAGCAGCAAAATGAAAGTATAATTCCATATCCCTGCTTCAGCCAGGAGAAACTTGTTGTTTACTCTGATCATAGTGCTTAGTATTAGGCCCATCCTTTTGAGATGACTTATTGGAAGCATTGACACGGGGCTCAGCACAGTTCAGTTCAGTCGTTCAGTCATGTCTTACTCTTTATGACCCCATGGACTGCAGCATGCCAGGCTTTCTTGTCCTTCACTAACTCCCAGAGCTTGCTCAAACTCATGTCCATCGAGTTGGTAATGCCATCCAACCATCTCATCCTCTGTCGTCCCCTTCTCCTTCTGCCTACAGTCTTTCCCAGCATCAGGGTCTTTCCCAGTGAGTCAGTTCTTTGCATCAGGTGGCCAAAGTATTGGAGCTTCAATTTCAGCATCACTCCTTCCAATGAATATTCAGGACTACTTTCTTTTAGGATGGACTGGTTTGCTCTCTTTGGAGTCCAGGGGACTCTCAAGAGTCTTTTCCAACACCACAGTTCAAAAGCATCAATTCTTCGGCGCTCAGCTTTCTCTATGGTCCAACGGTCACATTCATATGTGACTGTTGGAAAAACCAAGCTTTGACTAGATGGACCTTTGCTGGCAAAGTAACGTCTCTGCTCTTTAATATTCTGTCTAGGTTGATCATAGCTTTTCTTTCAAGGAGCAAGTGTCTATTAATTTCATAGCTGCAGTCACAATCTGCAGTAATTTTGGAGCCCAAGACAATACAGTTTCTCACTGTTTCCATTGTCTCCCCATCTATTTGCCATGAAGTGATGGGACTGGATGCCATGATCTTAGTTTTTTGAATGTTGACTTCTAAGCCAGCTTTTTCACCCTTCCTCTTTCACTTTCATCAAGAGGCTCTTTATGTCCTCTTCACTTTCTGCCGTAAGAGTGGTGTAGCCTGCATATCTGAGGTTATTGATATTTCTCCTGGCAATCTTGATTCCAGCTTGTACTTCATCCACCCCAACATTTCGTACGATGTACTCTGCATATCAGTTAAATAATCAGAGTGACAATATACAGCCTTGCCTTACTTCTTTTCCTATTTGGAACCAGTCTGTTGTTCTATGTCCAGTTCTAACTGTTGCTTCTTGAAATCTGCATACAGATTTCTCAGGAGGCAGGTAAGGTGGTCTGGTATTCCCATCTCTTGAAGAATTTTCCACATTTTGTTGTGATCCACACAGTCAAAGGTTTTAGTGTAGTCAGTGAAGCAGAAGTAGATGTTTTTCTGGAATTCTTTTGCTTTTTCTGTGATCTATGGATGTTGGCAATTTGATCTCTGGTTCCTCTGCCTTTTCTAAATCCAGCTTGAACATCTGGAAGTTCATGGTTCATGTACTGTTGAAACCTGGTTTGGAGAATTTTGAGCATAACTTTGCTAGTGTGTGAAATGAGTGCAATTGTGCGGTAGGTTGAACATCCTTTGGCATTGCCTTTCTTTGACATTGGAATAAAAACTGACTTTTCCAGTCCTGTGGCCACTGCTGTGTCTTCCAAATTTGCTGACATATTGAGTGCAGCACTTTACAGCATTATCTTTCAGGATTTGAAACAGCTCAACTGGAATTCCATCACCTCCACTTTTTCATAATGATGGCTTTGTTCATAATGATGCTTCCTAAGGCTCACATGACTTCCCATTCCAGGATGTCTGGCTCTAGGTGAGTGATCACACCATTGTGATTATCTGGGTCATGATGATTTTTTTGTATACTTATTCTGTGTATTCTTGGCACCTCTTATTAGTATCTTCTGCTTCTGTTAGGTCTAGACCATTTCTGTCTTTTATCAAGCCCATCTCTGCATGAAATGTTCCCTTGGTATCTCAAATTTTCTTGAAGAATTCTCAAGTCTCTCCCATTCTGTTCTCTATTTCTTTTCATTGATCACTGCGGAAGGTTTTCTTACCTCTCCTTGCTGTTCTTTAGAACTCTGCATTCAGATGGATATTTCCTTTTCTCCTTTGCCTTTCACTTCTCTTCTCAGCTATTTGTAAGGCCTCCTCAGACATTTTGCCTTTTGAATTTCTTTTACTTGGCGATGGTTTTAATCACAGCCTCCTGTACAATGTTGCGAACCTATGTCTACAGTTCTTCAGGCGCCCTGTCTATCACATCTAATCCCTTGAATCTGTCACTTCCACTGTATAATCTTAAGGAAATTGATTTAGGTTATACCTGAACAGTCTAGTGATTTTCCCTACTTTCTTCAATCTGAGTCTGAATTTTGCAATCAGGAGTTCATGATCTGAGCCACAGTCAGCTCCTAATCTTGTTTTTTGCTGACTGTATAGAGCTTCTCCATCTTCAGTTGCAAGGAATGTAATCCATCTGGTTTCGACATTGACCATCTGGTGATGTCCATGTATAGAGTCGTCTCTTGTGTTGTTGGAAGAGGGTGTTAGCTATGACCAGTGTGTTGTCTGGGCAAAATTCTGTTAGCCTTTGCCCTGCTTCATTGCCTGTTACTCTGGGTATCTCTTGACTTCCTACTTTGCATTCCAGTCCCCTGTGATGAAAAGGACACCTGTTTTTGGTGTTAGTTCTGGAAGGTCGTGTAGGTCTTCACAGAACCGTTCCACTTCCGCTTCTTCAGCATTAGGGGTTGGTCATAGACTTGGATTACTGTGATACTGAATAGTTTGCCTTGGAAATGAACAGAGACCACTCTGTCGTTTTTGAGGTTGCACTCAAGTACTGCATTTTGGACTCTTTTGTTGACTGTGTTAGAGGAGTTGTAGCTACATTGGCTGTTGGACATAACCTTTCCCGGAGAAGCCATGTGCAAGAGTTGCTGCCTTTTCCTACTTCACGACATCTGAGAAGAAGGCTTTTCTGTATAAGCTGTTTCAAAATGGTGCTCAGCTTGATTGGGTTAGAGAAGACTTAAAGTAGTCTAGAAACCATCCTTCAGCAAATACATTCTGGTTGAAATGCCTGTGGGATATCCGGTGAAGGTTTCTAGTAGAGTTGGATATGCAAAACTGAAGGTCAAGGGAGAATTGGGCTAGAGATACAGGTGACATACGATTGGTTCTTAAAACTAGAAGTAGATGAGATAGTTATCCTGGAAGAGTGTGTACAAGAAAATTCAGTCAAAAGCATAGCCTTGAATAACCCTTAAAGGTCTGGGCAAGGGAGGGGATTTCAGAATGGAGGGAACAGAGGTAGGAGGAAACCTGGAGCAATTCAGTGTTACGGAATCCAAAGTAAGACAGTGTGAAAGGGAGAAATGGGTCAGTGCTGTCAGCTGTGACAGAGAGGTCAAGAAATACTATAGAGGATTAAGACGTGTCGGGTGCTGATGCTGCTAAATTCAGGGGTACTGGGGAGGGCCACCTCACTGCCATTGTAGGAGTAGCGCCGCTGCAGAAAATAAGCAGCAAAATGAGAACAAAGTCCATGCTTCAGTTTATTCGCATTTGCACTGCACTCTGGAGTAAGAAGTATGCAGTTGTGAGTAAGTGAAAGCAATGTGTCGTTAACTTCTTTGAAAATTCCTTGAGACTAAGGGGAGGAGAGTGTAACTAGCAAGGGACAGATTGGGGGAGGGGTTGTTTTTAAGATGATGGAGAATTAGGTGTGTGTAAATGTGAATGGAGATGAACTGGGAGAGAGGTTGAAAATACGTGGATGAGGGGATAGGAAACACAATGAATCCAGCAAGGTACTGGAGGGACAACAGGAATCAGATTTGAAGAGAGGGATACCTTTCATTTAGTAGAGAAGAAATGGAGATTAGATGAATCTGGATGCAAAAAAAACCCATGTGTCACTTTGGAAACAGCGAGTTGAGTGTGAGCTCCTGGCGTGTTGTCTGTGTCTTGAAGTAGAAAGTGGTCATCTGTGGGGAGGGGGCAAGTGTTGGGAATCAGATTTAGATATCAAGAGAGTAGAGATTTGAAACAGCAGTGTCGTGGAGGATGGAAGAGAGGGCTAACCACAGGAACAGAAGGATTGGGGACGTCTTTCCTCTTCTTCAGTAACATTTAGAAGACTGAATGTGGATAGGTAGCTGGTTAGGTATTAAAGGTGAGATTGATTAGCTAAGTAACATAGCAGAGTATGACACCACAGAGTGGTTGAAGTCAGTTTTGAGTACTGGAAAGTTCAGCTGTGTTGGTCCATATGTGGAAATTTGCCTGGCAGGAGCAGTAGGAAGGCAAGTGTGTGGTGGTAGGAGGTAACAGAAGCAGTGGCGTTATTGTCTGAGCCGAACAGAACTGGAACGAAAGGAGAGGCTCGGGGGACCAGAGCGGAATGGAATGCAAGACCAGGTGTAGTGAACAGTTACTGAGAGAGTTGGTGGGAAGAGATTAGCACTTTTGTTATAATTTTAAAGAGCATTTTAGGGATGATGAGATTCAGCCTGTGTTCTGAATGGCTGTGAGTAGATGACTTAAATGGATTGGAAGTGAAGATCATTGGGTTGAGGTAAAGGAATAACGCCAGAAGCTTGGACGGGTCAGTGAACCTGGTTCCAAAGTCTAGCTCTCCTATTTTCTTTGATGCATGACCCAAAGTGGTATTGCCAGGTTGAATCTACACACACACTCCCACACACCCTCTGCCAGAATACTGAAACATTTTGGCATATTGTCCACAAAACATTATATCATTTGATACTCTCATTCTGAAAGTATATCCCTCTTTCACAGTTAACACCAAAAATTATTCAAGACAGTCTTTTCCAGTGTGACCATTATTGGATTAATGATAATCTGACATTAAAATTTGTACTTCTGGTGATTAATGAGGTTGAGCTTTTCTTTTTATTGGGTGTATAGTTGTGAATTGCCTGCCTTGTCATTTGTCCATTTTCCTGTTGCTCCGGGAACCATTTTCTACTGTTTCTCCTAATTTGTTCTATGTGTGTTTTCCTTTTGGTATGTGTCTTGTTATTTCTGTTTGAATTACATGCTTCAGTTCGGTTCAGTTGCTCAGTCGTGTCTGACTCTTTGCGACCCCATGAACTGCAGCACGCCAGGCCTCCCTGTCCATCACCAACTCCCAGAGTTCACCCAAGCCCATGTCCATCAAGTCAGTGATGCCATCCAACCATCTCATCCTCTGTCATCCCCTTCTCCTCCTGCCCTCAATCTTTCCCAGCATCAGGGTCTTTTCAAATGAGTCAGCTCTTCGCATGAGGTGGCCAAAGTATTGGAGTTTCAGCTTCAACATCAGTCCCTCCAATGAACACCCAGGACTGATCTCCTTTAGGATGGACTGGCTGGATCTCCTTGCAGTCCAAGGGACTCTCAAGAGTCTTCTCCAACACCACACTTCAGAAGCATCAGTTCTTCGGCGCTCAGCCTTCTTCACAGTCCAACTCTCACATCCATACGTGACCACTGGAAAAACCATAGCCTTGACTAGACAGACCTTTGTTGGCAAAGTAATGTCTCTGCTCTTTAAGATGCTGTCTAGGTTGGTCATAACTTTCCTTCCAAGGAGTAAGTGTCTTTTAATTTCATGGTTGCAGTGATTACATGCTTAGTTTGTTGATTTTCGTTCAATAATAAATGTTTAGTGTTTTTAAATCACATCATATAGGTATTAATGTATATAGAGTTCTCATTGTTATTTCTTAGTATTCTTTAATCACAGAATTGGTTTCTTTGAAGCAGTGTTATTTAGTAATAAAGTGATTGGAGGGGTGTTTTGTTGTTGTTTCCCTTCTTTCCCTCTCATACTCATATATATATTTAGTGGTTGAGATTTTTGTGACGGGTTTCCACTTTGGGAAATAACAGAATAGCAGTGATGTTACTGACCCACTTCAGGAAGATGATAAGTATAGCGAGGGTGATTTATGTGACATTTGCAAAATACTCTGCTCTAAAGCTTGGAGTCAGAAGGTCTGGGTTTGGATTTCAGCTACTACTTACATTAATAGTAACAGTGGATTTGGGGAGGAGCCCTCCCTTTTGTATCCATGACAGTTTTCCGTGTAAAGCTCAGAACTATCAACTTGTACAATTTTCAGAAGTAGTCTGGGAATTGAAAGAGATGAGATTTTCCCCCTTGATTCTTGGGCATTAAATGAAATTTAGTTTTATGATGTCTCTCTTTTTTTAACTTCTATGCCACCCTACTTCGGAAATAGTTTACATTTGTTTTCTAAGTACTTCATGATGAACCTGTTGTCATGTAATTTTAGAGATCAAAAACCATAAAGATCATCCATTCCAGTCCCTCTTTATAGATGAGACTGATGCTGAGAAAAACTGAGCAGCTTGTTCAAGATCATTTAAGTAATACAGTGGCTCTCAACCCTGGCCAGACTTTGAAATCAGCTGTGAAGCTTTTACAAAATATTGATGTCCAGACCCACACTCAGAAATTATGTTTTAATTGGTCTTTATCAAGCTCCCTCAAGTGAATATAATGAAACATTAGCCACTTTTAAGGTAAATAATTTGCTTTTTGACATTCACATTTAACTTACTTTTTATCATTGTAGACAAGACCACCTTATTTCTTAAACCTTTTAGATTAGAGAGCTTTTCTTTACTTTCCTACTCTGTGGGAAGTAAACCCATAAACTTTATAAGAGAATCATAGTTTCTGCTTTTGAAACATTTATTTTGAATAGATTTTTAAAGTCAACTAAGAAAGTCTTCTAAAGTCTTCTAAAAAAAATCTGTGTAACAGATGGTAAAACAGTTTATACTTAACCATATCTAACTGTATGGTTATCAATAGAATTTCTTTACGTAATATTATGAGGACATGATCGTTTAAGTTTTTGGAATCAATAATATGTATAAAGTTTTTATATTGCATCATTTGTTCAGATTCTGGATTTTCCTTTGTTTAGATTTTTTTCAAATATATTTTAAAATTTTTCCCATAGGTGAGAGCACTGAAAGAGAAGATTGAATCCGAAAAGGGTAAAGATGCCTTTCCTGTAGCAGGTCAAAAGTTAATTTATGCAGGTATGAATTAAGTACTGAAATTAACATGCCATTTTCATGTGTGCTGTGATATTCTTTTAGTTTTAGAAATTGCCATCCTAAGAATTGTAGCATATACAAATTAATTCTGTCAGAAACATTGCAGAGATAAAAGCAGAGGATGAACAGTCATTTGAATGTTATTTTATTAATGTTCAGTCCTCTGTTTTTCACATTTGCTTTATGTATTTCTCCATCCAGTGATGTTAGTTTTGCTTGTTAGTTTTTTCTTTCATAAGCATTGTGTAACTGGCTGTATTTGTTTTGCTTTGTTTTTTGAATTAAAAAATGTTATTGAATTACTTTGTGTGACATTGTTTAAGTGTAAAGTGTACAAAGTGTTAACTCTGATACATATTGTAACATGATTGCTGTTGTGATATTTACCACATTACAGAATTAACAGTATTATTGTCTGTATTCATTATACTGTGCACTAGATCTCTGTGGCTTATTTAATACTCGTTACAACTTTGTACTCTTAAACACAACGCTCTTATCTCCCCCATGTCCCAAACCCTTGGTAACCACCAAGGTAAAATAACTTTTTTTTAAGTTCAGAGTTTTAAATTCCACATACATTTCCACATATAAGTGATATCATACTGTGCTTGCCTTACCTTGCTTAGCTTAATGTTCACAGGGTCCATTCATGTTGCAGATAGGAAGGTACTGTCTTTCTCGTAGTCGAATAATATTGTATATACCCAAAGAAGTGAAAACAGGATTTTGACAAGACATATACACTCCCATGTCTATAGAGCACTATTCACAAGCTAAGATATGGAAACAATCCAAAATGGCCATCAAGGGATGAATGAATAAAAAAGACATACACACAATGGGTCATACGGTGGATCTATTTTTAATTTTTTAAGGAACCTCCATATTCTCCATAGTGGTTGGACCAATTTACATTCCCACCAACAGTGTATAAAGGTTGTTTTTTCACCATAACCTCACCAGCCCCTCTTGTCTCCTTCGTCAAGCTATTCTAGTAGATTGAAGGCAGTGTCTTGCTTTGATTTAGCTGATCATTTCCCTGATGCTTAGTGATGTTGAGCATCTTTTCATCTGTTTCTTGACCATTTCCACGTCCTCTTTGGAGAAATGTTGGTTTATATTTAATCTGCCAGTTTTTAAACAGATTGTTTGGGTTTTTTGTTATTGAGATCTTTATGTATTTTGGATATTAGCCACATAACTCACATGGTATGTATGAAATTTTTCTCCCATTCTGTAGAATTCTTTTCATTTTGTTAATTGTTTATTTTGCTATGCAGAAGCTTTTGAGTTTGATGTCCATTTGTCAAATTTTGGGTGTGTGTGCTTTCTTCGTGATACCCAAAAAATAGTTGGTAAAGCCACAATTGCTGGCTTTTTCCCTACGTTTTCTTTCAGGAGTTTTATGGTAACAGTCCTTAGGTTTAAGTTTTGATCCATTTCAAGTTAATCATTGTGAGTGGTATAAGATAGGGGTCCAGTTTTATTGTTCTGCGTGTTTTCTTTAGTTTTCCCATCAAACTGCGCATCTTCTGTAATCTGTTGGAATGTTATTTATTTCCTGGCTATGGTGGGTCTTGGTTGTGGCGCGTGGGCTTTCTCTGGTTGTCGGGAGCAGGGGCTGGTGCTCCCCGTGGGGTGTGGGCTTCCCACTGCAGGGGCTTCTCTTGCTGTGGAGTCCACGCTTTAGGCACAGGGGCTTCAGTGGTGTGGCGCAGGCTAAGTTGCTCCGTGGCATGTCGGGTCATCTGGGACCAGGGAGCGACCCAGTGTCCCTTGCTTGAAAAGTGGATTCTTAACCACTGGACCACCAGGGAAGCCACAAGTTTTATCTGTTTTTAAATAAAATACCAAAATCGACTGAAGAATATAGAAAACCTTATGTCAAAAGACACTACAATAAATGACAGGGAAAAAAGATTATTATTCAGATTATATGAAGAGCTCTTGACAAATCAATAGGGGAAAAAAATGACCCAATTAAAAAGCAACAAAGGATATGAATAGGAAGTTGCACATTAACTAGCCTCACTAGTAACCAGGAAAGTGTACGTTAAAAATAGACCTTAGTAGGTGAATTTTGGGGAGAAAATTCTTTTCTGTGTTCTTTAGAAGAAATACTGAGCACTTTGATTGTGGATGTCAGTAAGATGGATCTTGACTTACCCTGGATTCTTGTCTGTTTTTAGATAGCGATTTTGTAGTACTTTCTTAACTGAGGTAGTTTAGAGAAACACTAGCCCTGTGATGAGGATTCAGAAGCCTGAAGAGGCATGGGTAGTTGGTGGCAGATATAAAACTAGAATTTCTGGTTCCTACTCTTGGCTGTTTTTTTCATTCCTATGCAGACAGAGACACTATTCCCTTTTGTCTTAATGCTTACAGCTTTTGATTCAATAACTTTAAACATGGAAAACTAATTTCAAGGAAAAGGAAGCCTGAAGGAATCCTGACCTTACATCTGTCATTCTGCATGACTGAAGTCTTATATAGTGGCTTACTCAGTTCTGTATCTTGCCATTTCTGTGTACCCAGTCATTATGAGTGTCTCACTTTTTATGGCAGTGAAACATTGCTGTGTTACAGGTATCCAGTATTTGTGGGAGTAAGAAGTTCTTTTCTCCTTCCATCAAGAGGGTTTATAGGTTATTCCTAGGCCAGGTTGGGGGTGTATCTTTGAGCATCTCAAAATCAAATTTTATTTGTTTTCATGATCTCCCATGTCTCAGGACCTAGTTAATATCTCCTTACCCAGCAAGTCTTTTTTCTTATTATTATAAATAATTTTTAAGAAGTGCTTGGATTCAGATATCTACAAATAATGTATGTGTTTGCTGTCTTTTAGTCAGATGCTCATGCCTTCTTAACTAATTTTGTATCCATTTATGTTTATCTTAGCAGATTGGTTAATGTTTTTCTTTTGGAAAGTTTTAATTGATAAAATTAATGTTTGTGATTGTTTTAACCTCAGTGTAAGACAATTTATGGTGCCTTTAATAATATGTTTTTTTCTTAATGTACTAGGCAAAATCCTCAATGATGATACTGCTCTAAAAGAATATAAAATTGATGAGAAAAACTTCGTGGTAGTTATGGTGACAAAAGTAAGTTTCAGCCTCCTTGTTATCCATGTGAGTTTAAAGAAAAAGATCCCAAGTCTTTCTTTACACTTAATTTTTAAGTGAAAACAGTACATATACATCCGTAGTGGCATGCACTTACTAGTTACTAAGTGTGTTAACAGTTTGCTTTGAGTCAACCATAAAGTTAATAGTTTTATGTATTTGTAGTTTGAGCATAATTTTAAATATGTTGAAACAGTTGATATATGAAATGTCCTGTTAAACATCATTAGGTATTGTTGGATTAGTAAAATCACAAATTATGTAATTAGAGAATGTGATTCTTCGAATGTTTCATATTTCATAGTTTTTATTAAGAATGCCTTAAAAGGACTTGGCTAAATGATGTACTAGACCTAACAAATGCCTCAAGGCCAAAAAGGCATACAGACTAAAAATTTCAGTGATATTTTTTAGTCAATGAGATAGATTTTTAGAAACTAGAAAAAGGGAAAGACAAAGATAGATAAATATGCAGTAGAGTGTCTCAACTAGTTTTTTCAAAAACTGATAAAATGCACAACATAAAATGTACAAATTTAATTATTTTTAAGTGTATGGCTCCTTGGCATTAACTACATTCACATTGTTACATAGCCATCACCACCATCCATTTTGAACTTTTTTCATTTTCCCAAACTGAAACTCTGTACCTGTTAGAGAGTAAATACCCATGCTGTGCCCCAGCCTGACACCACTGTTCCTTTTCTGTCTGTATATTTGACTACACTTTGTACCTCATATAAGTGGAATCATACAGTATTTTTCCTTTTGACTTATTAATATTTTCCTTCATAAAATGTCTATATTGTAGCACGTGCCAGAATTTGTCCTTTTTAGGGCTGAATAATATTCCCTTATTTAATTTTATCATACATGGTATGTCTGGTAGCCACAGACATTTGGGTATGTATTTGTTATGGTCTTATTTCCTTTACTATTATGGTAACCTTGACTAAGGACATAACTAAGTAAGCAGGCTGGGTCTCAGAATAGGTGCATACGTTTGAAAAACAGCTACTCGGAGCCAACCAGATTCTTATTTTACATAGGCCAGCTTTTAGAAGGGGAAGAAACATTTTGGAAGCAGTGAGAAATTCCCTTATTACAAAGAGAGAAAAAACTATTAATATAAAAAGTTAAGCAGAGGACCTTTGAAAAGCTGATAGGTTTGGTACTATTTAGAGTGAGGTTTAAAAAGCTGTGGCAACAGATACCTTGAGGACATGGTATAGTATTACATTAATCACTGTATATATAAAATCCCATGGATGGAGGAGCCTGGTGGGCTACAGTCCATGGGGTCACTAAGAGTCGGACACGACTGAGCGACTTCACTTTCACTTTTCACTTTCATGCACTAGAGAAGGAAATGGCAACCCATTCCAGTGTTCTTGCCTTGAGAATCCCAAGGACTGGGGAGCCTGGTGGGCTGCCGTCTCTGGGGTCGCTCAGAGTCGGACATGACTGAAGTGACTTAGCATATAACTATATAACTAATATATATATGTAAAATCAGTGTTATATTGATCTTAAGGGAAATAGTAAATGGGCATAATGCATTTAAATTACATTCTTATCTAGTTGAAGTTATAGAACATTAATAATTTGCAGGAAATTATGTTGGCAATAAAAATTAGCCAAATTCAAGACTCTTAATATAGGCAAAGGAGGGATGCTACATCCCATCCCCCTACCTTGCACAAGACATTTTTTCCAATACATATACTAGCTCAATTGGAATAAGACATAAATCCACTCATGTACAGTTTGTTGATATACACCTGGGGCAATTATGTTGAATTTTAATCTCATCTTCCAGCAAATCAGTTACCTTTTTACCTTAGGAAAGTTATGAACTAAGTAGGTCATGAGCATTGATAGGCCTTCGGAGAAAGATAAAACTCATATAGTATGATTTTTACTCATATGTAACTGCTTTTTGCTTGGTGGGAATACTTATAGCTCTGATTTTAGTTCAGAAAGTGCTGAGCATGCAGTTATAACGTTATTTGGCCTCTGTTTAACTATATATACATCTCAGAAGTAATGTTAGTCTCTTTGTACTTAAACCCATTGGCTTCTGATCAACACTGGGATTTTCTTCCCCCTTCTAAAATACAGCAGATTATCTGGCATGTTCATTAATCATATTTCTTTTTATATTTTAATTTCAAGGAAGTTATTTTCATAATGCTTTCAAATGATGATAAATACTTTGAAGTTGTAACCAAGAAACTTCAATTATGAAGTTTGGGAGGTGAATTATGTGTTTCTTTTATTTATTTATTTATTTTGGATACACACATTCTTTATGTTTTAAAATATTTGCTTTTTTGATTCTTTTTCCTACTGATCCTAAGACTGAAATCATTGGCTAGAACTAATTGAGACTGATAGTTGAGTATATGCTCTTCCTCAGCTTTGAATGTGTAACATAAATAGTGATTCAGATTGCTGCTGTTGATCACTCATTATGTCACCCTTACAAAATTGTTTTCAATCTAAAAATTTGTATTAGTGTTGTTATGTTTGTTTATAGCATCCAAATGCGTGATTTTGCTTTGTAATGTGTTTAGCCTAAAGCAGTGACAACACCAGCACCAGCTACAACCCAGCAATCAAATTCTGCCACCACTACCACAGTTAGTTCCTCCCCAGCACCAGCTGTGACTCAGGCCCCAGCCCCTGCCCCCACTGTGGCTCCCACTCCCACACCTGCATCTGCCACTCCAGCATCAACGACGCATCTTCCGAACCTGCCCCTGCCAGTGCAGCGAAACAGGAGAAGCCTGCAGAGAGGCCAGTGGAAACACCAGTGGCCACTACCCCCACATCGACTGACAGGTAAGAACTGGACTCCAGGAAGTTGCATGGGAGGATGCTCATAACAGTTACTTCACGCGTGTATTTATTTTGATTATTGTGTGGATCAAACAAACTTTCTGTCTAAACTTTGAACCCTGACTAAATAATAGTATGCTTTTTATGTCTGTTTAAATTTCCATAATCTGGATTTTTTTTTCTCCCAGGGAGAAAGGAAAAAAACTTTTGTATAGGGGTTAGGAAATACAAATGACGCAAAAGAATAAGAATCATAAAATAACCTGACAGTATATTATAGCTTGACATATAAACAACTTGACTTTGTACCCCAGTCGTGATTGGTTGTATTATTTGACTGTTGTCACATCTGTCGTCAACATCTCCATATCAGTAAGTTTTTCCAGTTGCTACATAGTATTGTGTTCAGGTCTGACATTTGTTTGGTCTTAACCTTAGAAGCAGCAGCAGCAGCAACCTTAGAAAAGAAATTAACATCTTTGGATTTTTCCTCATCTGTAAAGTGTGGATGGCAGTAAAAACTACATATTAACAGTGCAAATTCCATTCCTTGATATCTACTGTAGAGAAACCAAACTTGTGCACAGGGACTGTATTGCTTGTAATCGAGGACAGATTGGAACTAACTTAAATTCCGTTTGTAAGAGCATGACTTGACTTGTTATTTGTTCGTGTTAGAGAACTGTGCTTATTCATACTGAGTGATAGTTGGCTTAGTCATGTCCAGCTCTTTGCGACCCCATGGATTATAGCCTGCCAGGCTCCTCTGTCCATGGAATTCTCCGTAGTGTGGTAGTAAATAGCCAGCATCAACATTGCTGGGAGTTACTTTGAAGTTAATTCTTAGGCTCCACCTCAGTTCAGTTCAGTTCACTTCAGTCTCTCAGTCGTGTCCGACTCTTTGCAACCCCATGAATCGCAGCATGCCAGGCCTCCCTGTCCATCACCAACTCCTGGAATTCACTCAGACTCACATCCATTGAGTCCGTGATGCCATCCAGCCATCTCATCCTCGGTCATCCCCTTCTCCTGCCCCCAATCCCTCCCAGCATCAGAGTCTTTTCCAGTGAGTCAGCTCTTCGCATCAGGTGGCCAAAGTACTGTAGCTTCAGCTTTAGCATCATTCCTTCCAAAGAAATCCCAGGGTTGATCTCCTTCAGAATGGACTGGTTGGATCTCCTTGCAGTCCAAGGGACTCTAAAGAGTCTTCTGCAACACCACAGTTCAAAAGCATCAATTCTTTGGCACTCAGCCTTCTTCACAGTCCAACTCTCACATCCATACATGACCACAGGAAAAACCATAGCCTTGACTAGACGGACCTTAGTCGGCAAAGTAATGTCTCTGCTTTTGAATATACTATCTGGGTTGGTCATAACTTTTCTTCCAAGGAGTAAGCGTCTTTTAATTTCATGGCTGTAGTCACCATCTGCAGTGATTTTGGAGCTCCACCTCAGACCTCTATAAATCAGAATTCTCGACTAGTGGGTGCTAGAAGTCTGTTTTTTAACAAGCTCTACTAGTGAATTC
The DNA here is from genome assembly GCA_006408695.1 of Aepyceros melampus. Classification (NCBI taxonomy): domain Eukaryota; kingdom Metazoa; phylum Chordata; class Mammalia; order Artiodactyla; family Bovidae; genus Aepyceros; species Aepyceros melampus. The sequence continues at coordinate 52,896 of SJXQ01002490.1, forward strand.
TAGTAGAGTCCCTGAAAGAGAAGCCTGGCATGCTACAGTCCATGGGGTCTCAAAGAGTCAGACACAACTTGAAAAACTAAACAGTAAAACTGGTGAATTCTTAGGCTTCCTAAAGAAACTCTAATATCCATAATGTAGGCCAGGTAAAGTATGCAGTATATATTCATATTAAATAAATGTGGTTTCAAGGCTTTGTTAATCGAGTGAAAAGAAGCAGATTGCAGAACAGTAGAGTCAGTAACCATAAACCAAACAAAAACCACATGACAATATTCATATTTTCTGTGGGTAAACATGTTAATGTATAGAGAAACAGTAGCACAGGGACATCACACTAGCTGATAAAATGGTTTCCTCTGGGGAAGGGGAGGAGTGTTGAGGTAGAATCAAGATTTGAATGGTGGTTAAATGGTATCTCTGTGTTATCTGTAAGGTTTAAAAAGAAAAAAGTGTGCAAAAATAGCACAAATTGTTCTATAAAAGAACATTAATGAAGGATCTAATTCTGCCAGGTAATAAAATGTATTATGCATGGTAGTGATTGCAAATTTAGAATGGCTCTTACTAGAACAGCTACTTGGTGAAATAGTAGTCTAGAAACAGATCAGTATACATACAGGTACTTAATATAAGATAAAAATAATTTCAGACCACTCTGGGAAATGCTGTTGAGATAAATGTCTAGCTACCTGGAGGTCATCTTATAAAAATAAGTTTTATGGACTTCCCTTGTGGCTTATGTTAGGGCTCTGCAAGCAGCATGGGTTTGATTAACTGGTGGGGGAATAAGATCTCATATGCTGCACAGTGTGGCCCAAAGAAAAAAGAGTAAATAAACTTTAAACAGAGAAAGATTTAATGTAGAAGTAAAATCATAAACTAGAGGAAAACATGGGAAAAACAATCTTAATGTAAAAAAGTCACGAAAGAAATGATTAATAAATTTGAGTACAGAAAGAATTTAAAGATTGGAAACCAAACAGATTCTTATTAGTTTGATTTGATCAATTAAATGGAAAGTCATGCCTCTCTGGGAAAAATTCAGGCAGTTGTAGTTCTTCTGACATGCAATTATTCCAAAACACAGCAGTAAGACACAAGTCAGTGTATAGAAACTAGTAGTAGTGGTTGTCTCTGGGTGGGGTCCAGGGCAGGAGAGCTTTTTTCCATGTGTATGTGTGTGTATATATATGGTGTTGAACTATAGTTCAAAAACTTCATTTTGAAGTTTTGCCTTCCACACATTAGTTAATGAAGGTTTGGTAAAAATTATACCAAATGATTGTTTTATGCTCACCAATCATGTCGAGTGTTAGGATGCCAGGCACTTTGCCCGCAGTCACCCTGCCCACAGCACCTGGGGATGCAAGGATACTGAGGATACTATAAGTAACTTATGAATTCAGAGTTGGGTATTTCTCTTGTCTTGCTATGATGTAGAGTTTTCTCAGAACTGAAGTCTACTGAGTTTTGTTTGTAAAATTGGGACACAGGTATATGTATATCTTGGGTTTGTGTATATTGTAATTTAAATTGCTAACTGTTGTCTTTACCAGTTTTGTGAACCTCATTTTTCTTTGGCCTTCTCGTCCTGGTCTTTCATTATCGTATTTGTGTCTACTTTGTTTTCTAGATTCATCTTCTTCAGTTGCCTAACAAAAACTTAATCCTGCTGTTTTTTTAATATATTTGGGAGATCAGGAGATGCCTCCTCTGCTTTTTTTTTTTTTTTTTAATATTATTTGGCTGCAGCAGTTCTTAGTTGTGGCATGTAGGATCTCGTTCCCTGGCAGGGATCAAACCCAGGCCCCTTACATTGGGAGCATGGAGTCTTAGCCACTGGGCCACCAAGGAAGTCCCATGAAAACTTGGTCCTTTTAAACTGGTTTAAAACTTGGTTATAGCTCGAGTCTGTCCTACCTCTGCATTTTTTTATGCTATGTTCCTTGCTTGAATACTTTTTTGCAATTTCTGTGTTCAGAACTTAACTATAAGATATAAGTGAAATTCTACTATATAAAGACTTCCGAGGCCTTTCCAGCCAAATACAGTTTCTATATGTGCTGTATCACGTACAGCTTTTGGTATTTCTTTGACTGTGATTTGACTTACAGATTATTTGTAAGTTCTTTAAATGATGGATTTTCAGAACAGAATGAGTATTAAAATTCTTCCCAAGCCATAAATGTTATGGATAAGGCTTTGGGTTTTAATCTGGAAGCCTTTTAAACACTGTAGCCAGACTTAACGCATTTAATTAAAACCCAAGAGTCTGTACAAATTGGACAGCTACTAAGCTTTCAGGTAAATTTTACATACTCTCTGATACATGATTTTCTAAAAACATTTTACAGTACATCAGGTGATTCTTCTCGGTCAAACCTTTTTGAAGATGCAACAAGTGCACTTGGTAAGTATCTACATGGTGAATTACTTTATAAGAGGGAAGAGGCTTCATTTCTCTAGACCATCTTCATGGTTGCTTATAATCAGGTGGTAAAATGATTTAAATAATTCAGTTGGTGTTACTGAAGACTTTGTAAATTAATGTTCTATATGTTGAATCATTTAAATTGTGCTGTTAAGAGTTAAGCATACGTCTTTCCTTAAAGCAGATACATTTTCCATTTTCTAAATATGGGTTTTAAAATGAAGTTTAATCTGTGTATACATTTATTAGGAAGTGTCTTTGAAATGATTGTAAGATGTTACTAAATCTATCTCACATCTCATCTTTATTCATTCATCTCCAGCCTTTATTCCAGGTTGTAGCCCTGTAGGTCCCCATCTGCATCTTGTTGCTTGCATTGTACTTACAGTGAAAATGCCTTTTTATCCTGACTTGTTACCTGTTGGGTAATGTCTTCCTGTCTTCCCTTCACACGTACGTCTGTCAGAACCAGTTTGGGTGTTTTGCCCGTTTCCCATTGTAACTGTCCCTGGGTTACAGTTGTAATGGGTTACACCGTGACTGCCCCAGGACAGTGCCGGCTGTAGGTGCTTGTTATCAGTGGTTAGCTGGCAGCTCCGCTCCTGCCCTTTGGTGCTCTTCTATACCACAGGAAATGGTGGGGAGGTGGAAGACTGGAGCAGGTGGGGGTGCAGCTTCAATGGAGGATGGGCTTCTGGATGCCCTGTGTAGCTGCTGCAGCAGCAAGGTTCCAGCAGCAGTAGTATCACATAAGATACAGGCTGGCCCTCTGACCTAATTGAGCTTGAACTCTATGATGCCCTGATTGCCATGTAAAAAGCACATAGGTGCAAAATAGTTGTTTAATCAACCTAAGATCATCTGGGTGTACCAAACCCACATTCATACCTGTGGGGACTTTTTTCTGGGATTACCCTGCTACCATACAAGTATGAGTTTAGTGTCTAGCAAGCAGGAAAACAGAAAGCACTCTTACTTCAAACAGTAAAAGCTTAATCTTAGGAAATTGTTATACAGGTTCTGAAACAGCTCAAGATTACCCAGGGTTGTGTAAAATGCTCTGTAGCCTCAGAGCTGGAACCAGCTCACATACCCCCCTGATGCTGCTGGAGGCTCTGGCTGTCGCCTTAGGCTTCAGTGGGAATGCGTTGGTGCTGCCTGGCGGGAGGCCAGGAAGCACAGCTCTGGTTGCTCCTGCTGTGGTCTCTGGTGGTGGTGTCTTACCTTTTACATCTGCATCTCTCAGAACTGCTGTTATGGTCTCAGGATCCCTTTACCCTTCAATCATCAATTTATCCAGTCTTTATGTGGATACCTTGCTTCTTTAAATGTTTCTTCTTTGGCTTCTGTGATGCCTCTCTTTTCTTGAACTGTATCTCTGATTGTTCCTTCCTCAGGCTTCGTGGTTAATTCTTTCTATCTTGCCTGGCCCTTAAATGTATGGGTTTTTTCCTAGGGTTCTGCTCTAGGTCATTGTTCAAAGTTCAGACCATGGGAATAGTAAATACCACCCATACACAGTTGACCCGTGAATAACACAGGGGTTAGGCCATGAACTCTGTGCAGCAGAAATACATCTGTAACTATACGGTCAGGCCTCTGTCCATGGTTCTGCATCTGCAGGTTCAACCAGCCATGGATCATATAGAAGTATGCCAGGAATGCAGTTATCCAGTTATTTGTGGACCTACACAGTTCAAACCTACATTGTTCAAGGGTCAGCTGTACTTTGAAGGATTCTCAATGTTAAAATTCCTGTATGTATATCCCTCTGACTTCCGAGATGCATTCTTTAAGCTGTCAGCTGGAAAACCTATAACCTCCGTAAACTCCTTAGATTTAAAATTGACAAATTTTTTATTCCTCCATTTGATTCTTCTCTCTTGTTCCTTTCTTGCTTCCATCATCATCCACGCTCTACCAAAGTATTAGCGTCAACCTCGACCTCTTCCTCTCTTGACCAGTGAGACTAGGAGTCCTACCCATCTCCTTCCTAAAGTTTCTGGAATCTTTGTTTCTACTACCGCTTAATTGCCTCAGCTGACGTCCCTCCCTTCTTGATGCGCTAGTATTACTCTCTTAACTGGTCTATTCCTTGCCACAGTGGAGTTTCTAAAAGGCAGATCTAATGAGGTCATTGTTCCTTTCACAACACCTCCTATCCTAGGATAAGTTGAATTCATTCTTAGTCACATTTTCTTCACTATTCTGTCTCATTAGCTCTGTCTGATGTTGTCCATTGTCCCTAATTTACCTAGGAGTCATTTCCCTTGTACCTTTAGGATCTAAAATGTACCCAGCCTGCATGTAGACACTTCTATTTGAGTTTTTAATAACTTGACTAATTAGGCATGGCATTAAGGATTAGGTGTGAGAGCTCTAGGGTCTAGACAGCTTGTGTTTGTGTCTCTGCATCATGGCTTAATAGCCATTGATCAAATTGTTAATCTTTCTAATAAGCCTTAGCCTCATAGAGTTCTTGTGAGAATTGAGTGAGAAAAACACTATGTTAAAATAGTATAGTTCTGATAGTCCACAGCTCTTAATTTTATTATTGATACTGTTTTCTTATCTGAGAACTAGATTACTGAAATACTTGAGTGCTTTGTGCTAGAATTGTATCAGTGGGTAATTAAAACATTGAAATAGCTTAAGTACTTAATGGAATAAGAAGCGAAAGGTCCTTAAACAAGATACCAAATGTGGAATTTGCTCAGTGATACTTAGTTTTTTAAGCTATACTTTCATAGCTGTTAGAACTTTATTGAAAATTCTGCCATCAACAAAGTAAAAAGACTTATAGAATGGCAAGAAAATACTTGCAGCCATATATATGTATATGATAGGTTTACATCCTTGATATATAAAGAACTCATACAACTCAGTAGTTTAAAAAAAAAAAATAGGCAAAGGAATTCAATAGATATTTCTCCAAAGAAGATATACAAAAGTCCAACAGAAATATAGAAAGATGCTCATCATCACTAGTTGTTAAGAAAACTTGCTTTAAATCAGAGTGCTGTCTGACATTTCCATGAAGAGTGAGTTGGAGTTGGAGAGATCTCTGGGAAATGACTTACAGAGATAATTGTACCATTTTATATGGTTTGAGACATTCTGACTTTCTCGCTTCCAACCCCTTTCCCCCTCTGCTTTGATAATAAAAGGTGTCAATAAAAGGTGTCAAAGGAAAACAACTTATTACAGTATAATTGATTGCTTGAAATGTCTCCGCTTCTTGCTTTCAAAAATCAGTTAGTTCATCTATCTCCTCTTCCAGGTTGTCAGCCTCGACTTCCTAATTCTGTTATATATTTGTGCTACCTTTGGTTTAACATACTGTATTAGTTTCCCGTTGCTGTTCTGTATCACACCTTAGTGGTGTAACACAACACATTTATTATCTTACTCTAGTACTGTAGGCTAGAAGTCTGACATGAAGCTCACTGGACTAAAATAAAGAGACTAAATCATTGGGCTAAAATCAGAGCTGCATTCCTTTCTGGAGACTCTGGGGGAGAATTTGTTCGGTGTCCTTTCTAACTTCTAAGAGACTGACCACATACCTTGGCCATATCGCCTTCCTCTGTCTCAAAGAAGCACATAGCATCTCTGCCCCTGCTTTTCTCTCTCTAACTTGCCCCCACTTATTTCTCTGATCCTGTCATCTACTTCGCTCCTGCTTTTAAGGACCCTTACCATTACATTGGACCCACCCAGGTAATCCAGGATAATTTCCCTATCTTAAAGTCAGCTGATTAGCAACCTCAGTTCCCTTTTGCTTTGTAACCTAACTTACTTACAGCTTTTATGGATGGGAGGAGGTGGATTATCCTACCTACCGTGTGTATGTTGTAGTAGTTGCATATGTGTTTTAGTTACTCGCCATTGTATTCCTAACACTGTAGTGCCTGACAGTGTGTACATACGTACATACACGCTGAAATTATGTGGAGAATGTTTGTTTATTAAATTTTCTTTCTCTTTTCCTCTTTCCCTTCTTCCATACACACACACATCTTTTTTTAGTGACAGGTCAGTCTTATGAGAATATGGTAACTGAAATCATGTCAATGGGCTATGAGCGGGAGCAAGTAATTGCAGCCCTGCGAGCGAGTTTCAACAACCCTGACAGAGCAGTGGAGTATCTCTTAATGGTGAGAAATATTTTGCTTTCTTTGTTTTAGTTGTTCAAGGATGAAATCTCAAAGAAACGGAAATTTTAAAGAAACAATAGCAGTTCGTAAGATAATGGTGATGTATGCTCATTTGCATAATGCTGTTATTGGGTTGGTTTAATCAATGCTTTTATTGACATTTATTGGGTTTTCAAAAAGTTCTTTTGGGGTTTTCCATTACATCTTACAGAAAAATCAGAGCAAACCTTTTGGTCAACCCAGTATTTTTCTTAGTGCAGTAACGTTTTCTGTTAACAAAGTATAACCTCCTCTAAAAGATTGTGATAAGACTTTGAATCAGAAAATGTGTCTAAATGGATTTTAAAATCGACTATCCACTTGGGGTAGTAGTGTCTAACCTAGTTACATCATCCTCTAAGGATGAGAGCTGGGTGTTAGAGGGCTAGGGGTGGGGCAGGTTTTCAAACTAATTGATCCAACATTTTAGTAGCTTTTTTGCCTGCCAAACATGATCCTGGATGTACTATGTAGAGTGAAAGTTTCAAGTTGGAAGTCCAAGTCAAATTTTGTACTATGTAAATTTTTGTAATTAGTTGCTAGCTTTTAAAAGTTGGGAGAGTTTGCTAAAAAGTTCATATAATTGATTTATCTGGACAACTCAGATCCCAGATTTTCACAAGGGTTTAGGGAAAATTTTAGGTTGTAGACAACCTCAGATATGCAGATGACACCACCCTTATGGCTGAAAGTGAAGAGGAGCTTAAAAGCCTCTTGTTGAAAGTGAAAAAGGAGAGTGAAAAAGTTGGCTTAAAGCTCAACATTCAGAAAACGAAGATCATGGCATCTGGTCCCATCACTTCATGGGAAATAGATGGGGAAACAGTAGAAACAGTGTCAGACTTTGTTTTTTGGGGCTCCAAAATCACTGCAGATGGTGACTGCAGCCATGAAATTAAAAGACGCTTACTCCTTGGAAGAAAAGTTATGACCAACCTGATAGTATATTCAAAAGCAGAGACATTACTTTGCCGACTAAGGTCCGTCTAGTCAAGGCTATGGTTTTTCCTGTGGTCATGTATGGATGTGAGAGTTGGACTGTGAAGAAGGTTGAGTGCTGAAGAATTGATGCTTTTGAAGTGTGGTGTTGGAGAAGACTCTTGAGAGTCCCTTGGACTGCAAGGAGATCCAACCAGTCCATTCTGAAGGAGATCAGCCCTATGTGTTCTTTGGAAGGAATGATGCTCAAACTGAAGCTCCAGTACTTTGGCCACCTTATGCGAAGAGTTGACTCATTGGAAAAGACCCTGATGCTGGGAGGGATTGGGGGTGGGAGGAGAAGGGGACGACCGAGGATTAGATGGTTGGATGGCATCACAGACTCAGTGGACGTGAGTCTGAGTGAACTCCGGGAGTTGGTGATGGACAGGGAGGCCTGGCGTGCTGCGATTCATGGGGTCGCAAAGAGTCAGACACGACTGAGCGACTGAACTGAACTGGACTCCTCTACTAATAAAAGTTTTTGAGAAATAGATTGTTATGGGCATGAACTGAAACCCTTGATATTTTACGATAATGAATGTCTGTTTTACAGATGTGACATAGACCGAAAGCAAATTGTAAAAGTTTGCAATAATATTGGATTAACTTTTTAGTTTTAAGATTTTATTCTGTAATTGTCATTGGTGTGTTAGAACATTATCAAAAGTCTGAATTACCCTAAACATCATCTCAGATCCTAACTCCTTAGAGAATACTGTCCACAGTTCAATCCATTCCCTTGTTTCTAGTTGTGCTTCTGGTAGAAACTCCTTTTCAGAGAGTAGTTTCAGAAGAGTCCCCGTCATGAGCAGATAATTGCTTCTCCTCCGGTCATTTCCTGCTTACTGGCATGAGGTTCAGAAAATCTTAACATACCATTTAACTTTTGAATTCTTTTTCCCATTGTCCACTTGAAAGTCTGTAAAATACTGACAGTTCATTTAATTATCAGTTTGAAATCGAGGAATCATACTGGATTGAGAGTTATTGTGGATCAGTTTATGGTTGCCCCTCATTCCTCCCCAAAAAACGTGTATTACATAAAAACATTGCCTTTCCTTTCATAGAATGGCTTTAATTTATACCTGATTTTGGAATTCTGCATAATTTTAATGGTGTCATCAAATATTTTGACCCAGTAGATTTGAAATTTTGAGGTTTAAAAAAATGAATTACTATTTTCACAGTTGCTACTATTTAGCATCAAATGCAAATAAATAAGATGAGAGGTTCCTGGAAACAGTTTATCCTTTACTTTCAATTGAAGCAGGCACTTGTTTTGATGTTTTGAACTATTGCTAGTTTTTGATGAATCTATGTAAGTGAAAATGAGTGTATAGAAAGAAGAAGTAATGATATAACAAAAAGCTAAATCCTGGGTGTGAGAATGTGAGGTAGATCTGTAGCAGTGGTGATTAACTTGTGACTTCCGCTAACTTGTTTGAGAATTTGATGGAGGCGTTTGGACCCTCAATCTGTTAATTGGTGGGTGGCTTGCAGTGCCATTATCCTGCTATTTATTGTCCTTCATTCTTTATATGTTTATGATTTTAGCTTCTGATTCACTGGGAAATGGAAGTGATTACTAGTACCATCTCATATTTATATACAGTATTTTCTCTATTCCCTTTCCAAAACCTATAAAGATTACATAAAAATTTGATAGCTATATGTGAGAAGTCTTATAAATCATTTTTATCAAAATAGGGTATTTAAAAAATCTTAGTGCAGTTTTAAGTTATAATAACTTCAGAAGATAAATGTCACAAACTTAGAAAAATTATCACCCAAAACTTGAAGATTCTTTTATACCCGTTTACTTTTTTCTTTCTTTTCTTCCTTTGGGCCATACCACACAGCTTGTGGGATTTTAGTTTCCTGACCAGGGATTGAACCAATGCCCTTTGCAGTGAAAGTGCAGAGTCTTAACCACTGAACTAAAAAGTCAGATATGCCCTAATAAGATTTGTGTTGATATTTTGAAAATTTAAATAATTAGCTTTTTAATGTTGGACAGTGTTTTATGCAAGTTTAGGATCTTGCCTGATACTTTGCTGTTAGATATTAATATGTGTTGCTGTATAAACTCATTTCATGATTTTTTTAAATTAATAAAATTCCTTTATGTCTTAGATCTACACTATCTAGTTTGGTAGCTATTGAGTACTATTAAGTACAAGTAAGTTAATACTTTAACTCTTTTTTAAAGTGTCTTAGTACCATTAGCCACATTTCAAGGTCTCAGTAGCTACTTGTGGCTAATGGGTATTTTTATTGGACAACATAAATATAGAGGTGTTCCAAAATGGAAAGTTCTGTTGGGCAGTGCTGCTGTATATAATAGCAATATGGATTCATCCATACCACATTGAGGCCATTTTTTTGAATTGAAGCAGACATCTGTTTGATGCTTTTAGAAATTAGACAAGGATATTGAATAGACTTAGTCTCTTATTCTGTGTAATATTTCACTGACTCTGAATGATGAGCTATTCTGAAGCTGGGAATTATGTTACAGGGAATTCCTGGAGATCGAGAAGGTCAGGCTGTGGTGGACCCCCCTCCAGCAGTTAGCACTGGGGCTCCTCAGTCTCCAGCGGCTGCGGCTGCAGCAACTACAACAGCAGCAACCACAGCAACAAGTTCTGGAGGTAAAGTGGAATCTTTTGATGGGGAGGAAATGGCTATGAATCTTCAGTGTAAAATAATTTAACCTGAAATACTTTTGAGGTGAGGTTCATTCTCAGAGCATCATAATTCTTAAAATCTCTTTTAGTGTTAGAGAAGGGCCCAGAAGAAACTATACTACATGGATATAAAAGATTCTCTTATTTTAAACTTCATCACTGCAGTTTTGGTAAAGGACATATTCTGTTTAGCTCATTCTAAGGAAGAGATGCTTCCCAGCTTGCATTTAGTGTTATATTCCGAAGCCATTCAAAATGGTTTGCGCACCTTGTCTCTTTCTCTCCCTATAAATATCATAAAATATAATTCCAACGTCAGTAGGATCTTAATGGTTATTATAGAACCAAGAAAATGAAACCTAGTATATTTAATATCTTGTATCTAGAAGTGAAAGCAAAGCTTGAATTCAGGTATCTTTACTGACTAGAACCCACACTTGGGTTGGCAAAGGTTTGACTAGAAAGCAAAGCCTAGAGCCTGTGAGAGGCCTTGGAATGTTCTCTTTCATTCTTTCTTCTATAAAATTGATAAAGTAATTCAAACTGTTAATTTTGAAGAGATCATTCCTTTATGTATTTCCCAGCTCTAATTATGGCAGTCAGTTCTGGTTGATAAAAATCCCTAAGCACTTTGTGTACAGTCTCGCAGAGGATAAGCTTTCATTTCCTGAGATTCAGCATGGAAATGGAGGAAGCAGAGCTTTGGTTCGGGTTTGGGGTACTGTCCCGTTCAGTAGCACTTATTGGATAACTTAGTTTCTGAGTCTTGTTTTCTTCTGTAAAACTAGTGTTACACAAAGAAGAGTAAATAACCATGCTCTGTGGCCATTTTAATTTAATGATTGTCTTGAATAATTTAGGAGATAAGAACATACATCTAGAAAATTCTCACTAATCTTCGTAACCTCAAAAGCATAATTCTTTTGTATACAATTAAAGAGGGTAGGTTTTTTTGTGTTTCTTCGTTTTGGTACATATATTTCTTAGGAACTTTTGAGCATCAGAAACAACTTTTAATACTTTTTACAGAGTATATGCAGGGCACAGGTTCTCAGTGATATTTGATAAATTGAGTGCCCGAGACCGTGGTAGGAAAACTTCCTGCTTTTAGTGTCTTGTTCTCTCTACATTGTGTGCTGTGCTGTGCTGAGTCGCTTCAGTCGTGTCTGACTCTGCAACCCCATGGACTGGAGCCCGCCAGGCTCTTCTGTCCATGGGATTCTCCGGGCAGGAATACTGGAGTGGGGTGCCATGCCCTCTTCCAGGGCATTTTCCCAACCCAGGGTTGAACCCGCATCTCTTATGTCTCTTGCATTGGCAGGCAGGTTCTTTACCACTAGTACCACCTGGCAAACCCACTCTCTACCTGAGCTGGTAGGAATAATTTCTGCAGTGTAAGACTTGCAAGTTGGTACAGTTTGACAATTGTCATTACTTAATTCATTTTATATACATCTTAGAACTCAAATCATTTTTTTTTCACAGTGTTTGCTGTCTAAATTATGTTTGTTATTTTTGTTTAAAAATGTTTATGTTTATTTTAGGACACCCTCTCGAATTTTTACGGAATCAGCCTCAGTTTCAACAGATGAGGCAAATTATTCAACAGAATCCTTCCCTACTTCCAGCATTGCTACAACAGATAGGTCGAGAAAATCCTCAGTTACTTCAGGTGACTGTTTAATCAGTTTCAAAAATGGTTAGAATGTATTACATTTTGTAGAAGTCAATGGGCACTCCTTCCCCTCTACCAGGTGTATAAACTGTTCTTCCAAGCTACCCTCAGGAGAGTGTTATAGAGATACTTATAAAAAGAGAATTGGGGGTTGGGTGGGGTTAATTTAGTCAAATACTAAGTTGGGAAACACTTTTATTAAGTCTCTCTTTCTCAAGCTTATTACTAGAGGAGGTGCACTGCCTCTTAGAAAACATACCTGTGGGCTTATTTTATTGTTCAGGTCATGAAGTATTTGAGTTTTGTGTAGCATTCTACTACCTGCTAGTTGTGGAAGATAAAAATATATAGACATAAATATAATTTTTCTTTTAGCCATCAAGTAGTTTTTAAATAGTAATGGAGTGGAGTGTTTATGAAAGAGAATTTGATTTCTTTTAATTCTTCACTGTTTACCTCCTTCAGAAATACTGAGTTTCTTTAATGTACAAGAAATCACATCCTTCCAGAGACTGACTAATCCAGAATCATTCTAAAATAATGCAGTTGCAGAGTTGTAGCTTTCCTTTTTATTTGTATGAGAGTTCTTATTTTCCTGGAGGTACTTTATATCAATGTGTTGTTGTGTTCTTTAAATCACTGCAGCAAATTAGCCAACATCAGGAGCATTTTATTCAGATGTTAAATGAACCTGTTCAAGAAGCTGGTGGTCAAGGAGGAGGGGGAGGAGGTGGTAGTGGAGGAATCGCAGAAGCTGGAAGTGGTCATATGAACTACATTCAAGTAACGCCTCAGGAAAAAGAAGCTATAGAAAGGGTGAGTTTATGTAAAACTTAAAAATTCAGTTCCTAGTCACACTAGCCATGTTGCAGATGCTCAGTAGTCACTGGGGCTAGTGGCTCCTGCATTGGGTAGCCTAGATATATAAAGTATTTCCATTGTGGAAGATAGCTCCTGTTGAGCAGAGCCAAATAGAGCATTATTCATGTAGGGATTGCAGTGGAGACAGTCTCTTCTCAGCCCTACGCTCCATCATGTTCTTTGTGAAGCCCAAGAACCAGCATTAAATACCAGTCTAGCATGAAATTTATAAATAAATCAAGCTAAAGATTTCATTGATGTTTTAAAATTCAAGAAGAAAAAAATATATGTTCAATTCAAGATTATCCTTTTTTAAATTTATATTTCAAATTTTATTTCACTGTCCATAAATATATTTGTGTGACTTATATAAAATATGTATCAGTTCAGTTCAGTCGCTCAGTCGTGTCCGACTCTGCGACCCCATGAATTGCAGCACGCCAGGCCTCCGTGTCCATCACCAACTCCTGGAGTTCACTCAGACTCACATCCATTGAGTCCGTGATGCCATCCAGCCATCTCATCCTCGGTCGTCCCCTTCTCCTCCTGCCCCCGATCCGTCCCAGCATCAGAGTCTTTTCCAATGAGTCAGCTCTTCGCATGAGGTGGCCAAAGTACTGGAGTTTCAGCTTTAGCATCATTCCTTGCAAAGAAATCCCAGGGCTGATCTCCTTCAGAATGGACTGGTTGGATCTCCTTGCAGTCCAAGGGACTCTAAAGAGTCTTCTCCAACACCACAGTTCAAAAGCATCAATTCTTCGGTGCTCAGCCTTCTTCACAGTCCAACTCTCACATCCATACATGACCTCAGGAAAAACCATAGCCTTGACTAGACGGACCTTAGTCGGCAAAGTAATGTCTCTGCTTTTGAATATACTATCTAGGTTGGTCATAACTTTTGTTCTAAGGAGTCAGCGTCTTTTAATTTCATGGCTGCAGTCACCATCTGCAGTGATTTTGGAGCCCAAAAAAATAAAGTCTGACACTGTTTCCACTGTCAGAACCTGATATTTTGATTCTCTTTTCACCCTTATCAGGTCAGCCCATACAAGTTGTGCCATTGCAATAACCTAGTTTTTATGATACTGTGACGAGTCAGTCATCTTCTCTGGGCCCCATATAAATAGAGAATCATAGTACTTGCCCTGTCTTATCTTACAAAGTGTTTTGAGGTAAAAATCAGAAAAATTGCATATTAAATAACTTAATACTTAGAAAACCATCTGATAGCATCAATTCTTCGGTGCTCAGCCTTCTTCACAGTCCAACTCTCACATCCATACATGACCTCAGGAAAAACCATAGCCTTGACTAGACGGACCTTAGTCGGCAAAGTAATGTCTCTGCTTTTGAATATACTATCTAGGTTGGTCATAACTTTTGTTCTAAGGAGTCAGCGTCTTTTAATTTCATGGCTGCAGTCACCATCTGCAGTGATTTTGGAGCCCAAAAAAATAAAGTCTGACACTGTTTCCACTGTCAGAACCTGATATTTTGATTCTCTTTTCACCCTTATCAGGTCAGCCCATACAAGTTGTGCCATTGCAATAACCTAGTTTTTATGATACTGTGACGAGTCAGTCATCTTCTCTGGGCCCCATATAAATAGAGAATCATAGTACTTGCCCTGTCTTATCTTACAAAGTGTTTTGAGGTAAAAATCAGAAAAATTGCATATTAAATAACTTAATACTTAGAAAACCATCTGAGCTTTAATTTGTCTTTATGACATAAGCATATAAGTGTTCAAGGTTTATAACTAGTATTTCTTAAAAGATACTTTATATATTGTACTGTTTTACCTCCTCAAATAATAGAAATGACAGTAGACAATTGCCTCACTTGTTCTATAGCAACTTTTTTTTTTTGAGACTGTCAGTTCTTGATTTCTGTGTTGGAGAAATTATCTTTTTTTTTTGTTTTTGCTTTTGGTGTTGTACAAGAGAACATTGCCTTACCCAAAGTCAGAGGACTTGAGCCTGTGTTTTCCCCAAAGAGTTATATAGCTCTTATTACATTTATGTAATGAAAAATGTCTATGCTCCATTTGAGTTAACTTTTTGTTTATAGTGTGAGATGAGGAGTCTAGATTGATACGTTTCGCCTGTATAATATCCAGTTGCCCAGCACCGTTTATTGAAAATACTTATTTTTATTCTTTGACACTGTTATAAATAGAATTGTGTTCTTTTTATTTATTTATTTATTTTTGGCCACACCAACACATATGGGATCTTAGTTCCCTGCTGCTGCTGCTGCTGCTAAGTCACTTCAGTCGTGTCCGACTCTGTGCGACCCTATAGACAGCAGCCCACCAGGCTCCCCAATCCCTGGGATTCTCTAGTTCCTGACCAGTCTTAACCACTGGACCATCGGGGAATTCCCTAGAATTCTTTCCTTAATTTCAGTTTTTAGATTGTTCATTGTTTTATGGAGATACAGTTTTGTGTATCATGGCAGTTTTGTATACCAAAACTCAATTCTGTGTACTTTCCTGAACTCAGTTGTTAATTTGTGTGTGTTCCTTAGGATTTCTGTATGTAAGATCATTTGAAGGTAGACATAGTTTTACTTCTTTTTCAATTCAGGTGTCCTTTGTTTATTTTTGTTTACATATATACTTACTTGCCTAATTGTCCTGCCAGAACCACCTCTATTGTTGAATAGCAGTTGTAAGAGCCAACATCCTTACCTTGTTCCAGATACTAGAGGAAAATGAAATATTAAGTCTTTCACCATTAAGTTTGATGTTAGCTGTGGGTTTCCTTAGGTTCCTTTTATCAGGTTGAGGAAGTTCTCTTCTATTTCTATTACATTGGATGTTTTTATCACAAAGGATGTGACGTTTTGTTAGATTGTGTGTTGAGATGGTCATGTGATCGTGTCCCTTTTTCTGTCAGTATGCTGTGTTGTGCTGATTGCTTTTTCTGTGTTGGCTCAGCCTTGCATTCTTGAGGTGAATCCTCTGTGGTTGTGGTGTTTAATGCTCTTGATGTGTTGCTGGAGTTCATCTTCACACGTGAGGAGTATTGGTCTATGGTTTTCTTATGGTGTCTGGGTCTGGTTTTGGTGTCAGGCTAGTACTGGTCTTATAGAGTGAGTTCCCTCCTCTTCTCTCGTTTGGAAGAGTTAATGAAGAATTGGTGTTGATTTTTCTTTAAGTTGTTGGTACAGCTCACCAGTGAAGTTACCTGGGCCTGGCTTTTGGGGAAGTTTTGTGATTAGTAATTAAGTCTCTTGTCACAGGACTTGTTCAGGTTTTCTTTTTTTTTTTTTTTCCTTGAGTCAGGGTGGTTTTTGTTTTTCTAGAAATTTGTTTCATATACGTTGTCTAATTTGTTGGCATACAGCTGTTCTTAGTATTCCCTTATGTTGCTTTCGTTTCTATAAAAAGTAATAATGTTCCCACATTTATTTCTGATTTTAGTCATTTGAATTCTCAGATTTTTTTTTTCTTGTCAATTCAGTAAAGGTTTGTTAATGCTGTTGATTTAAAGGAAAAAAAGCAAGAATTTTTGGTTTTGTTGATTCTGTATTTTTCTAGTCTCTATATTTTATTTCCTTCTATTTAGTTTCCTCTTCCCCACCCCCTGTTTCTTAAGGTGAACTTAGATTACTGATTTACTATCTCTTATTACACAGCCATGGCCTTGTTTTATTGTGCCTCGCTTCATTACATTTTGCAGTTAAGTGCTTTTTTACCAATTGAAGGTTTTTGACTGTCAAGATGATGGTTACTTTTGACAATAAAGTATTTTTTAATTAAAGTATATGCATTGGTTTTTAGACATGACACTGCTGCACACCTAACAGGCTGCAGTATGGTATAAACATAGCTCACATGCATTGGGAAGTCAGAGATTCCTGTGACCTGCTTTATTGCCATACTCGCTTTATAGCAGTATTCTGTAGCTGAACCTGCAGTGTCTCTCAGTTATACCTGTAGATATTTACAACTAGAAACTTCTGCAAGAACTGCTGCAGCAACATGCCATAAATTTTAGTGTGTTGACATTTTATTTTCATTCATCTCAGAGTATTTTCTAATTTTGTCATTTTTTGATCTGTAGGTTTTTTAGGGTTTTATCCATTTCCACATTTATGAATTGTCCAAATATCCTTCTTTTATTGATTTCTGAGTTCGTTCCATTGTGGTCAGAGAACATAATTTTTGTAATTTTAATCCTTAGAAACTCACCGGGGCCTGTCTTGTGGCCTGACCTGGTCTGTGGAGACTGTTCTGTGTGTACTTGAGAAGGGTGTGCGATTTGCCGTTGTTCGCTGCTCTGTACGTGTCTCTTAGGTCTGGTTGATTTAGTATTTTTTCAGGTTTTATACTTGCTTGTCTTCTGCCTTCTCTTATCTGTTATAGAACTTGGGGATATTGAAGTCCCAGCTATTGCGTTTTTCCCTTCAAGTCTGTCAGTTTTTGCTTTATGTATTTGGGGGCTTTGTTGTTCTGTTTGTTTATAATGAAGTCTTTTTGATTGTTTTATCATCATAAAATATCTTTGCTTTAGTTACAGTTTTAATCTTGATGTCTGTTTTGTCTGATATTAATATAGCCACTTCAGCTCTCTTTTTGTGTAAGTATTTGCATGGTATATGTCTTTTTCTGTCCTTTTACTTTCAGCATACTGTGTCTTTGAATCTAAATTGTGTGTCTTCCTGTAAAGCATATATAGTTGGATTGTGCCCTGTTTACCTTTTACTTCAGCTAGCCCAGCTTTAATGTGGACAAGACCTAAGTAACAAAATCATTTTTTAATTTCTTCTCCTTTCATGGATGAGTATAATCATGCTGAATTAGTTTTGCCTGGTTTTTAAATAAAGGTCCTTTCTTGATACAGTCTAATGCAAGAGACAAATGTATGGCACCTGGGGAATTAGATTAATTCACCTGAGTGTTTAAAGGCTTTTAAAAGCAGTGATTATTGAGTTGCAAGTGATTTTCAATAGACTAGGAAAATAAAATTAAATGGATCATATCACCTTTTAAAATGCTATAAAAATTAAGCAGATAACAGAATACTGTATATCTTGATTTCAAAAGTATGTCATGTAATATTACTAGTAATTGACCACCCATTTTTGTAGTATGAGGTGTTTCATAAAGCAAGGAGGTTAAGAGTGATATTTGACCCTAATTAAGGATATGGCTTTTTTTTTTTTTTTTAAAAATTGGATTAGGTAGTTAAACTCACCTCCACCTCTGGTTGCTCTCATCCATAGCTTCACCACTTATGTACTAAAAGCCATCTGACTTACAGATTTCTGTAGGGTCATTTATTTTTAAACTACCACAGCAGCTAACTTTTAGTGTTAATGCCAGTGAATGTTATCAGAGTATCTATTTAGCATCAAAATTTTAACTAGGAGCAAAGAATTTTGTAAGTGGTTACAGGAAAGGGCCCAAGTTCTATCTAGCTCCTTGAATTGGACAGCAGCTCCATGATCAGAAAGGGATGAATTCATCTAAAATTCTCAAGGGTTTTTGCATCCCTTATAGTATGTTTTCAAACAATGACGACTCCATAATATGTTTTCTTTCTTTTCTTTCAGTTAAAGGCATTAGGATTTCCTGAAGGACTTGTGATACAAGCATATTTTGCTTGTGAGAAGAATGAGAACTTGGCTGCCAATTTTCTTCTACAGCAAAACTTTGATGAAGATTGAAAGGGACTTTTTTTTTAATCTCACACTTCACACCAGTGCATTACACTAACTTTGTTCACTGGATTGTCTGGGATGACTTGGGCTCATATCCACAATACTTGGTATAAGGTAGTAGATTGCTGGGGGGAGGGGGAGGGTCTAGGATATAGGGCAGGGATAAATACAGTGCATGTCTGCTTCAGCTGCAGATGCCGCAGAGCCACAGTGTGTACAATAGGATACAACCAAAAATCAGCTTTTGCAGGTCTTTATTTCTTCTATAAAACAGTAGGTAACTTTTTCCTAGGTTTCACTCTTTTTAGTGTACTAGATCCAGAAATTTAGTGTAATGCCCTGCTTTATATTTCTTTGACTTAACATTGGTTTCAGAAAGAATCTTTGCTACCTAGAATCTACAGTCCCTATTTTATGGCAACACTGGATAATGGCTGTGTGAAATTGGGAGAAAAAAAAATGGGAGTGACTGTAAACAGAAATGCCAAATTATTGATGGTTATTGTTGCTGCTTCAAATAAGTATAAAATTAATGTGTAAGAAAGCCCATTCTTTCATGATAAATACTTGGGGTTGAAGAGGGGAGATGGGGAACATTTTCTTAAGATGAAAATAATTAACTGCTATTTTAAATTTCTTGATCATTGAATGTGAGACCCTTCTAACATGATTTGCGAAGCTGTATAAGTATAGGCAGAGTTATTTTTCTGTTTACATTTTTTTTTTGTTTATTTTGGGGGGTAAATTGGTAGCTGCCTAATTACTGTTACTTCATTGTTATATTGCAGTAAAAAGTTATAAAAACCACGGTTGCATGTTTGCTTTTGATGTATCCCTTTGTGGAGTTAGCACTTTGGGGCCAATGAAGAAATGCAGCGTTCACTCTCCCTGTCTTCCCCTTCCCTCAGCAGAAATGTGTTTGTCAGCAAATCGTGAATTCAACTGCTGCCTTTTTTAAAACCCACAAAATGCTGATTCAGTTCAAGATTAATGCAAATGTCTCAAAACTGGGTTTCTGACATTTGTAAATGTTTTTTCCTTATTAGATAAGAATGTATGACCATTAAAGTTGTTAGGATTATTTTGCTTTTGAAAAGAGAAGGTGGACAGAACTACAATCCAGCATCTTTTATTGCATTGGAAAGACTGGCAAAATCTTTTGGAAGGGTTGGGAGATGCGGCTGGAATAGTACTTTGGAAAATATACAATCAAGATATCTCGTGGCATATTAAAAGAAAAATCTTAATAGCAATGTTGGCTTTTATTTGGATTTTTTCATCTCAGCTTTTTTCTTTGGAATCTCCTTTGTTGGCATTGTTATTTCATCATGAAGAGGGGGCAGGTGTGTCTACTTGTTTTATTTTTTTTCAGCTCTCTTTTCCTGAATATTAAAAAGACTAAAGAAATAATTTTTTTCTACCATCTTATACTGAGTTAAGAAGATGAATTTGCACAGATTTCATCCTACATAATCTCTTAATAATCCTTAGCACAGTTTGGTGATGACTTTTAAGCTTTTACATCATGCACTCATAACCTATCTCTTATGAAAATAAAATTATGATTTTTTTCCCATGTTAATCATGTAGTTTAATCTTCATGTGTTTATTCTATAAACACAACAAGACCTTTGGACTTTGTATTACCTGTATGTTTTATAATGGATTGTGCAAAAATGTCTCAGAATAAAATGAGGATTTGTAAATATGTTCATCTTTCAAGGTAGAGCAATGAGTTGGGAAGAGGGATGGCATTTCTGGTGAGATAACGGAGTATTCATTTATTTTACGATACTTTATCTGCTACTTAATTGCTTAGAGCATAGTGAAAACTAGAAAAGGAGAGAAAAACAACCAGCAGCCACCTCTTCTTTTCTCTGGAAAGTGACAGCAGGAGGTGATCGATCACATGGAGCTTTTGTCCTTGGATAGCTAAACTACAAATAGTGGGATTAATAATTACCAGAAGACAGTTCAGGCCAAGTTTTGGCCATTCTTTACAGTGCTCTGTTTATCTGCGGAAAGAATCAGCCGTGACACCATGAAAGTAATAGGCTTTATGTGACCTTTTGCTGTTATCTTTTAATTTACAAACATTTTGGTGAATCTCTTAATCTAAGTGGCTCCATGACTTTGGGATTTTTGCATTATAGGTATTCTGTCATCTGTTTCTTGAAATCTGTTGATTGTTAGTTGCTCTGTGGAAGACCTGAAGAAGCTTAAGTTTATACTTGTTAAATTCTTACTGCCGTCTAGTCAAATATATTTTTACATTGTTTAAAAATACTGAAGTGTTCCACCATATGATTTTTTTTCTCCTGTACTCGTTGGCTAGGATTCTAGAGAATTAATTATAAAATATTTTCAATATATCCAACATGGCATTTCTCATTTTTTTTAATGATTTTACTATATAGAATCTTAGATCGGAAATTGACAGTTCCCCATCACTGATCCTTCTGTTTTCTTTGTTGGTGGTGAATTAGGGTGTGGAATGCCCAGCACTAGGTCGATTTTATTGGGTCTCCTGTTTGTGTTCACAGTGAAAACATCAACACAGAGATGGGACATTTCCTAGAATGTGTATCAAAGTTTATGGGGGCTTTAGAGATTTCAGGGAGCTCTCCCTTTTCCAAATCTTTTTTTTTTTTTTTTAATATCAGCCAGGCTGAGATAGCTACAAGTATTCAAAAGCAAGCAGTTCCCAGTAGTCCTTCCTGACCACATCTGTGTTCTGCTAAACAGCCTGGTTGTGCGGCTCAGGTACAATGTGTTCTTCAGTTGACTTCCCACTGTCCATTTTGTTCCACTTATTCTAAGCCAGGGGCCAGCAAACTGCAGTCCCATGAGCCAAATCTGGCTCACTGCCTGTTGTATGAGCCATGAGCTAAGAATGGCCTTTACAGTTTTCAGTGTTTCATTTACAAAAAGGTGAAAAGATTCAAATTCCAGTGTCCATAGTTTTCTTGGGACACAGCCATGCTCCTTTATTTACATATTATCTATAAGCAGCTACATTTGTGCTAGAGTTTTGCTGTTGAATAGTTGCCACAAAGACTGACCAGCAAAACCTAAATACCTTCTGTTTTCCATCCTTAGATTGCACCTAGGCCCATCATATGTTACATTTTGACGCTTTCCCCCCCCTTTATTTGTCATTCTTGGCCTCAAGGTCTTTCTTAACTTCCGTTTGCTTTGCTTGTGGCCATCATGGGGTCTTTCAGAGCTGTGGTATCACCCCCACATATTGTCAAAGGGAGGAGTGCCTGGTGTGCTAGTCTGGCATGTATGTGATGTCTAAAATTATTCTTTGCTATTGCTATACTATTTGTTGTGCTTTAGTAAAGTAACTAAATAAAGCACCAAGTGGATAAGTGAAAGTGCTATTCTCAGTGTGTCCAACCCTTTGCTACCCCATGGCCTGTAGCCCACCAGTTTCCTCTGACCATGGAATTCTCCAGGCAGGCATACTGGAATGGGTAGCCATTCCCTTCTCTAAGGGAAATCTTCCCGACCCAGGAGATCAGTCCTGAGTCTCCTGCATTGCAGGCAGATTCTTTACCATCTGAGTCAACAGAGAAGTCCAAAATTGAGCACTAAGCCATGTCAGAAGCACTTTGCATAGTGATGACTCAGTCAGAACAGAAAAGTTAAATGAATGCATCTGGGAATCCTTGGGCCCTGGGATCAGACTTGGGTCGGTAAGAGGGAGGATCTTAACCACAGCTGGAAGAGTGGATGGAACCCTGGAGGGAGAGCGCAGTTGAACCTGAACTATGTGGGTAGTTTGGGGGTGGGAGCAGCGGTGACGGAGGTAGGGAGCAAAGCTCGGCTCGCTAGGGAAGAGTGCTGTGCACGGATGTTTGGAGAGCCACGCCAAATAGTGACAAACTGGTTATAAAAGATCTTCCCTGTCATACAGTTAATACAACAAACGTGGTCCCTCGAGAAGGGTTTGCACTGTGAAGAGGAGCTAGGAGGATCAAAGAAACATCACTGGTGACGAATTTGTTTCACGTGTGGTGCTGTGGATTCCACAGTGAATGGAAATGTGATGATCTTTGCCATTGAGCTCAGTTTGCACAGAGGCTGGATACTAATGGATCCTTCAGGAGGTGCAGCGCAGCTGGAGCACAGACTTCTGCCTCCTGTCTTCACCAAACTTGCTTTCTATTGTTGCGCCAGTCGGCTTTCATCCTCTCTCCTCACCTGGCTCAGAATAGTTACAGATGTTTGTAGATAGTGATCCTCTCGAGACCACGAGGTGGTCTTCAGGTACCTGACAAGGTTGGCCTCCCAAGGAGCCATGCCAGTTTTCTCCAGTGTGTCACCTGTTAGGTTTTCTGTGATGAAAACAGCACTTGCACACTCACACCAGCTCTAGATGGGCTTCCTACCAGTGACCTTGCACACCTAAAGCCTCCGTCTGCCAGGACTGCTTGTGGGACTGCAACCTTCAGTCTCAAAGGATATTCGATATGGATCCTGGGTTTTGTTATTGACATCTTCCATCTCTATGACAAAGTTCAAATTTGTCTCAGAATTCTTACAGTGTCTGGCAGTAAATCAGAAATCAGCTGGGTTTTATTTGCCAACAATAGCAGATTAGAAGAACACAATAAGTTACCTCAAAATTGGATAAAAATTGGGTGAGAATGCAAGGGGCTGGTGAGGCTATGCCTTAGAACAGCTTAAGGTTAGAATTTGTGTGTGGCAAGGGATGCTTTTATGAACGCTGAAGTGATTTTTTTGTTTTTCTTTGCAGCTTTTTCACATTTTAGTCCTATTTGTTGATGGTGGCATTTTGTGTGGTTTCCTTTGTTTTTGCTTTCAAATTTCTGTTTGGTCAATAAGTTGCTTCTGTTTGTTTGAGAATCATTTAAGGTAATGTTTATCTCCACTTTAATTTTATATCTTAAATTTTGGGGTTATAAATTTTATGCTATGTTTGCATTTTTGCAAAGAACCTTAATTTTTTCCTTACACAGTTTCAGACTTACAGAAAATTGTGGGAACAGCACAAAAAGCTCCCAGTTAAACCCACCCGCTACTTCCCCAAACCCACAGTGTTGCAATTGTCCTAGTAATGTCTGCCGTAGCAGAAGGCTTCGGTCGAGAATTACACTGCATTTGGTTGGTTTCCAGTCAATACTCTCACTGTCCTTCCTTGATGTTTGGGAGCTTAACTTTTTTTTTTTTTTTTTGAGATTACAAGTTGCTTGTCTTACACGATGTCCCTCAATTTATGTTTGTTTGGTGTTTCCTCATGACTAAAATTACGCATTTTTGGAAAAAGTACTGTGCCCTTTCCAAATGACATGATTTCTTCATCTTTTATTAATTAGCATTCACCTGTATTCTGGCATTCTCTTTCCCTCATTTGTAATCTGCCTTCCTATATGGACTCTATTCCTGTTTTATTCACTAGTATATAATCCGTCGTTGTATTGATGCTCAAATTATCCTGTTTTTTTCTAAGATTTACTTTTTTGGACATGGACCATTTTTAAAGTCTTTAATTTGTTATAATATTGTTTCTGTTTTATGTTTTGGTGTTTTTGGCCATGAGGCCTGTGGGAGCTTAGCTCCCTGACCAGGGATTGAACCCCCACCGCCTGCACAGAAAAGTGAATCTCAGCCACTGGACTGCAAGGGCAGTCGCTGTCCTGTTGCTTTTGTTCTTAAAGCTAGCATCTGTGTTTGGCATGTCCTTATCACTCTTTTGAGTATTGCCTTACTTTCTCACACAATAATATATTTCAGGCTCATACTGGGTTGGCCAGATAGTTTGGGAAAACCGGAGTGAACTCTTGACCAACCCGATGTTCTCTGGGCACCAGCCCTGGAATTTGCCGTTTTCTGCAGGAAGCTCTGGTCCCTTTAATGGAGATTGTATGTAGAAACCAACACTACTGGAGTCTCACTGCTCCCAGGCATTTCAGTAGACACAGAGAAAATAAACGCACATAGCAAATGTTACATCTGTACTCCTATGCCTACACACAGATACTGAATATGAGCTCACACTGGTATTCCCCTCCCTTTTTTTTTAACAAGTTATCTTTTATTGAAGTACAGTTGATTTACAGTGTTATGTTCTGAGGTACAGCAAAGTGATTCACGTATATATGTATACACACATGTAATATATTTTATATATACTTTTTCATATTTCCCATTCTACTATTTTCCAAAACGTAGTCCTTGTATCTGTTAATGCCACACTCTTAATTTATCCCTGCCCCTCTCCCCCACCCCCTACCCTTTCCGTTTTGGTAATGAAAAACTTGTTTTCTATGTCTGTGAGTCCGTCCCTTTTCTGTGAATAGCTTCATTTGTATCACGTTTTAGGTTCCACATATAAATAATAGGTCATTTCCTTCCTGACTCCCTTCACTTCGTATGATGCTCTCGGTCCATCCATGTGGCTGCAAATGGCATTGCCTTTTCTTGGACACAGAGACTGAACTGCCATTGTGCTCACTGTGTGCTTATCTGTCATCTCTGCACATGAACAAGCTGCTCAGCCACTCAGCTGCCTAAGTGTGTGTTTCAGGTGCTGGTGGTGGTCGGGGAGACAGCAGGAGGAGCAGACGAGGGGAGGGGAGTGCAGCCACAGGCCGGACTGTTCATGGCTCCCCCAGCAATGTGCTCTGTTGTGTCCTTGTCTGGGCACATGCTGCTATCCTCATTCATGCATTCAGCAACTAATGAGCAGTTGGCTAAGGCCAGGCAAGCATTTGGTTTGACATTGTTCCCACCTCTTTTACTGATTCCTCAGTGTCCAAAACTATACAAGACCCCATTTGACCATGACCCCCTTTCCCTCCAATTTGAGCCAGAGACCTGACCTCCCTATTCCCTCAGCCACTTGTATCTACTCTGAAGGTGGAAACCCGAATTGAAATCGTCTATTTGTGTCACCCATTAAACTATACAGTGAATGAGCAAGCATCTGACGAGCTCTTTCAAGTCAGTGCCTGTGTCTTTCATCTGTATCCTCAGAACGAGTGAAAAGGGTGGAGGTGCTGGTCAGCACTGCGTGGATAAACAGGCAATGTACAAATAATTGGGACAACCTTTGTCATTTTCACTAGGCCTCCAGGTTCTCCTTACCAGGTCTGTCATCCCTTCAGTTCTAAAAACCAACTTAAGAAGTTTAGGGGCAAAGAACAGAGTCTGCTCTGTTTTTCTCTCCTCAGCCCAGGGACCTTGGCACCAGATTCTGAAGACCTGACACACAATACTGTCCGCTGGCTGGTTGTAAGGGCAGCAAGATTCTGTTGACAGATTCCAGATGGGTCCACATCTGAGACATAAACAGAGCAGACCGACAGCTGCTGTCCCGAGTCTCAGGCTGGGGCAGGTCAGAGGGACCTGAAGATCTGGGCTTGGAATTGGGCCTGGGTTTCTGTCTTCACGCCGCATGCCAGCTGTGTGACTCCAGCCATGTGTCCAGGTTTCCTCTTCTGTAAAGCAGAGCCCACCTCAGAGCTTGCTAGTAGGGGTCAAGGGAGAGAGTAGATTGGAAAACATCATTCCCAAGGCCAGGATTGTCTGAGGCGGTTGCAGACTGCCTGTCCTGGAGGCTGGGACATGAGGAGTGGCACCTGGAGTGGCTGAATATCAGTGGTGCTGGGTGCCCCTCCTCGATCCCTGGGTGCCTTGGTCCTCTCTCCTTTGCTGTTAGCTCAGCATTCCCAGGGGGGCTGGTGGGCTTCCCATTCAGCTGGTCAGCATGGCACAAACATTGGCAACACATGCACATAAGGTTTTCATGTCTACACACTGTTTCTGAACAATGCTGGCTTTTCTCCTGTCAGTTTCTAGGCTGAGGAATTGGCAGCTATGTATGTCTCATCTCTGAATTGAGTTTGGCAGAGAACCCAGCAAAATTGCCTGACAGAAGGCCCACTGCCCGTTGCACCCATCCCTAGGGACACTCAATGTGTCCTTTAGTTTTCCTCTGATAGTCTCCAGTGTGCCAGAGGCACGGGAGCTCGGACTGGAACGGGCCTGTGGGTACCACCATGCCTCATCTCTAGCCTCCACTTGAACACTTCTAGTGATGTGGCCTTCACTACCGCCAGCTTGGACTTCCTACATTTCAGACCCTCCAGGGTTGTCAAGCTCCCCTCTCCCCTCTGCCTGTCCAGGTACCAGGCCGTCCTCAGGGCCTGGTTCATTTCTAGGGGTTACCCTGAATCAGTGTGCCAACCTCTCAGGACTTTGAGAAGAGTGATTGTGTCTCCCAGACCACCTCCCACCCTTACCCTTTGGCCAAGTCTCCAACATGCTGAAAAAAAAAAAAAATTCCTCACTTGGAATGAGTTACACCAATGTTAAAGAATCTGCTTGCAATGTGGGAGACCTGGGTCAATCCCTGGGTTGAGAAGATCCCCCTGGAGAAGGGAATGGCAACCCACTCCAGTATTCTCGCCTGGAGAATCCCCATGGACAGAGGAGCCTGGCGGGCTACAGCCCATGGGGCCACAAAGAATCGGACACGACTGAGAGACTAAGCACAGACACATGACAATGTTATGCTGATGAATACAGTACTTGAGGGAGGGTGTAAGCGGTGCAAACTGCTGGAGGAGATCTTACTTCCCTTGTTCTGTGCATGACATCTCCATTAATGCTGCCTGAATTTGAGCTTGCTGGTTTGACAGGCCTTGGGTTGAGTAGCTGTGCTAATAACACCAAAGTTTTCAAGATACCCATGTGCTTGGAGTCCACATCTGACCCATGTTACAGAAGCATAAACAACCTATCCCAGGCTTGTGTGTGTGTGTGTGTATCTCCTCACTACTGAACCAAGGCTGCTCTCGCAGAGTCCTCTCTGGGCGCGAAAGAAGGTGCTGACCTTTCCAAGTCCAAGTGTCCCACCCTGTGCTGCATGCTTTGCCTACACTAATGTTACTGCCAATTTACAGATGGATTAACTGAGGTTCAGGGCTTCCCTGGGGGCTCAGACGGTAGAGCATCTGCCCGCAATGCGGGAGACCCGGGTTTGATCCCTGGGTTGGGAAGATCCCCTGGAGAAGGAAATGGCAACCCACTCCAGTACTCTTGCCTGAAAATTCCATGGATGGAGGAGCCTGGTGGGCTACAGTCCATGGGGTCGCAAAGAGTCGGACACGACTGAGTGACTTCACTTTCACTTTCACTGAGCTTTCAATCAGGCCAAAGCTACATGGTTACTAAGTGGCAGAGCCAGGAGGCAAACACAGGTCGCCCTTGGTGATGTTGCTTTGTTTTCTACCTCTTCCTATCTCCTGAATTAAGTCTCTTTCCATCCTGTGATTTAAAAAAGATTCCTCCTTGCTGTTTCCACAGCTATTTGCTCCTCTGCTGATTTGCTTGGCCGTTCTTAAAATGTGGCTTGAAGACTGCTTTAAGGCATCTATGACATCAGAACCATTTTCATAACAACACTGACTCTGCTTGCTATTTTCACCCCCTCCCTCCGCCACACACACAGGTACATTGCAGAGTTTCCCAGAGGTTGCACAGAATGTGACATAACAGCAGATGGAATGAGGGAGCAGCTGTGGGAAGCCAGCTGCCTTCCACGAAGCCAGATAACAGAGAGGTTTGCAAAAATCAAACACAACACCATTCCTGTCACTGATTTCTTCAAGTTATTTTTTACAAAGATTAAAAATAACATGTAGTAGGTTTATTTTAAATGAATAACTTTGAAGGACTTCCCTGGCAGCCACCAGTGGTTAAGACTTTGCCTTCAAATGCAAGAGGTGTGGATTTGATCCGTGGTCAGGGAGTTAGGATCCCACATGTCTTGTGGCCATAAAACCAAAACATAAACAACAGAAGCAATATTGTAACACATTCAACAAAGACTTTAAAAATGGCCCACATCAAAAGAAATCTTTTTACAAAATGAATCAACTTTTAGAACTTCTCAATTTTAGTTTCTAATTAAGTACTGGTAGATCTAACCTACACAAAGAAAAACTCGGGTTTCTCAACTTTTAAGAGGGAGAAGAGGTCCCAAGATAGAAAGTTTGAGAACTGTTGTGTTAGATGATGGTTTTTCCACTTTAGTCTTGTTAAATGACCCCAAATACACTATATGGGATAGCCACTGGCATGCTGGTGAAAGATTCCCTCCCGTCTCCTGCAGACAGGGTGGGGATACTGATACTTGGAGCTTATGTGCTGTCTCTCTGCCCAATGCCTTCCACTCCTGCTCTCAGGGTAATGAAGGCTGAACTTCTCTGATTGACTTTCCGTGCCCTTTACAGGCTTGCTTCAGCAAGTGCCTTCAGGCCATCTCCCTGCCTCTCCACCACGTGCAGCACGACCCCATTACCCAGACCTTTCCACACTGTACACACACTTACCTGTGCTGGTCACTCTGCCTAGAAATTCTCCATATTCCTCTCTTCTCATCTGAATCCTTTCCCACCTTTAAAACCCGCTTCAGTATCACAAGCTCTGAGAAGGCGTTCTTGCCCAGGAGCCAGCAGAGGGCTACTCACCTGTTCTGCTCTCTGAACGTGCCCTGCGCTCGCTGCATGTCTGACCATAACTTCACTTGCGCGTTTGTTTTATGGACACCACGTCAAAGCCAAAACAAAGCTTGCCAAGTCAATCATCAGCAGAAGGAGCTCGGCACCCACGACTTACAAGGGAACTGGAAGGAACTGAGCTTTGGAGCCCTGCTGCAGGTTTGGGGTGGAAGGGAGGCTGCTCTAGCGATGGAGGGGGAACTTAACATGGTAAGCCCAAGTTGAGTGATGGGGAAATGCCAGGACAGGCTCTCCACCATGCCCTGACACGCCCCCTTGTGGTGAGGGAGAGCTATGCCGTGTTTCAGGTGGGAGGATGGGGATGAACCCCGCAGGTTAGGGGGAACCAGCCTCTCTGTGTCCTGGAAGAGAGGAAGGCGCTGTGGGGAGTCCAGCTCAGGGGAGGGGTGGGGGAGATGCTGGTCTAGAAATGCCATCCCCGAGTGGCCCTCTGTTGCCCCGAGGAACACTGTGGTGCTCTGCGCAGGGGAAAGGACAGAGGGAACTGTGGGCACTGGGCTTCATCTGCACTGACTCGTTTAATCCTGCCACGTGGATGGGAGGCTGAGGCTCAGAGCAGGTGACGTAATAGAACATAGCCCAGGGAGGATGGGGACCTGTCTCCAGGCCACCCCTGTGTCCCCCTTTATGCTGATTTTCTGCCTGTGTGAGCACTGGGGTTGAGGAGACAGCGCGATTGTCCTCGTCTGAGATGCTCTTGTACTTGTCCTCCTATGGCACGCCTGGAGGGAGGAACCCAGGGAAAGCTCCTAGGATTTGGAGTCAGATGGGCTTTTTGTTTTCATGTTTCTCTGTCAGATTTATGTTACATGGAGTGAGGTGGAGGTGAAGAAAACCCTCCCTTTAGAAGAATCACCTGTTCACCTTCAAAACCCAGCCACACACACCAGGGTCTTCCAGCCTTTTCCTAGGTGCTGTGACGGAGACATCCCAGGCTGACCCGTGACACCGCCTGAAGCCCTCTGCTCCCTGCTGTCTGGCCCTGACCCAGTCTGTGTGTCACTTTCCGGCTGAACTGATGGTCCTCTCTTAACCACGGGGATTCTTCAGCCACATGCCCCTGCAGCCATAAGTATTTACTCAGCACCTACTGGATGCCAGACACAAGGAGAAGGCTGAACAGACCAGCTGCCTCTAAAGCTACACTTTGGTGTTTTACATTTGAGGCACATAATAGAATCTGTATGATTCTATTACGGAAAAAAGATAGAGTTATTATCTTTTTATCTTTTCAGTTATTTATCTTTCTAAAAAGAAACAGAAAAATAAAAAAACAAGCCTATGCCCTATTGCTTCAGTGGAGAACCACTGTAGGTTTTGTTTTTTTTCTTAATGGGGGTGGTTGAGGGGAGGGTCTTTTATTTATTTTGTTTTTAGCAAAAGAGACAGCTGTGGTCAGATCTGTTTTTAAAGAAATAAAGATAATTTTATGGCTTCTCAGCCCTTCCTTACAGTCACAGTACAGGAAGCCGGGAGCCCACTGCCCACTAATGTGGAAGCTTTCTCTGGATCCCGAGCTTGGAACTGGTCCTCTTTGCCCTGCTGGGTCCTCCCAAGGGCAGACAATGGCAGAAAATGTGGCTTCTCTCTGGTTCCAGGAGCCAAAGGAAATGTCAGTTGCTTCTGGGAAGGAACATGACCTTCTCTGAGGTAGGGAGCATAAAATCAATGTAGTCAAAACACCATCCCAACCAGCCCCTTCTGTTCCCTGGGAACTCTGAGGACAGCCTTGTGGAGTAAAAAGATACCAGTCTTTGAAATAATGCAAGTGAATAAAAGTCACTCAGTCATGTCTGACTCTTTGTGACCCCATGGGCTGTAGAGGCCATGGAATTCTCCAGGCCAGAATATTGGAGTGTTGGCTGTTCCCTTCCCCAGGGGATCTTCCTAACCAAGGGATCAAACCCAGTCTCCCGCATTGCAGGCAGTTTCTTTACCAGCTGAACCACCAGGGAATTAAAGTGGGTCTGAATCCTGATCTGGCCACTAATTAGTCCTGTGATCTTGGCCAACTCACTCAAATATTACAAGCCTAAGTGCCCTCATCTGTAATGATAATTATTATTTACACCAACTTCACTTAACTGATAAGATGTATTACAAAGCCAATCGCCTAAGCAGTAACTCAGGAGAAAGTAGACAAACAGAACAAAGCCAGAAACCCTGCAGCAGATCTAGGAACATAGGAGAGCTTGACGTGTGAGGGAAGACACCAAAATCAGTGCACAGAGGATGCAGTCTTTCGTGAATGCTGCTGGGGAGACTGGCTTCTGTCTGGACAAAAATAAAGTCATCTCACATGCATGCGCGCCTGTCTCCAGCTGCTCTGTTGCTCAGTTGCTTCAGTCGTATTGGACTCTTAGTGACCCCATGGACTGTAGCCCACCAGCCTCCTCTGTCCATGGGATTCTCCAGGCAAGAATACTGGAATGGGGTGCCAATGCTCTCCTCCAGGGGATCTTCTTGACCCAGGGATCAAACCCGTCTCTTATGTCTCCTGCATTGGCAGGTGGGCTCTTTACCACTAACACCACCTGGGAAGCCATCTTCAGCTAACTAAGACCTCAGTGTAAAAGAGAAAGCTGAAAATGAATTAAAGGATGTTTTAGGGACCTAATGGCACCCCACTCCAGTACTCTTGCCTGGAAAATCCCATGGATGGAGGAGCCTGGAGGGCTTCAGTCCATGGGGTCGCTGAGGGTCGGACACGACTAAATGACTTCATTTTCACTTTTCACTTTCATGCATTGGAGAAGGAAACGGCAACCCACTCCAGTGTTCTTGCCTGGAGAATCCCAGGGACGGGGGAGCTTGATGGGCTGCCGTCTATGGGGTCGCACAGAGTTGGACACAACTGAAGTGACTTAGCAGTAGCAGCAGTTAGGGACCTATCTGAGCAAGAGA
This sequence comes from Aepyceros melampus, assembly GCA_006408695.1. NCBI lineage: Eukaryota > Metazoa > Chordata > Mammalia > Artiodactyla > Bovidae > Aepyceros > Aepyceros melampus. The sequence goes on from SJXQ01002490.1 coordinate 84,857, forward strand.
CGCCATCATGGGAGTGGACATTTGCCCAGGAGAACCAAAAAGCTCGTCCAGCCACAGTTTCTGCCCCAGAGGAACCAACTCTACCTTCAACCAGCTTGTGCTAGAGGTTGTTCACGAGCGGCAGCAACTCGCCGCCACCGTCCCGGTTGCAGATAATCCAGAAGACGAGGCTCTCCGGCCGAGAGGACAAACCACTGTAGCGGATGCTGTGCATATGCGGAGGCGCCCACGCTGAAGGCTGGCGCCCTCACGGGGGGCGGCCGCGCCCCCAGGAAGAGGCTGGTGAGGGGCGCCATCCTCGCCATCACCACGTGCCCCTGGATTGCAGCCCCTTCCCACTCCCTGATCCTCCCAAGGGCCCTGGGAACCGACGCGGCCACACCAAACCCAGCAAATGCTCCAAGGGCCAGACGTTCAAGAACACCGGAGGCCAATGCACCAGCTAAGGCTCCAGGAACTAAGCTCAGATCCAGCCTTGTTATGAAAAAGATTTTGGGTGTTACGATGGGAAAAAAAAAAAAAAAACTAGTGAAAGGAATGTGAGCATCGTTTTCACAAGGCAATCCCAGAAGGATAGAGGTGCATGTGTTGCCTTGTAGGAAGGAGCCAATGTGCTGTCTTGGGTGGAGGGGTGGGCTGGGCCAGGCTTCTGGCTCAGAGGGTACCGTGGAGTCTGGAGACTTGAAACATCCAGGGCCTCTCTGCAGGTGTCCCTCTCCCAAAGGTCGGGATCCCAGGACTGAGGTGCATGTGTTGCCTTGTAGGAAGGAGCCAATGTGCTGTCTTGGGTGGAGGGGTGGGCTGGGCCAGGCTTCTGGCTCAGAGGGTACCGTGGAGTCTGGAGACTTGAAACATCCAGGGCCTCTCTGCAGGTGTCCCTCTCCCAAAGGTCGGGATCCCAGGACTGGACCCTGGCCTAACTGGACTTGTCCTGGTGGAGCAGTGCAATGTCTTTGAATTTCAGCCACTCAGACCATTATGTCTCCCAGATAGAAGACGCACCTTGGCTGCTGTGCAACTACAGAAGCCCTTCCATTCCTGCCTTTCCACTGGCTGCCAGGAGGGCTGAGCTGCTCATTATCTTTCAGTGAGGGAATCCACAGTATTGGGTGGGCCCAAAAGTTCATTCAGGTTTTCTGAAAGACGTTCTGGAAAAACCCAAACCAACCTTTGGGCTAACCTATACTTAGTGATCGGAGAAGGCAATGGCACCTCACTCCAGTTCGCTTGCCTGGAAAATCCCATGGATGAAGGAGCCTGGTGGGCTGCAGTCCATGGGGTCGCTAAGAGTCGGATACGACTGAGCAGCTTCACTTTCACTTATCACTTTCATGCGTTGGAGAAGGAAATGGCAACCCATTTCAGTGTTCTTGCCTGGAGAATCCCAGGGACGGGGGAGCCTGGTGGGCTGCTGTCTATGGGGTCACAGAGTCGGACACAACTGAAGCAACTTAGCAGCAGCAGCATACTCAGTGATAGCCGCTTAATACTGTCACCTTTTTTTCCTTTAAGTTTTTCATATATTGTTGATATACTTTGGCTGCTCTGGGTCTCCCTTGCTGCAAGCAGGCTTCTCATTGCGGTGGCTACTCTCACTGCAGAGCATGGGCTCTGGGGCACCCGGGCTTCAGTAGTTGCAGCGCATGGGACTCAGTAATTGCAGCTCCCTGGCTCTAGAGCACAGGCTCAATAGTCGCAACATACAGTCTTAGTTGCTCCGTGGCATGTAGGATCTTCCCAGATTAGGGAACGGTAACCCCTGTCTCCTGCATCGGCGGCAGATTCTGAACTCCTGGACCACCAGGGAAGCCCTAATACTGTCATCTTTAAAGTAACGATTACTCACCACCCCACTCCCGGTCTCACATGCCCGGTACATTCAAGGCCTGCCCGCACACTCCACCCACAGGTACAGGACCCATTCATCAGTCGATAGCCACCTTATGTTGGCGCCTGCCCATGCTTCTCCTTCCACCAGTGATGGGCTCTTCCTTGCCAGCGGAGTGGGGACTCAGGCAGTCCCGAGCCCCATTTATCTACCTGTTTTCTTGGACCACTCCCAGGTCCAGCTGCCACAGGTAAGGTTCCCAGGAAGCAAGCACTGAAATGGAGTTCGAGGGGCAAGAGATTTGTTGGGGATCAGCAGAGGAGGGAGGCAACTGCAAAGCAGCCTGATGAAGCCTCCACCAGTCCGCAGGGAGACCTGGAGCCAGCCTTGCTGGGCAGAGCTATCCCACGTCTGACAAGTGCCTGGGCCTCTGAGCCATAGTCCCCTGCCATATCACTTGGTCAGCAGGCCTGGCTGCCCCCAGGAAGGGCTGCTCTCTGCAGCTCGGCAGCAATCTGGGGGCAGTCCTGGAGATGTCGTTTGTAGGTGAAGGCGGACTGTGTGGATAATTATAACAGCCCATGTTTGTTCCTTGTTTACAGGGCTGGATGAAGCTAAGAGCTCTTTATACTCTAGGGCAGGGACCATCATTATCCCCATGTTTGTGTGCCCACATGAAGAAACCGAGGCACAAAAAGCGGAAATGACTTAGGCTGCAGAGCATGTGATGGGGTTGAGAGTCCCTCTGGAGAAATTTTTTTTTTAATTTGACAAAACTTCTTTGGAATAATTTAAAATTTTCGGAAAATGGTAACTCAGAGAGCTCCTGCCTGTCCTTCTCTCAGTGTTCCCTGATGTTAACATCGTACACAACCACGGTACATTGTTCACAACTGAGGCATTAGCACATTATGGATGATTAAATCACTGGCTTTAGGCGAATTTCCACTGATATCCTTTTACGGCTCCAGGTCAGATCTCAACGCCACCTTGCATTCAGCATGCCTGAGATTGGGACTCTGCGGTGTAAACTTTTGACCTGGCGGCCCTCCTGCCTGCTGTTCCCACAGAGGCTTTGTGGCCGTAAGCCCTTGAGGTGCCGCTGGCCACCCCAGGTGTGTGTGGGCAGGCTCAGAGTGCGGAGCGCTGACTAGTCCACTGTTTTCCTGGTGAGTGTCTCCTCTCTTGCTGGTGAATGGAAAAAACTCCCACCAGGCCCAGCTCGGTGAGATGCTTGTTGTGATCTGCTTTTCGGATGGTTCCTGGTGCTCTCAGGTGTGTGTAGGGGTGGGTGCCTTATCGGGGCGCCCAGAGCTGCTTCTGGCTTGGCTCCAGGTGCGCCCAGCAAGCACACTCCTCTCTCTGACTGCCCAGCACCCAGCCTCCCGGGCCCTGAGGTCTGGCGTGAAGCAAAAGGGAATTAAGCAGGGGATCTCCGTTCTCCTGCCCACACCACTCAGCCAGCTTACAGACCTCCCAGGTGCCTGCTGGCTGTCTGTTCTGGGTCCGGAGTCCCACAGCAGCTGCCCCCTGAGAACTGGGGTGCTCTGAGCACCCACTTTTGTACTGTGGAAGGAAAGAGACTGGGCTTTACTGACTGGGAAAAGTGCAGATTACTTGCACTCGCTTCCAAAGCTTGGCTACTTACTGCTTGTGAGGCCACTGCATTATTTCAGGTCCAGTTTTCTCATGGAACTCACTAAAACAGCATCTGGCTTAATGGTTAAATATGGTAGGCTGAAGCCAGATGATCAGAGTATCTGCTGTTTATCAACTGTGTGAGCATCATCATGTTACTGAGCCCCTCTGTGCCTCACTTTCCTCATCTGTGCTGTGGGGAGAATAACATCCACTGTAGAGGGCTCCTGGAAGATGAAGGGAATGAACAAAGGCACACCATCTAGAAGCATGCATCCAGAGCAATGCCTGGCATGGAGAGACTCTCCCCAAATATCAGGTGTTATCGGCTAATTCACATGGAGGTTTTGTTTGCGTTGTTCAGTCGCTAAGTTGTGTCCAGACTCTTTGTGAACCCAGGGACTAAGCCAGCCAGGCTTCCTTGTCCTTCACTATCACCCAGAGTTTGCTCAAATTCATGTCCATTGAGTTGGTTATGCTATCTAACCATCTCATTCTCTGCCACCCTCTTCTCCTTTTGCCTTCAATCTTTCCCATCATCAGGGTCTTTTCCAAAGAGTTGGCTCTTCGCATCAGGTAGCTAAAGTATTGGAGTTTCAGCTTCAACATCAGTCCTTCCAATGAATGTTCAGGGTTGATTTCCTTTAGTGTTGACTGGTTTGATCTCCTTGCAGTCCAGGTGACTCTCAAGAGTCCTTCTCCAGCACCACAATTTGAAAACATCAGTTCTTCGGTGCTCAGCCTTCTTTGTGGTCCAACTCTGACATCTATACATGACTACTGGAAAAACCATAGCCTTGACGATACAGACCTTTGTTAGCAAAGTGATGTCTTTGCTTTTAAATACGCTGTCTAGGTTTGTCATAGCTTCCTTCCAAGGATCAAACATCTTTTAATTTCATGGATGCAGTCACTGTCCACAGTGATTTTGGAGCCCCCAAAAATAAAGTCTGTCACTGCTTCCACTTTTCCCCCTTCTATTTGCCATGAAGTGATGGGACCAGATGCCATGACCTAAGTTTTTTGAATATTGAGTTTTAAACCAGCTTTTTCACTTTCCTCTTTTGCCTTCATCAGGATGTAAACATGAACGTGTAGAGAGAATCAAATGAGATCATTATTGTAAAGGTGCATTGTAAATGGCAAAGCATGCTAAAAATGACTTGTGCTATTATTTTTCTTTCAGTTTGTTGACATAAGTGACATATAGCACTTACAAGTTTAAGGTGTATAGCATAATGATGGTTTGGCTTATATACATCATGATATGATTATCACAATAAGTTTAGTGAACACCATCTCATATACATATAAAATTAAAGACAAAAAATCTTTTTCTTTGCGGTGAGAACTATTAGGATTTACTGTCTTAACAATTTCATATATAACTTACAGCAGTGTTAATTATATTTATTATGCTGTTCATTATATCACAAGACTTATATATCTTATAGCTGGAAGTTTGTACATTTTGACTGCCTCCATCCAATTCCCTCACCCCAACCTCCACCTCTGGTGACAATGAATCTGATCACTTTTTCTATGAGTTTGTTTGTTATTTTTGAAGTATCATTGACCTGCAACAGTATGTTAGTCCCTGGTACACAACACAGTGATCTGATATTTCTGTACGTTTCAAAATGTTCACGATAAATCTTGTTGCCATCACCATACAAAGTTAGCACATAAATATTGACTATCTTCCCACATTTCATCTCCTGTGACTCACTTATTTAGTAACTGAAAGCGTGTGCCTCTTAATCTCCATGACCTGTTTCTCTCTTCCCCCCAAGCCTAGTACTGTTATTTGTTAAAACTATTGTATCAGGAGACACAAATAGCCTATAGGAAATCATTGTCCATCTGCGTCAGATTAGCATGGCCAAGTACAACTGGAAAATGATGAGCCTATGAAGTCTCCCCTCTTTTATGGAGCCCCTGTGTTGTCTGTATTTTTAGGCATGTTTGCTCATATTTTCTTATTTAATCATGGCAAACCGACTTGAATGGCTGTTTTTATCCACACAATGGCTGTCTAAGCCTCAAATGTGTTTCAGTCCCTCAAGAAACAGGAATCAACCTCAATCAGTTGCTTTTTACTGAGAGCCTCTCATGTCTAGAGACACTTCTAGGTGACGGGGAGTAAATATGACGGGTCCCTGCCCTAAAGGAAGCTGCACTCCAGGGCAGCTTCAGTGAGCTGTGGCCCACTATGCCAGTCCTTCGCCTGTCTGCCCTGGATCCTTCCCTGTCCTCTCTTTGCTCCACTCTGGACCACAGAAGGCTTCCCTTGAAAAGTAAATTGCCCTGCCTGTCCAATCCGAGGGAGTCTCAGGGACTCTGGCAGCTGTGCTCAGACTTCCAGCGCACTAGACTGGGTAATGGTAGGTCTGGAGTTCCGCAGTGGGGAGCCTCCTTGAGTGACATCAGCAGTTCCTTGGAGAAAAAGAGTCTTGATGATGCCTTCTTCATCTTGAACCCAGCTATGTCTGAAGCCGGGGCTCCCCCTGTGCTAACAAAGTCTCATGTTGTCTGAACGGTGGCCTGAAACAGTCCTCACAGATTCATTGCTTCCCAGGGCGGCAGTGAGGATTAAGTGAGAAATTCCACGGAGGGACTCTAGCCCGGTGCCTGCACCTAAGCCCCAGCCGCGGTCAGCTCTTAGGATTAGCTTCATAAAAAGTAACAGTTGCTGTCGCCATGGCCAAAGTCGCTGTGGTTGTTGGCTGTGTCGGGGTGGAGCGGGCTTGCAGATGCGGCCCAGGCAGAGCTCCAGCTGCACAGATATGGGGTAGCTGCGGCGGGGGCTCCCCTGGGCCGCATTTGTTTGGAAGCTGCGTCTCGGTGTGCGCTCACGGCGGCTTCCCTGTGCGCCTGTAATGCCGTAATTGCAGCCTTCCCAGCTGTCGGCCGTGGAGGCAGCCCAGAAAATGAGGTTGGCTCGGTAAATATTGAACCAAATTATGCAAATGAGCTCCACGAGAGACTCAGCTGCCGAGACAGGGTCTGATTGGTGGGTCCTGGCCCAGCTTGCAGGAAACCCCTTCCTCTCCCCCCTCTCCCACACTGCTTTGTCAGCTGGAGCCGGCCACCTGGGGTCCTCCAGAGAGGCCTGGTTGGGACAGCAGGGGTCACCCCTGCCCACTCTCGCTGGCCGGCAGGGAGTGAGGGCAAGCTCTGTTAGCTATGGGGGCGGGGAGTGGTGGTGTCCGCAATAGAGTTTACTTGCTGCCACATTCACATCTCACCCTGAGAGAGGCTGCCTTGGCAAATGAGTCTGTGAGGGCACACACCTGGCCTCTCTGCTGGGTATCCCAGCTGCTGCAGGTGGAAAAGGTACGACTGGGTGCCCGTGCCCCTGGGAGTAAAGCTTCGCAGTGGCTCTACCCTGCTGGCAGGTCCTGAAAGACCACTCTGGTGCCCACTTCAGTGCGGAGGACCTCTGGATTGTAGAAGCAGGAGTTAGGGTCTAGGTGGGGAACTGAAACTGGGACTCTTCTGTGGTCACGGAATCGGATCTCTGTGGCCTTCGCAGGAGTGGATATACACCTGGGTATGTCTGGCAAGAGTGGGCATGTGTGCGGAAAGTCTGTGTGTAGGGAGAGGGGATGTGGCCGAAGGACCCAGGCAGGTGGCAGCGACAGCCTTGGGAGGGCCAAGACGGGACAGATGGCTGAGGTGGGACGCTCTAGATCCCAGCCCTTCCCCGGAGACCACCCCCTGAGAGCCTGGGGCTGCCAGCGAACGGTACTGCACAGGGACATGGGCTACACTCCGTGAGACCAGATGCCCGGGTGAAAAAGATGGACTGTGGGAAGGAGGATTCTCGCAGCTCCTTCATGGTCAGCTTGAAGCGGGTGTGAAGGGCTGAGTGCAGCAGACACAGAGAGTCGCTTGGGAAGCGTAAGCCCCTGATGCTCTGTGTGTCCCCCAGGGATCCTGGCGATGGGCCTGGGCGCTCTCAGCGGACACCTGCAGCGGTGGAGAGCATGGCCCAAAGGTAACAGAGACATCACATGTCACCAAAGGAGCTGGAGTGGAAGAATGTGGGGGCCGTGTTTACGAGTTCTCATGAGTCAGCCGGGGATGCCTGTCCAGAATAAACAGTGAGACTTGGGGTGGGTGGAGAGGGCTCAGCTCCTGGGTCAGCAAGCAAAGGTATTAGATTCGTTTCCCATTTCAGCTGCAGCAGATCCCCACAAGATTAGCAGTTTAAAACAACACAGATTTATTATCTCACAGTTCTGGAGGTCCAAGGGTCTCTCGGAGCTCAAATCAGGGTGTTGGCAGGGCTGTGTTTCTCTCTGGAGGTGCCAAGGGAGAGTCTGTCTCCCTTGCCTTTTCCATCTTCTATAGGCTGCCCACATTCCTTGGCTTGTGGCCACATCACTCAGGGCTCTGCTTCCGTCGTCACATCTACTCCTTAACTGACTCTCATGTCTCCTCTTATCTGAACCCTCTAATTACACTGGGCCTGCCCGGATTAGCTCCTTATCCTAAAGTCAGCTGATTAGCCTCCTTAATTCCTCTTTGCCATATGACTAACATTCATAGTATCTGGTGATTAGGATGTGAACATCTGGGTTGGGGGGAAGGTTACATTATTTTGCTTATCACTGGCATAAACTGAAAAAACTAAGTTGTTACTATTCAGTGTAACCCCAAGACTACCCACAGTTTGGTGAGGCCTGGGGAAACTAGGTTATGCTTAGGAATATGTTCATGTCCGTAAAAATAAAATGAAGATGGCCTGTCAAAGTAAGCGCTGGTGCATGTCATAAACATATAGTTAGAAATTACAGGTATCATGCTATTCTTTTCTGCAGGCCATCTCTTGTTGTTTTGGCCACACCACACAGCATGTGTAGATTTTAATTCCCTGAGAAACTGAAAGTGTTAGTCGCTCAGTTGTGTCCGATTCTTTGCCACCCCATGGATTATAGCCTGCCGGGTTCCTCTGTCCATGGAATTCTCCAGGCAAGCATACTGGAGTGGGTAGCTGTTCCCTTCTCCAGGGAATCTTCCTGACCCAGAAATCAAACCTGGCTCTCCTGCCTTGCAGGCAGATTCTTTACCATCTGAGCCTCCAGGGAAGCCCTATCAGGGATCAAATCCATGCCCCAAGCATTGGAAGCATGGACTCTTATTAACCACTTGGACCATCAGGAAAGTCTCTGTACCATTTCTTGTTCATTATAAACTTTAGAGAATCTTTCTCCCGTGGTTTTAGTAAGAAACTTATTGATCTGTTTTGCTGTGTTGCGGACAGGCCAAGCTATGAGACAGCTATCTGTTTTATTTTTTCTTATTCTAATCTAATCCTTCTTTCATACCAATAATCAAAACCTTTCTGACTTTACAATTGCATGTTCCTAAGTGTTTCTACTCTCAAATTCAGAAGAGATAATCTTCATCTGAAATCACCCTAGCAATGGGAAAGGTAGATGGGTAAATCTAGGGAAAAAGATTTATCCATAAGGAACTTACAGTTGGAAAGAGAAACAGATGAGTTCACCCAACAACAAAAATAGTGTTCGGGCTGCCAATCAGTTGTAGGATAGCTGGAAGCACCCAGAAAGTTCTGAGTTTTTTTCCATCCTGCTTAAAATAGCCTCAGACTTAGAGGTCTGGTTTGACCCCCAACATGGACCCTCCTTGACTTCACATTCCAAGATGTCTGGCTCTAGATGAGTGATCACATCATCATGATTATCTGGGTCATGAAGATCTTTTCTGTACAGTTCTTCCGTGTATTCTTGCCACCTCTTCTTAATATCTTCTGCTTCTGTTAGGTCTACACCATTTCTGTCCTTTATCGAGCCCATCTTTGCATGAAATGTTCCCTTGATATCTCTAATTTTCTTGAAGAGATCTCTAGTCTTTCCCATTCTGTTCTTTTCCTCAATTTCTTTGCATTGATCGCTGAAGAAGGCTTTCTTATCTCTTCTTGCTATTCTTTGGAACTCTGCATTCAGATGCTTATATCTTTCCTTTTCTCCTTTGCTTTTCGCCTCTCTTCTTTTCACAGCTATTTGTAAGGCCTCCCCAGACAGCCATTTTGCTTTTTTGCATTTCTTTGCCATGGGGATGGTCTTGATCCCTGTCTCCTGTACAATGTCATGAACCTCATTCCATAGTTCATCAGGCACTCTGTCAGATCTAGACCCTTAAATCTATTTCTCACTTCCACTGTATAATCATAAGGGATTTGATTTAGGTCATACCTGAATGGTCTAGNNTTTTTTTTTTTTTTTGCATTTCTTTTCCATGGGGATGATCTTGAACCCTGTCTCCTGTGCAATATGACGAACCTCCATCCATAGTTCATCAGGCACTCTATCTATCAGATCTAGGCCCTTAAATCTATTTCTCACTTCCACTGTATAATCATAAGGGATTTGATTTTGATCATACCTGAATGGTCTTAGTTTTCCCTACTTTCTTCAATTTAAGTCTGAATTTGGCAATAAGGAGTTCATAATCTGAGCCACAGTCAGCTCCCGGTCTTGTTTTTGCTGACTGTATAGAGCTTCTCCATCTTTGGCTGCAAAGAATATAATCAATCTGATTTCAGTGTTGACCATCTGGTGATGTCCATGTGTAGAATCTTCTCTTGTGTTGTTGGAAGGGGGTGTTTGTTATGACCAGTACGTTTCCTTGGCAAAACTCTATTAGCCTTTGCCCTGCTTCATGCCATATTCCAAGGCCAAATTTGCCTGTTACTTCAGGTGTTTCTTGACTTACTACTTTTGCATTCTAGTCCCCTATAATGAAAAGGACGTCTTTTTTGGGTGTTAGTTCTAAAAGGTCTTCTAGGTCTTCATAGAACCGTTCAACTTCAGCTTCTTCAGTGTTACTGGTTGGGGCCTAGACTTGGATTACTGTGGTATTGAATGGTTTGCCTTGGAAAAGAACAGAGATCATTCTGTCATTTTTGAGACTGCATCCAAGTAATGCATTTTGGACTCTTTTGTTGACCATATGGCTACTCCATCCATTTCTTCTGAGGGATTCCTGCCCACAGTAGTAGATATAATGGTCATCTGAGTTAAATTCACCCATTCCAGTCCATTTTAGTTCGCTGATTCCCAGAATATCAACGTTCACTCTTGCCATCTCCTGTTTGACCACTTCCAATTTGCCTTGATTCATGGACCTGACATTCCAGGTTCCTATGCAATATTGCTCTTTACAGCATCAGACCTTGCTTCTATCATCAGTCACAACCACAACTGGGTATTGCTTTTGCTTTGGCTCCATCCCTTCATTCTTTCTGGAGCTATTTCTCCACTGATCTCCAGTAGCATATTGGGCACCTAACAACCTGGAGAGTTCCTCTTTTGGTATCCTATTGTTTTGCCTTTTCATACTGTTCATGGGGTTTCCAAGGCAAGAATACTAAAGTGGTTTGCCATTCCCTTCTCCAGTGGACCACATTCTGTCAGACCTCTCCACCATCACCCATCCAAGGATACCCCACCCAAGGTAAGAGAAACTCAAGTAAGACGGTAGGTGTTGTGAGAGAGCATCAGAGGGCAGACACACTGAAACCATAATCATAGAAAACTAGTCAGTCTGATCACATGGACCACAGCCTTGTCTAACCCAGTGAAACTAAGCCATGCTGTGTGGGGCCACCCAAGACGGGCAGCCCGTGGTGGAGAGGTCCGACACAGTGCGGTCCACTGGCGAAGGAAAACTTTATCTTGGGCCAAAGGCCCGGCACTGACCTTGGTGAGCTAGGCTGGACAAAGTATGAGTCCAGTGCAGGCAGGCTTATTGCCTAGATTAGGGTATAACAGGCCAGAGGCCTCCCTATGGCCCTTTCCACAAGGCCTAGCTTGCCACAGCTGCTACACAGGAAAGAGTGAGAGGAAATGCCTCTGTCCCAGGGGCCCAGTAAACATTCCCAACTGTGTCTTGCCCTTGGGGAAAGAGTGAAGGAGAACAGTGTTTAAATGTGACTTTTGGCCAAAGTTCGTTGACTTTTGGATTCGAGCGAGGGTTTACCAACTTGAAATCCCATTTTGTTTGCGATGTACCACAACCCCCCTTCTTTTGTTTTTAACCAACACTGTCTTCCAGTAGTTATTCAAATAAACAAGCAGGGCCCATAAAGTTTAGTGGCACAGAAGAATAAGAAAAAGAACAAGAAGAAAAAGAAACTGATTAATGAACCAGCTCTTCCTATAATATTGACACAAAATTAAATTGATCCAGGTAGAAATAATGTCAGTAAAAATTAAAATGAAATAAATTAGAAATGCTTTAATGATGTCATGCACAGAAAATCAATTACAAGAGGAGAAAATATATCACCAGTTCCTCCAGAGGAAGCAAAACTCGTTCTAGCACTTAGTTCCTCACATGGACACCCCATGTTCACCTCCAGGGCTTCTTAGACCATTCAAAGCAACTGACTTCTCTGTGAATCTGATTGCATCCATGAACACACTTCCCAGTGGGGGGAAAACAAAAAAAAGTTATACACCCATGCAATCATATTTTTCATTCAATTTCTGGCAATTCTCAGGCTCCAGAAGCTTAACCACGAATTTCAGTTTAGGAACCCCAATCTAGGTTACAGGCATGGCAGGGACATTTGCCTCAAACCTTGTCCAGGTAAGATGGAGGGTGGGGGGCAGGGAGGGATAATTTCCTACTGCCTGATAGGGAGCCGCACTGGGGGATCCCCAACAAGTGGCTGGGTTGAAATATGGCACCATGTGCCTAAAAGCCTTACCATTCAGAATTCAAAACTTAGAAACTCTTCCAATTGTATCTTTCTGAACTTCTCTCCCTTCCTCTGCCTTTTTAAACTAAAGACTGTTTTAATATATTAACTAAAGCTCAGGGGTGATGATGGAGGATTTTGTCTTGATTTAGATCTGGATAGCAGCAAGGGCATTCCTGCAGGCTTAGAGCTGGGGAGTGTAGGACTAAGAAAGCTAGGTCAGTAGTATTGGGCTGGGGGCAGGGCAAAAAAACTCAGAAGCAAGCCCCTCTAATCCCTGCTCTTCCTGAATACATGAACCTCTGGTGTAGAGAATGAGAAAACACTCTGACATCAGACAGACACACATTTACACGTCACTTTTTCACAATGTCACTTACCTCCTGTATGGCTCAGGCAAGTCTTTATATCTAAGCCACATGTTCAGTGTCTGGCATGTTGTAGATAGCGGGAAAGGAAAGTTTGCCTGAGAGAACTGGCTTTTAGGGGTGTGGCTTCGTCCGCTCAATAATATGGGGCTTCCCATGTAGCTCAGTGGCAAAGAATCTGCCTGCCAATGCGGGAGATGCAGAGACACAGGTTTGATCCCTGGGCTGGAAAGATCTTCTGGAAAAGGAAATGGAAACCCACTCCAATATTCTTGCCACCTCTTGCCATAAAAAGAAAATACTACAGACTACATGGCTCGGAAATATTTATTTCTCACCATTCTGAAGGCCAGAATTCCAAAATCAAAGCTCTGGCAGATTTGGTATCTGGGGAGAGTCCACTTCTGGTGCACAGATGGCCGTCTTCTTGCTCTGTCCTCACATGGTAGAAAGGGAGGAGGCTCTCTGGGGCACTAAGCTCATTTATTAGGACTTGACCCCATGACCTAATTATCCCCTAAAGCCCCACCTCCTAATACCATCACACTAGGGGTTAGGTTTCAATATACACATTTGAGGGGTGGGAAGACAAAATATTTGGTGTATATCATGGTAAAAGGCCCTCAGAGTCCCAGAGCAATAAGGAGACAGAATCCCCATCCCTGGGATCCTGGGGAATGTGCTCTGAGATTCATTCAGGATGCCAGGGCCTGACTAGAAATCTTGCTCACAAAGACCCAGAACCCAGCAGCACAGCCCAGAACCATTCCCTGAGGAGAGAGTAGAGGCTGAAACGGAGGCCACACTATTGTGGAAAAAGATAAAAATATTTTTAAATAACAGTAAAAGGATGGAGCAGAGAACACCAAAGACAAGGCATAGTGCTTGGGTGAGAAAGCAGTGATGCTGCTATTGGCATTTTGACCAAAACAGTTGATGAGTCCCCTCTCCACTGCCAGGAATCATACTGAGTCCTGCCCTAGGGTGCTGAAGACCCTTCCCACCTGCCTTTCCCATGCCCCATCTGACCATCCAGGAGCAGGCTTGGTCAAGTCTCCATCTCCAACAAGATTAACAACTACCACCCAAGGTGAAATAGACCAGCCCAGACTTTTCCCCAGATGAGATTATTTTCAGAAAAGAAATCTGCCAAGAGACAAGAGTTACCAAGAGTGAGGAGAGGGAAACAGCATATTGGGGCCATGTGGGAAAAGTTGGTTTCTAGCATTGCCCACACACCAAGATAGCAGAGAAATCAGATGCAGGAGGAAGAGGCACCCTTCCTTCACAGCCCCCACCTCTGGGCATTTATTCAGAGAGAGCGTATCTGTGTTATCCGGAACCCAAAGCCTCTGGACTGGTCAGCGCTGGTCTACCTGTGAGGACTCATCCAGAGACAAGGCTCTCCCTGGTCCCACCCCCACCTCTTCGGGCATCCTTCTCCCAGCACATCAAATTAGCCTGAACATCCAACCCAAAACGCAAGGAGACGAAACCCAAGTGAGGACTCCGACAGCCTCTCCAGGCTGATTCCATCCCCCACCTCCTCCAGCCCTCACCTCAGGCTTGCCCTCTCCTTGGCAGGCTTATTTCCCCCAAGGTTGTCACAGACCAATTTTCTAAACTGCATGAAAACAGAAAACAAACAGAAAACCAAATCTACCAAAGCTTGAGTCTCAAGAACAGCTTGGCAGGCAGGAGCAACGTGCTAACAATTTCATGCTGTTTTAAGAGTTTCTAACTAAGCAATATGTACCAACAACCAGATGTGCCCTGATACCAGCAGAGGAGAACATGGGCTTCTAGAGACAGACAAGGATTTTTGTAAAACAGGAAAACACTCATCAGGAAATTTCCCAGCTTCCAACCATGCTGGGCCAGGGGTCGGGGCGGCGGCGGGGAGGTTGTCTCGTTCTGCCTGCCCCGCAAACTCATCTCACACAATTCTTTCTTCAGTTCTGTCACCGAATTTTGCTCACTCTACTGTGCTGGGTACTCAGGATACCAAGCAAAAGCTCATAGCTTGAGCAAGACAAAAGCAAGGAAACAGACAATAATATGATATGTCACTGTTCTAAAAATGGAAGAAAGCAGTCCAGGAAGAAAGGTCTGACTCAGTCCATGTGGGAATCAGAGTGCTTCTCAGAGAAGATTTGAGTCAATGTATTTCAACATTGGGCTTTCCCGGTGGCTCAGACGGCAAAGAATCTGCCTGCAATGCAGGAGACCCAGGTTTGTTCCCTGGGGTGGGAAGATCCCTTGGAGAAGGGAATGGCTACCCACTCCAGTATTCTTGCCTGGAGAATTGCATGGACAGAGGAGCCTGACGAGCTGCAGCCCATGGGATGGCAAAGAGTCAGACACAACCAGTGACTAACATTTATTTCCGCATTAATCTATGGAGCACCTACACATGCTGAGGACGCAGGTAAGGAAAAAGTCAGATGTCTTCCTATCCCCATGGTATTTCCCACAGTTAGGGGAAGCAGCAGTCATCCCAGAACTGAATGAAAGCCTGTTGGCTGAGCCTGCAGCAGGTGATTCTAGAGCACTCGGTCCCCAGCACTTGCAGGATGCTGGTACCAGAACGGCAGAGATGCAAACCAGCCACAGGCAGCGCAGCCTTTAAAGGAACCCAGTGCCACCACTTGTTTAGGAGTCTGCGGCTTGTGAATGGGCTTTAGTTTCCCAGTGAGATGAGGTCATCTTCAAGTCTGTCACCAAGGCCCTGTCCAGCTCTGAAAGGAACAGGGTCCAGCAGAGGCCAGGGCCTTGGGCTCCACACTGCCCCAATATGACTGTTCCCGTGAAATGGGGTGGGGACTGACCCAGGAAACACAGACGTCCTTCATGCTACCTGCAACCTCTGTCCCATTAGCTGATGACCACCTGCTTGTTTGCCACATACAACAATTAATACTGCTCTTAGTCCTGAAAGTCCTGTGAAATAGTTATTTTGGATAAACATAAACATGTAACTTATAACATGACTTTTATAATACTCTATTTTGTAACTTCATTTTTACTTAAAACAAAATCTTCCTTTTTCTCAAAAAGTAACTGCTGGGTCGGGGAGAATAAATTGAAAGACTGAGATTGACATATATACACTCCTATAGGTAAAACAGATAGCTTATAAGGACCTACCGTACAGCACAGGGAACTCTACTCAATATTGTGTAATGGCCCAAATCCTGGAAGTGATGCTGCGAAAGTGCTGCACTCAATATGCCAGCAAATGTGGGAAACTCAGCAGTGGCCACAGGACTGGAAAAGGTCAGTTTTCATTCCAGTCCCAAAGAAAGGCAACGCCAAAGAATGCGCAAACTACCGCACAATTGCACTCATCTCACACGCTAGTAAAGTAATGCTCAAAATTCTCCAAGCCAGGCTTCAGCAATACGTGAACCATGAAATTCCTGATGTTCAAGCTGGTTTTAGAAACCAGAAATCAAACTGCCAACATCTGCGGATCATTGAAAAAGCAAGAGAATTCCAGAAAAATATCTATTTCTGCTTTATTGACTATGCCAAAGCCTTTGACTGTGTGGATCACAATAAATTGTGAAAAATTCTAAAGGAGAAAACCAGGCCACCTGACCTGCCTCTTGAGAAACCTACATGCAGGTCAGGAAGCAACAGTTAGAACTGGACATGGAACAACAGATTGATTCCAAATCGGGAAAGGAGTACGTCAAGGCTATATATTGTCACCTTGCTTATTTAACTTATATGCAGAGTACATCATGAGAAAAGCTGGGCTGGAAGAAGCACGAGCTGGAATCAAGATTGGCGGGAGAAATATCAATAACCTCAGATATGCAGATGACACCACCCTTATGGCAGAAAGTGAAGAGGAACTCAAAAGCCTCTTGATGAAAGTGAAAGAAGAGAGTGAAAAAATTGGCTTAAAGCTCAACATTCAGAAAATAAAGATCATGGCATCCGGTCCCATCACTTCATGGCAAATAGATGGGGAAACAGTGGCTGACTTTATTTTTCTGGGCTCCAAGATTGCTGCAGATGGTGACTGCAGCCATGAAATTAAGACTCCTTGGAAGGAAAGTTATGACCAGCCTAGAAAGCATATTATAAAGCAGAGACATCATTTTACCAACAAAGGTCCATCTAGTCAAAGCTATGGTTTTTCCAGCGATCATGTATGGATGTGAGAGTTGGACTATAAAGAAAGCTGAGTGCCGAAGAATTGATGCTTTTGAACTGTGGTGTTGGAGAAGACTCTTAAGAGTCCCTTGGGCTGCAAGGAGATCCAACCAGTGCATCCTAAAGGAGATTAGTCCTGGGTGTTCATTGGAAGGACTGCTGTTGAAGCTGAAACTCCAATATTTTGGCCACCTGATGTGAAGGACTGACTCGTGAAAAGACCGTGATGCTAGGAAAGATTGAGGACAGGAGAAGAAGGGGACAACAGAGGATGAGATGGTTAGACGGTATCACTGACTCTGGGAGTTGGTTATGGACAGGGAGGCCTGCGTGTTGTGGTCATGGGATTGCAAAGAGTTGGACACGACTGAGTGACTGGACTGAACTGAACTGAGTTCAGTTGGGAAAAGAATATGGGAAAAGAATCTGAAAGAGTGGAGATATACATGTGTGTATATTATATAAAAAAATCTGTCTGCAATGTAGGAGACCTAGGTTCAATCCCTGGGTCAGGAAGATCCCCTGGAGAAGGGAATAGCTACCACTCCAATATTCTTGCCTGGAAAATCCCAAGGACAGAGGAGCCTGGTGGACTATAGTCTATGGGGTCACAAAGGGTTAGACACAACTGAGTGACTAACACTTTCACATTTTTTTTCATATATATATAACTGATTTATACAGTTATACATATATAACTGATTTACTTTGCTGTATACCTGAAACTAACACAACATTCCAAATCAACTATACTTCAATAAAAAATTATTTTAAAAAAGATTGCCAACTTTTGCATGCTTTGAAGGAAAAAAATCAGTATTTAATTGTGATCTTTGACTTCTTTCAATTTTTTAAAAATACATGCAACTTTGAAAGAAAAAAAGTAGCTGCTAGCCTGGGCCTTCCCTGACCTGAGAGGTCACTCCAGGTCAGAAGTCCTCCTGTGCCCCAGGGAGTCCTTGCTCCCTGCAAAGTCCATTAGCTCAGGCTTAATGCCGTCTTAAAGCCTGTGGCCCTCTTTATTAGGGTTGTGTTTGTCACCTGGTAACTTGTTTATTGCCCCAGCTCTGGGGTGGGAAGGGGAGGGTGGGCGTGAAGGTTACAAGTAGGTGGGAATTGCACACCTCAGGCCAGAGCCTCCCCTTGGTCATTATTTTCCCAGAATGACCTCTGGGGGTGGGGAGTACCAGGCCCTCCTTGAGCTAACACATGACAAGCCGGCACAAAAGAACTGCAAACAGGCCCCTAATTAATGGGTTTGCTTAGAGCTGTTCTTCTGTTTAGGAACTTCATCCCAATAATTGCAGGCGCCATAATCATTAATCAGTCACTACTACTTTTCTGGGTGCTACCACAGGCCCAGCTCTGTTCCAACCACCGTGAGGACAGAAGAACAGAAAACAGGAGCTCAGACCTATGCCAAGGGCTTCAGCGCAGAAGCCCACAAATCCTCATGACAATCCAGAGAGGAGGGTGTTATTATTCCTCTTTTCAGATAAGAAAACCAAGTCTCAATAAAACTAACTAGCTCAAGGTGCTCAGCTCATCAGCAAGAAAATCAGAATTTTCACCTGAGTCTGATCGATTCCAAAGCAGGGGCTCTGGGAAGCAACAGACTTAACTGTTCAAAATTGGTTCAGACCACACTGGCTGGGTTGTGTCAGGCACATCCTTTAGACCCTAGGAGCCCAGGAAAGGGAGCAGACAGAGAAGAGGTCCTGAGAGAAGACAACTTTCTAAAGGACTGGTAGCGTGGGCTGGGCCCTGAAGGGTGGAGAGAATCATACGTGTTTAATAAGTTGTACTCGGGCACTTTCTATAACCACTAAGTCCAGGATTGGAAAGGATTGTGGAATCTGTGCCTCACTCGGGGCCAATAAATGATTAGTCAAATGTCTGAGGAGGACGTGTAGACACACTCACACACAGGCACACACACGCAGACCCACCTCCGCAGCTCCAAACAGTGCCTGGAACGGGCGTGAGAAGAGAGGACCTCAGCAGGCAGCGAGACGTTGGCAACAGGCACCAGCAGGGATTAGGGCGAGGGCCAAACGCAGAGAAGACGCGGGGCCAGCGAGTCCTGCGACCGCCCTGGACCCGCGAGCTTGGCAGCTCCCGGAATGTCTCAATTCAGACCTTATCCCAGAACATGAGAAACACCAAGGGTGGAGGAGAGGGGCCAGGGGAGGATGAAGAGCTGGGACTGACTGAGGACTGGGCTCTTTCTCCTCTTAATCAGCCATCTCCCCACCTCGGAGCTCCCCCCACCTTAACCCTCAAAACACACATGGACCAGGTGTTCAGACCCCCCAGCTCCCTGGGAAGAGATACAGATCCCAATCCCATACAGATTCACCCACCAGTCTCTCAGGGCCCTGGCTCTTTCCTTACTGATGTCTCTACCAGGCGGAGACTCAGGACCCGCAAGCCAAGCCTGGGTCTGGTCGAAGGCAGAAAAATGAGAGCCAGCCAGGATCTGGCCAGGCCCGCCCCAGCCCATCCTCTGAATGGGGTATGTGTGTCAGCCCTGGAGGAATTCCGTGCAGGCAAGCTGTTCTTTTCTAGAGCTGGGTTAAGAGTGGAGCCTGAGCCATGAGGTCATACAAGCCCATCTTCCATGGCTCCAGGAGCTGACACACTGTCCCACCATCCATAACATGCATGACATCACCAACAGGCTGTGTTTCTGAATTAGATTCCAGAATGAGCTGCTGCTCCATAGGAGCAGGCCAATTCTTCCCCCAGTGGCCAAAGCTTCTTAATCTCCAAGAAAAGTACACTCTAGTCCTGGAGAACAGGCTTGGAGCCAGTAGCCACCAGCCAAGATTTGATAAACCAAACTCTAAATAGGCAACAAGGCGGAGGCTCAGCTCCATCTACCAGTCAGCACAGTTCACCTGGAAACCCACCTCTCACTCAGCTGCCTGGCCCTCCACAACCAAACTAGGACCAACTCTGAGTAGGATCCCCACAAATGTGAGCTGAGGGGGCTGGTCCCGTTCTGAAGCAGCTCGCTCCCACCCCTGGCTGCTCTCCCAATCTTCCACAGAGCCTCTGGCTGTTCCCGACCTCAACTAATGGGTCAAGGAGGCCAAAAGCCCCTTTATCATTTTAATTTGCCACCAGCTACTGAGTTTTCTCTGGAGAATCTTCCCCATACCATGTCCTAGGTGTCTGTGGAAACAGATGTGCTGGAAACCCCAGTTCTCCACATTGCAGGCAAGGAAGCAAGAGAGAACAGGAAACAGAGAGGGAGAGCCTGGATCTCCTGATTCTCCCAGCAGAAACACAAAGCACAGTTTATAGGAAGGTGATGATAAACTGTGATGGTCTGTTATTCTGAGAAGGCAGTGGTATCAGGAGGGAGAGGGGGAGACCTTCCAACAGCAGAACTGTAAGCGAGCGTTCCTCCTAGGGCATGCCAGTGCTCCAGCCTCAGTCATGCCTGTGGGGTCGGACCAGCCCCTGAGCCTTACAGTTGGGGTGCCCACCTAGGAGCAGCAAGGAAAATGAGTCATGGCCACAGAATTGGGCTCAGCTGGTTTTCCAGCCTGCACAAGCCCTTGTGGGCTTTTCTCAAGGCCAACTGGGGCTTCCCTGGTGGCTCAGAGGTTAAAGCATCTGCCTCCAATGTGGGAGACCTGGGTTCGATCCCTGGGTCGGGAAGATCCCCTGGAGAAGGAAATGGCAATCCACTCCGGTATTCTTGCCTGGAGAATCCCATGGATGGAGAAGCCTAGTAGGACACGACTGAGCGACTTCACCTTCACCTTCAATTGAGAGACTCTGCTTCAGAGGGGAGACCAGCACCATCTTAGGTCTTTAATGGGACAGGCTGGAGGGATGAGCCAAGGTTACATCCTGATGATCCTGCATCTTGCTGAACATCCCTGGCTAACCAACCAGCTCTCTCCCTCCATCCCTCTCTCCCTCCCACCTCCATCTACCCTCTTCCTTTTCCTCTTCCCATCCTCCATCACTCTCTCATCCTGCACAGATTGTGTGTCTCTTCCTGGCACCTGGCTCTGTCCCACTCTCTGCCCCCCTCCCCACTCTCTCAAGCCCCCACATACTCTGAAGCCAGCAGGGGATGAGCTGTTCAGAGCTGACTGGAACAGGAAACAGCACTTTTGACTCTGAACACGTCGCAGTGGAACAGACTCTGCTGAAAGCCAGAGTCGCTGGGCTCAGACATCGAACAGCAGCTTCAGGGACACACTCTGGCTGTGACTGTAAACCACATTATTTCCTACATGTGTCTGAGTCACCATCCACTCAACAC
Organism: Aepyceros melampus; assembly: GCA_006408695.1. Classification (NCBI taxonomy): domain Eukaryota; kingdom Metazoa; phylum Chordata; class Mammalia; order Artiodactyla; family Bovidae; genus Aepyceros; species Aepyceros melampus. The sequence goes on from SJXQ01002490.1 coordinate 105,874, forward strand.
TGTCACTTCCAGCCCAGCAAGGCCTTTCAGCTCCCTTTCTCTTGAGCATATGCAGCCTAAATTGGGCGGGTGACAAGAGGGGGAGCAGGGAAGAGGGTACCTTGGAGGAACTCCCAGGAACCACCTCAATAGAAAGACTGTAGATAAGACCAGAGAAGTGAAGTTGAAGGATAGTGTCCATAGTGAACAGCCACACACCCCACATCGCCCTCCCAGGCTGGTCTGGGAGCACTGAGCAAACCCTATAGAACCCAGGATGGTGGATTTCCTAGGACAGAGTTCAAACAACAGAGGTACACACGGACCTCACCTCAGATACCAAGAGCCCACTCAAGGCCTCGAGAGAGCCTTACTCACAGCACAGGTTTTCCAACACTGAGAATTTAAGGTTGTCTGCAGAGCAGGGTTGTCAGGTAAAATATAAGATACGCAGTTAAAACTGAATTTTGGATAAACAAATAATTTTCTAATTTCATTTCAGTTCAGTTGCTCAGTCATGTCTGATTCTCTGCAACCCCATGCACTGTGTGCACGCCAGGCTTCCCTGTCCATCACCAGCTCCTGGAGCTTACTGAAACTCATGTCCATTGAGTCAGTGATGCCATCCAACCATCTCATCCTCTGTTGTCCCCTTCTCCTCCCGCCTTCAATCTTTCCCAGCATTAGGGTCTTTTCCAATGAGTCAGTTCTTCACATCAGGTGGCCAAAATATTGGAGGTTCAGCTTCAGCATCAGTCCTTCCAATGAATATTCAGGACTAATTTCCTTTAGGATTGACAGGTTGGATCTCCTTGCAGTCCAAGGGACTCTCAAAATTCTCCAACACCACAGTTTAAAAGCATCAATTCTTTGGCACTCAGCTTCCTTTCTAGTCCAACTCTCACATCCATACATGACTACTGGAAAAACCATAGCTTTCACTAGATGGACCTTTGTTGGTAAAGTAATGTCTCTGCTTTTTAATATGCTGTCTAGTGTGGTCATAACTTTCCTTCCAAAGAGTAAGAGTCTTTTAATTTCATGGCTGCAGTCACCATCTGCAGTGATTTTGGAGCCCCAAAAAATAAAGTCTGTCACTCTTCCCACTGTTTCCCCATCTATTTGCCATGAAGTGATGGGACCAGATGCCATGATCTTCATTTTCTGAATGTTGGCTTTAAGCCAACTTTTTCACTCTCCTCTTTCACTTTCATCAAGAGGATCTCTAGTTCTTCACTTTCTGCCATAAGGGGTGGTGTCGTCTGCATATCTGAGGTTATTGATATTTCTCCTGGCAATCTTGATTCCAGCTTGTGCTTCATCCAGTCCAGCATTTCTCATGATGTACTCTGCACAGAAGTTAAATAAGCAGGGTGACAGTATAAAGCCTTGATGTACTCCTGTCCCGATTTGGAATCAGTCTGTTGTTCCATGTCCAGTTTGAACTGTTGCTTCTTGACCTGCATACAGATTCTCAGGAGGCAGGTGAAGTGGTCTGGTATTTCTATCTCTTTCAGAATTTCCGTAATTTGTGGTGATCCACACAGTCAAAGGCTTTTGCATAGTCAATAAAGCAGAAGTAGATATTTTTCTGGAACTCTCTCACTTTTTTGATGACCAACGGATGTTGGCAATTTGATCTCTGGTTCCTCTGCCTTTTCTAATTTCAGTTCAATTCAGTTCAGTCGCTCAGTCGTGTCCGACTCTTTGTGACCCCATGAATCGCAGCACGCCAGGCCTCCCTGTCCATCACCATCTCCCGGAGTTCACTCAAACCCAGGTCCATCGAATCAGTGATGCCATCCAGCCATCTCATCCTCTGTCATCCCCGTCTCCTTCTGCCCCCAATCACTCCCAGCATCAGGGTCTTTTCCAATGAGTCAACTCTTCGCATGGGGTGGCCAAAGTATTGGAATTTCAGCCTCAGCATCAGTCCTTCAATGAACACCCAGGACTGGTCTCCTTTAGGATGGACTGGTTGGATCTCCTTGTAGTCCAAGGGACTCTCAAGAGTCTTCTCCAACACCACAGTTCAAAAGCATCAATTCTTCAGCACTCAGCCTTCTTCACAGTCCAACTCTCACATCCATACATGACCAGTGGAAAAACCATAGCCGTGACTAGACTGACCTTTGTTGGCAAAGTAATATCTCTGCTTTTCAATATGCTATCTAGGTTGGTCACAACTTTCCTTCCAGGAGTAAGAAAGAAAGAAAGTGAAGTCGCTCAGTCGTGTCTGACTTTTTGTGACCCCATGGACTGTAGCCTACCAGGCTCCTCTGCCCATGGGATTTTCCAGGCATTAGTCCTGGAGTGGATTGCCATTTCCTTCTCCAGGGGATCTTTCCAATCCAGGAATCAAACCCGGGTATCCACATTGTTGACAGACACTTTACCATCTGAGCCACCAGGGAAATTCCAAGGAGTAAGCATCTTTTAATTTCATGGCTGCAATCACCATCTACAGTGATTTTGGAGCCCCCAAAAATAGTCTGACACTGTTTCCACTGTTTCCCCGTCTATTTCCCATGAAGTGATGGGACCAGATGCCATGATCTTCGTTTTCTGAATGTTGAGCTTTAAGCCAACTTTTTCACTCTCCTCTTTCACTTTCATCAAGAGGCTTTTGAGTTCCTCTTCACTTTCTGCCATAAGGGTGTCATCTGCATATCTGAGGTTATTGATATTTCTCCCAGCAATCTTGATTCCAGCTTGTGTTTCTTCCAGCCCAGCTTTTCTCATGATGTACTCTGCATAGAAGTTAAATAAGCAGGGTGACAATACCCAGCCTTGACGTACTCCTTTTCCTATTTGGAACCAGTCTGTTGTTCCATGTCCAGTTCTGTTTCTTCCTGACCTGCATATAGGTTTCTCAAGAGGCAGATCAGGTGGTCTGGTATTCCCATCTCTTTCAGAATTTTCCACAGTTTATTGTGATTCACACAGTCAAAATATTGCATGAGACATATTAAAAAGTAATTCATTGTGTAATTGAAATTCAAATTTAACTGGGTACCTGTGCTTTTATTCGCTCAATTCAGCAATCCTACTATAGAACTATCTGACCCCACCGCCATGTTGGAAATGGTGAGAGTACAATTCAATAAAAGGGACAAGAAACCCCAATCCAGTCACTTCTTTCTCATCCTCCAGGTTCTTCTCCACCCCTCATCTCCACCCTTCTCACCCTAGTTCTCACCTTGACCTCTCTGGCCTCCTCTCACCTGATCCTTAACTGTTCCCAGATCCTGTGGTCCAGGTGTAAACCAGTGTTTTGGTCCCTTAATTCAGCTGAACTGAGGTCAAATTTTTCAAAAGAAACTTTATAGAAATATTTGAATTCATTTTTAAAAGTATCAGTTCAGTTCAGTTCAGTCACTCAGTCATATCCGACTCTGCAACCCCATGAATCACAGCACGCCAGGCCTCCCTGTCCCTGTAGTTGTCATATGTGAGAAGATCCAATATCAAAAACAGTCCTGAAACCAGATAAGCCTAGACATGATCTGATCATTTTTTTCCATCAGTGGTTCTTGGATTCATTGACTTGTAGCAAGGTTGTCCACTCCCTGAAGCTGGACCAACATTCTGGAACAGAGACTGTCACTGACTATATATTAAAATCACCTAGGAAGCTTTTTGTAGCCTATTCCAGACCAATTAAATCAGAATTTCTGAGTAGGACTCAAGTATCTGGAGATGTAAAAGCTCCCCAGACAATTCTGATATGTAGCCAGGGTTGCTAATTCATATACATCGGAGTCACCTGAAAACCCATAAAAAGCTACTGATGTTTGCATCCCACCCTCAAAAATTCTGATTTAATTGGCACGAGGCGCAGCCGGAGCACTGGGATTTTTAAGCACTCCCTAGGGGATTTCAGTGTGAGCCAAGATGGAGAACCGCAGTTCCTTGTGCTTTAATAGACTTCAGATATTCCAAGGCCCTCACTAAAATGCAGACGCTGACTCAGTGAATCTGGGATGGAGCCTGGATGCTGCAAGTCTTACAAGTCTCAGGTGATACCAAGGCTGCTGGTCCTCAGGCCACTCTTGGATTAGCCAGGTCCTAGACTAGTGGGCCTCAAGCCTAGAGGCATATTGTAATCACCTTGGAGCTTTGACAACTTCCCTCAGCCCAGATCCCACCCCAGAGATTCTGATCTAATGGGTCTGCAGCAAGGCCTGGCCATCCAGGTTGTAAAAGCCTCCCAGGTGATTCCATGTGCAGGCAAGGTTGAAACTTTGGCTGGAGACCAGCATCTAGGCATCATTTTACAAGTGGCCCTGTGACCCCAGCAGGAAATGCCACTCTCCACCAGCCATTTCTGACTCACCTCTGGTCCCTGTCCCAGGGAAGATACTTTTTTTCTCTTGCCTCAGAAGGCCATGCTCTCTTGTTAAAATTCCCTCTCTCCCACTTCGGACAGAATAAAGCCTCTAATTCCCAGCTCAGGTGCAAAAGAGAAATGATTAGCACAATGCCCCAAAACCAATGACTGGTGGGAACCCGCGCACCCAGCCTTGCTCTGTTACCAATGGCTCCTTCTGCTCAAGTGGCCTTCTCTAAGGATGCCTCATGAGTGTGCTTCACCCTCACCATCACACCCAAAGAGGAGAAACTGTGCTTTAACAGAATGCAATCAATCCAAGGTGCTGAGCAGTTCTCATTACTTGGTAGTCCCCAAGCCAGCTTAACACACAACCTCTCCCCTCTCTCCCCTCATCTTTTTGAAATGGAATTGTGGCGACCTGTGGGATAAGAAGTGGACTACAGAGAACCAAAATAGACAACATAGAATTGAGGAAATGATGACTCCCTTTTCGACATGAAATTATTCATGAAACTTTTTTTCCCTAGGGGTTGACCAACAGTATCATCTGGAATGCATCTTCATTAGCAACTTCCATTTTCTGACAGAGCCTGTGTCTTTGGTTGGGAGTTGGGTGCTGCTGGGAGAAACATTTAAGTCCATGTCTTGAGTGTATGGTGTTTGTGTAAATTCTGAACTCTAATGTGTAGAATTTGCAGGTCGCTGAAGTGTCCCAGTCTACTGAAATGGGTCTGGAATCAATAAGGTACACATCAAACTCAATTGTGTTTAATTTTCATTGCTACCTAGAGGAAAGCCTCGCACAGCCCTACTCGAATGAAATTAAACATGAAAGGCCATCTGAAGTGTAGAAGCAATACTTAACATGACCTGTAAATAGGGTAAAACATGGCAGCCTGGCCCATCACACCATCATGGTTCATTTTTCTTCCATAGTGGAGGTGACGGGCGCCACAAGAAAATCAGAAGAGACAGGGGCCCATTGCAGATCTAAAGGAGAACAAAGTGTTTTCAGTTACCCACCAGCAGGACTTCCCTCTTTGCACACCCCTGGAGTCTCTTCCAAGTGGAAAAATCAGAGAAGGAAGGCAAGTAAAACAAGACCCTTCTGAACTTGGCCAGCCCCCCACCCCCACGCCGCCCCAGCTAAGTTCCCGAGGCCAGTGAGATAATGTAAGGCTCAGCCCTTGCAGCTGACATGGGTGGGGGGCAGACACCCACTCTGGGCACTTCCAGCCGACACTGACCTTTCAGTCATGGAAACATTCCCCAGACCGGCACTAATCGAGGGCACATCTGGTGTTTGGACCGCATCCAGATGGGGGTTGTATTCGCAGAGTCAGCGTGATAACCCACTGGGGAGGGAGGGCAGGGGAGAGCGCAGCGCAGCACTGCGAGAGCAGTCAGCATCTCTGGCTGTGTGTGAGAGACGTGGTCACGCTGGGGCTAGTGGGTCAGAGACTGGAGACCACCTAATCCCTGTCCACCGACTCTCCCTGCCGCCACCAACAGAGGAGAAAACTAGAGAGATGCAGACAGCCCCAGTGGCAATCCGAGAGGTCCACAGCTGACCAGAGGCAGTCTCAAACCCCAGTGTTCCTGTTCCCTCTAATATACACTTCCCAGGTTTCTACACTCTCTCAAAGTGTAGTGTAGTACATATTATCTCAAGATAATATGCAGGATAAGGTGATGAAAAGAATCCAGCTGTTTCTTCTCTGCTGATTTCCTGCAGCTTGCAGGTGCAAAGGACAATTTTCCAATGCAGTGACAGATTCCCTCGGTCTCCATCCCCTGTGCCCATCCTTCTACCCCAATGCTTCCACTGGAACTTCTTTTTTTGGCTTCAAAAGGAGAAACTGCCCTTCCAGACTTTTTTTCAGAAACGAACATGATACTTTATATCTAATCCCCAGGACAAGAGACCACAGTTGGGTATGAGACCTCATAGACTGAAGATCTATGCAGGTCAGGATTGACCAAAGATGTTGGCTAGCTCTTGTCATCTGTGTTACAAAGCTGACACCTGTCGCAGCCATGAACAGCACGCTAAAGAGATAATTAAGCAAACCAAAGCCAGGATAAAAAGGATTATTTCCCCTCCCACCCACACAGAGGGCTGTATCCAGCTGTCAGAAGGAAGTTCTTTCCATGACCCTCGGAGTACATTCCCCACTCCTAGGCACTTGGTGTTTCCACTCTTCCCCAGTGATCCTTTCCTGTATACACCTCCAGGCACAGATAATTGCAGAAATCAGGAATCTCATCCACCCATTCAAATCACAAAGAAATTAACAGGATCTTCAGATCTGTTTATTCTCCCTTTATGTATTAAAAACACTAAAAGAAACAAGGAAATGAAGCAGGTAAAAATTAGACTCATATCAGTGGTCAGCTTCTCAAAGTAAGTTTCAGCTCCTCCATTAACGAATCAGCTTGCAGAGCTCACCATGCATGCAAGCTAAGTCGCTTCAATCATGTCCGACTCTTTGTGACTCTGTGGACTGTAGCCCGATAGTCTCCTCTGTCCATGGGATTCTCCAGGCACGAATACTGGCGTGGGTTGCCGTGCCCTCCTCCAGGAGATCTTCCCGACCCAGGGTTTGAACCCGCATCTCTGTGTCTCCTGCATTGGCGGGTGGGTTCTTTACCACTAGCACCATGGGAAACCCATGTACCAGCACTATCCTTTTCCTTCCACACCAGTCTCCATACAAAGACAAACTATCATCCACCACACAGGCAATTTTGTCCTCTTATGGGATGATCAGAAAGGAAAAATACCTTCACTCTAACTTCCCCACCAACCTGAAGGTCACTCTCCCACCCCCAGACCCTCACTTCTGTTGTCACATCTGAGAAACAGGCTTTACCCACCCTTAATGGGCAGGACTGTGGTCACGAGACAGACGGATGACCCTCCTCCTCCCTTTAGAGGACTGCTTATGAGTTTCATCCTCCTCAGAAGGATTGGTAACACAAGCTGTCCAGATCTCTGAGAGGGAGCCCACAGACACTCCACCTAAGCCAGACGAGGTCCCTGCTGGTGCCAGCCCTTCCCACCCCATCCCCACCCTGCCCCCGGTGATTTGGTACAAAGCCACTTCGTGTTCCATGCCAAACCAATAATTCACAACACTCATCAAAATCTGCCTCCATCAACTGACTCAGCATTCCTGTTTTCCCGAGCAGAGCCAAGCTCCCTAACACCCTGACATCCTAGCTTTCACTTCACTGTTTACATCACTTGAGAGCTTTGGGCTTTAGAAAACCCAATTCCCTCTGGATCAAGTATGGAGATGATTCATCCTTTCTGAAAAGACTACCCACCCCTTGATATCAGTGCCAAAAAGCTTCTGAGATGGGGCTCAGAGAGGACAGAGCTGGGGAGTCCTGTTGCTATGGAAACCAGTGAACCAGTTTCCAAAGGAGACGGACTAGTTTGAGGGAAACACTACTTTGCCAGAGTTCCTGTAGAAATGGAGGAGGCCTCTGGCCTGGAGCGGCTGTGGCCATAGCCTGGGATCACGGTGGAGCCTTGGGCCACATGGACACTCCCCCGTCCCCCATATCCAAACCCTTCTCACACTGAGAGATCCCACCCACCACAGACATCCCATCTGGCCTCCTGGGTGGTTTCTTCAGCACAGCTCCCCCAGCCATGTGAAAGGTTTGCTCTGTGTCTACAGACAAAAAGCGTTTTGACTCAATTCTGTGTTTTAGGAAGTTAAATTCTGTTAACTTTTGGCGGGATGGGGGTGGGGTGCTGAGCAGGATGACAACTAACAACTTGTCTGAACTTTTCACATTTCTCCTCAGTGCCTCGGTAAGCCTCACAATGAGGTCATCAATGATAAGGAGGGAGACCACCCAGCTGGATGGTCCCTCAACCCAGAGAGGACACTCCATAGAAATAAACTGACAGGACTCGGAGGCTGCTTCACACACCAGAAGTAGCACAGGGCGAGGGCTGCAGGGAGGGGAGTCAAAGTCCCGAGACAGAATGTCAGGAGAGAGACTGATACATGAGTCATCAGATGCTCAACATTCAAGGTGGGGGGGGCGGCAAAAGAGACAATCCTCATCAAGGAAGATGTATAACAGAGAAACTGAGTTCCAAAAATAGAGGCTTCAACTGTTGGAAAGTCCTGGGAGCTGAGATAATAAAACTAATAATAACCTTCGAGGGCTTTCTATATGCACAGCATTCAAGCCTATATATTCTCTCACATGTGTTATAGAATATAATCCTCATAATGACCCTGTGAGACTAGAAACCATCATGTGCCCATTTTACAGATGGGAAAACTAAGACTTTGAGAGACAAACAAGGTCACATAGGTCATAAGTAAATGAACTGGGAATCAAACCAAAACCAGTCTGACCAGAATGCACACTCTTGACCATGAGACAACAGGTCCTAGAAATGGTGATCGTGTCCACTAACCAGTTAGAAATCAGTATGTGAATGATGTCGGGAGAAGTTTTAAGATCCCAGAAAACAATCATTGGCTTCATCCTCATTAGGATATTAGTTATTCACTCCATGCAGCACCATTTTCAGGGAAAGTGTATTACAACATTTACCATAAGTATTTGTACCCTATGGTCAGATAGCCCTCTGCCTTTCCAATGTTCCTTCCAACAAAAAAATACAACAGATAATAATGGGCTGAGTTAAAACTCCTGAACAGAAGCCCTTGATGTCCTGTCTGTTGATGGGATCCCAATTCATGATTTCCCATTTTCTATGAGTCCTGGGGGAGATGGCAGAGAAGGCAATGGCACCCCACTCCAGTACTCTTGCCTGGAAAATCCCATGGACAGAGGAGCCTGGTAGGCTGCCGTCCATGGAGTTGCAGAGTCAGACATGACTGAAGCGACTTAGCAGCAGCAACAGCAGGGGGAGATGGTGGGTTCTTAAGATATGAGATGCAAAATCAAAGCAGGATGAGACTCCAACCACCTCACTCTTGCCCTGGAACTTCCTCTATCTTCAGACACACTGCTCTCCCCAATCATCCACCCGAATTAGGTCAAAAGCCTGAGGAAACCATCAAGAGACAAGGCGGGAACAGGGGTCAGATTTTCTCTTTCATTGATTATTTTCCGATGACTTTAGGTCTGGTCTAGTTAAGCCGAATCCATCACTCTTAGCGGGTGGTGGGTGAGGAAAGGTGCAGGTGTAGGAGTTTACCTGGGATGTTTAAAACCTCAGCGCAAAAAGAAAGGCATGAGAAGCTAACCTGAAGGAGATACAGTTGCATATAGTAAGGGGATCTAAAGAGCCTCCTGTTGCTGCTGCTAAGTCACTTTAGTCGTGTCCGACTCTGTGTGACCTCATAGATGGCAGCCCACCAGGCTCCCCCATCCCTGGGATTCTCCAGGCAAGAACACTGGAGTGGGTTGCCATTTCCTTCTCCAATGCATGAAAGTGAAAAGTGAAAGTGAAGTCGCTCAGTCGCATCTGACCCTTTGTGACCCCATGGACCAGAGCCTTCCAGGCTCCTCTGTCCATGGGATTTTCCAGGCAAGAGTACTGGCGTGGGGTGCCATCGCCTTCTCCGAAAGAGCTTCCTAGGTACCATAAAGACTAACATAGTAAGAATTTTAAGAGGTGATGAAGGTAACTTGCTGTCAAAGGATGCAGATATGGCTAAAGAAACAGAGGAACTTAATTCCTTTCTCAAGCTGTCATATAGGTGAATGGCTACCAGGTGGTCAGACAGAAATACCTGTCTACAGGCTGCTAGAGAAAAATAAATAAATAAATGCAGGAAGAAATCAGATCCTCCAATGAGCAGGTGAGCAGGAAATTAAAATATCTGTACACGGACCACAATGCAGGACCACAATGTCCTCAAAGAGACAGTTAGAAAGACAGTGTGAATATGAGTTAGCATCTGTCCTCTGTCGGCCAGCCGACACCCAGAGAGGGCAGTTACAAGACCCACAGCACTGGAAGGAACACGTTCCGTGAAAACCAGTTCCAGTAGGAAAGAAGATGGGACAGCAGAGGCCAGGGCCCCTGAGGGAAAATAGCGTGTCTTCCAGATCACACTAGACCAAGGAACAACATCTGTTCCTGAGCACTGACTAGGAACCATGCACTTTACTAGGCTAAGGGTCCTACACAGCTTCTGAAATGGCTCTCACGGATTCTGGCCCCCTGTGTAATCCCTTCCCCTTCAGTGTAAACTGGACCTAGGGATTTGCTTTCAACAAATGGAACACAGCAAAAGTGATAGGATGTTACTTACTCCCTTCAAAAAAATCTCCCTGAGTTATATACCCCGCAGACTTCGTTCTGACCAATGGTGCCTTAATCCTCATCCTCTCTTTCAACCATCCTTTCTGTGCCCTTGTTGCTACATTCCTTCTAGAAGACATACAAACAGGTTATCCTGAAGTAGGAGTGAGCTTGGCCTCCTCTTGCCATTGTTCAGCTCCTTCCCAATCAATCTCCTGCCAACCACAAATTAGCATTACACAGGCATTTACAGTGCAGCCCCCAGGGACAGATAGAAGCTGCTAATCCTTCCGAAGGGCCACTGGCACAATAGCACCCGTGGTGGCTCCTTTGCAGCACTTCCTGCTCCTTTGTGAGCCGTCCTAGTCAACCACAGATGGCGAGGTTGCTGCCCCGCCCCTCCCCGAGCAAACAGGAGACAGTAGGAGCCAGGGAGCACGAAGCCTCCAAAATTTTGCTCCAAGACTGCATCCCTGAGCCTCCATTCCCAGCAGAAGACTCCCTTGGGTTGGATTCCATCTCGGAGCCTCCGACCTGGTCCTCAGCACACACTTCCATTTCCCATTTTTTTGGTTAGTGTCACAAGTGGTCCCCGATGGGACCAACCTGGAGCATGAATTGCGCTGGGGCCAGGACAGACTGAGACCTACTCCTGCTCCCAGCAACTTGGATTAACAAAGTCTGGGAGGGGAGGGGTGTTTGTTTCCTCTTTTCTTTTTCTTAAGGAAAAAGAATTGGCCTTATTGATCTGGCCTTATTGAAGTCTGGTTGAGCCTTCTGATCCCAAAGGAAGGCAGCCCTGTCTGGTTTTCAGGGTCAGTTTTATCCCCAGGCGCAGCCTTTCTTCAGCCCCAGGGGCCCCCACGAATGCCCCCCTTCCTGCCTCAGTCCCCAAGGCTGGCATTCTGTAGCCCCCTGACCTTACCTTATAGCCCAGTCCCGACTGGAGGGGAGCTTGCTAGAGGGGAAGGCTCTTATCACAAACATTTCCTGCCTCCTGACCCTGCTGCATACCACAGCCCTTCCCTGGCCAGTGGAGCCACCAACGGCGGCCTGCACAATGTCTTCATCAAGGATCTGCAAGGCAGGGTCCCCCACACCTGTCTCGACTCCAGATTCTGCTCCATCAAGCTCATAGATTCTTACAGGCCTCGCAAACAGGCTCAGTCCCAGAAAAACATGGAAGGAAGTCAGGTGGAACCAGAAAGAGGTAAGGATTTTGAGTTCAAATAGAACCTGTGACTCACAGCTGGAGTTCTGCCACCTCCTGGAGGACCCTGCTGTCTATCTCTGACAAACAGAAAAAGCAGAGAGGAAGGTGAGAGAAAGCCCGGCACACTTGTGAGTGTCCCTGTGTGCGGCTGTGCCATCTGCCTCTCCCTGCCGAGCATTTTCGGGCTGTGTGTGGAGCTGAAGCCTTTGGGACTATTCGGGGTTTGTGTGCCGAAGGACTGGGAGCGGAGGGCCCGCGGGTCTTGGACCCAGCTGTGCTCCGTGGGTTGCCAAGCTCCTAGGTGCCTCTCCCCTCCCCACACCTGGGGCACCCTAGTCCCACCCCTCCCCACGGCCTACTCTGGCCTTCTCTGCCTCCTGCCCCCGGCTTGCTGTGTGGTCCCAGGCCTCTGCCAGGAGGAGAGGGAGGGAGGGAGGGATGGGCCGGCATGTTTACAGTCAAGCATAACTGAACCTTTATTTTAAATAAATAGAACTTTTAGCCAGTTTTATTTCCCTTTTCTTTCAAAACGTTGTTTTCTCCCACCTTCTCCCTCCTCCCCTTCCCATCACGGCTCAGCCTTCATCTGTGGGGCCACCCAGGGCGGGGTTGTGGGAGGGGAGGCACAGAGGCCCCAGCTTAGTGTCTTCTCAGGTCATGTGATACCACCCCCCTCCATCTCTCAAATGCCCACAGAGCCCCTGGGGTGCTTCTGAATTCAGGGATGTCCAGCCCTGAGGAAGAGACTAAACAGGAAGCCCAGGCCCCACCATCAGCATGGTGTCCATCTGTTCTCCCCAGTCACTGGGTTGCCCCTGCCCACCCCCACTCCACTATGAAATTGCCATCCGTCTTCCACTTTGGCCTGTCATCTATCTCTCTCCCCCCTGTTGGACCTCATCCATCTGTCCCTCCCACAGGACCACCGTGTCTCAGTATCTCCTTTGAGTTGTCATCAATTTACTTTCCCCATGAGATGTCCCATCTGTCCGTCAACCCATTGGTCTGTCCTTCCATCCAATCCCCTTGATCATGCTTTTTTATCCATCTGTCTCCCCCGGCCCCCATCAGATATACTTCTGCCCATCTGTCTCCCTGAATGGAACTAGCAAATGCAGGTCTCTGAGGTGTAGGGACAGTTGAAATTCTGTTCTGATTTTGATCCTGACAAGAATAATCATAGCCACTATCAATTAAGTATCTACTATGTGCCATACACTGTACACACATTACCCCTTTAATCCTCCCAGAGCCCCATGGGGGTATCTTTCGTGCCCCACCCCCACCATTTTGTGAGTAAGGAAACTGAGGCCCAGAAGAGTAGCGTGTTTTGCCTAAGTTCACACAGCTCCTAGTGGCAGATGCAGGGTCCAGAAACAGTACTGCCCATACTGCGTAGGGGTGAGGACACAGTCTCCTTACTCCTCCACCCCAAGGATATAAGACTCCCCTGCCCCTGGCCCCTCTGCACATTTAATTTACACTTTGCTGCTGGATGTTTTCAGGCTGATGAAGTTTCCTCCTTGCCCTGGCTCTGCACAAAAAGTGGAGGGAGAAAAGCAGCCAGATGTGAGAAGGATTGAAGGTCTTTTTGGGGGGATGGAAAGTGATGTTAAATAAACATCCAACGATATTCTTTCTGAAAACGATCCATTTTCATGGCACCCAGGAGTTCGTCCAAGGGTCTCTGGGTCACTGGGGAAAAAGTGTTCCGTGTGTTTTGGCTCCGTGTTCTTCCATTGGCCACAAAGAACTAATTCTTTCAATTAATGAAATCAGCACTGCTGATGGAGATGTACTGACAAATTATTTTCAAGACAAATATATTCACACTGATGGTGGGGCTGATAGACCTGAAGGATTTGGAGGGTACAGACTGAAGGCTCCCCCACCAGTCAGACACTGAGGTCATTCAGGATGGCCGGGTTGCTGACCACTGCCTCCCGGGACACTTTTCTCCGCCTGGAGCCATGGAGGCTGGGCTGGGTTGTCTGTGTCGAGGGGCTGACTATCAATGGGCTTCTGTATGGACCCGGCAGGTCCCCAGCACCCCTCCCCTCTCCCCTAGTGCCCCAGCCAAGTCCCCTTCAGGGCCTGGTCTGAAGGGCCCATTCAGCATGTAGGATTCCCTGATGGGAAATGAAAAGGAGACAGACAGATGCTTCCCTGGAGCTAAGGAAAAGCTGGAGGCCTGGAGACCGGAAGGGAAGCCTGAAGCCACAGAGGAGAAGCCCAGTGAGAAGAAAGAAGGGAGGCTGGAGGTCCTGAGGGAGGAGAAAGAAAGGAAGGAAAGGGAGAGAGGAGGCTGGGGGAGGGGATGGAGGGTGGGAGGACTTGATAGGGAGGGAGGAGGCCGGAAGGAGGCCCCCAGGCCCAGGGAGCAATCCCTGTTGGGAGAGGGAGCAGAGCCAGAAAGCAGTGTGGGATTTTTTAAAGCCACAGATTTAATTTCCTGACGATGTTTTTTTCAGGCTGATATTAGCAGCATTTTTCCTTTCCTAAGCAGATCTGTCAGCTGCGGAAAAGTGATCCAGAATGTGCTGGGTGCCAAGGCCCAGCCTTTACGGAGACGGGCCCACCAAGATGCCCCAAGGTTGAGCCAACGTTTCCACTTCTTTTTGAACTCTAGAGAATAGGACAGGTTTTGCTGCTGGACAGTCCTGGGGAGGGGAGAAATGGTTTCTAGGCAGCTCTGGTGGAAAAGTGACAGCTAGAAGCCAAAGGTGAGCTGAGTCCTGTCAACTAGCTGGGAACCCTGGGTTTTCCTGCCCAAACCCCAGTTGAGTCAGTGTTCTGAGCTCTGAGGGTTACAAGTCAGGAGCTAAAGAAATCAAAGCCCAAAGGCCTTCAGAGCACTCTACACTACCACCAAACATCTTTCTAAAACCTGTCTTTCCTGCATAGAATCCATCTGTGCAGCCCTGGGTTTACCAAATAAATTCCACACCCTGAGCCAGGAAAGCAAGGCCCTCAAGAGCCCCGATGCCCAGTGTGATCCAAGACCGGCTGCCTGGCCATCCCTGGGGGCTGGTACCACAGACTACTGGAGAAGAAAGTGGCGTTTAACAAGAACTCACCGCCCACCCCCAACCTCTACCCCTGTCACCCATGTGTGCACTCAGCAGGAGAAGCCCTGCTCCTGATGGCTTCCTCTCTCTCCAGCTAACCTGCTGCCACCCTGCACAACTGCTGTCCCCACACACTGGAATCATAAACTTCTCCAAACACATCTTTCACTTTCCAATTCCAAGCCCTGGTTCATGTCAGCCCCTCCATCTTGAAGATGCTTCTTCCTCTGCTCACTTAGAAAATCTCGCCCACATTGAAGACCCCGCTCAAATACTACCCCTCAAGGGAGCTCCCTCCTCCCATTCCCTTCCCTTGCCAGAGGTTAGAACTTAGATTGCAGCTAATTTCATCACCCATGAAGTGCTTTCCACTCTGTCTTGCATTTTGGTTGCTCACATATTTATTAAGGGATGCATTATGCAATGGTTTACAGGACTTCCTAGGTTCAAATCCACACCTTACTGCTTCCTAATTGTGGCACTCAGTTCAGTTCAGTTGCGCAGTCGTGTCCGACTCTTTGCGACCCCATGAATCGCAGTGAAAACTGTCAAAAATTTCAGATATTAAGGAAGAGGAGGAGAACACAAAATAAATTAATGAATGGTCCCTCAGTTAGAAAACCAAGGGGATATTTAAGAGAGACCTAAATGTTTTCTTGAATACCTCTGTCTACTGAAGGTTCGCTGTTGACAGAGCAGTGTGTGTTGACTGCCTGCTTTCATCTTTACCATATGAGTGATGACCATCATAGCGTGTCCATATATGATCATGTTGACGTACGTTTTGTGGATAACGAGACGGTGGCTTAGGGAGGTTAGTCACAGAGTCAAGATTAAACCTTGGGAGATTACTGCATAAATTGCTATTATTTTAAAATGTAAGTTACACCATGCCACTCCAACCCCCCAAACCCTTCAATGGTTTGACTTTCATTTAAAATAAAATCAACATACCTTATATATCATGGCCCCACATGATTTTGCTCCCATCCCCCCATTAGCTTCATCACTTATGCCCTCCAGCTCAGTCACACAAGGCTTTTTGGAGATTTCTTTTCCCTCTATCAGCACTCCACATCCATTCTAACGACATTCAGATATGTTTTATCCCAGGTTTGCCTGCAGCTACCTCCCTCTTTATAATTCACAAATGATATGATTTGTGAATCAAATGATATGTCTCGGCTCAAATGATATGTCTGAGAGAAGCTTTCCATGATCCTCCTGAAGATCTTGGATGCTCTACTCAAATGTAACCATATTGCCATTTCTATTCTGCAGTCCTCACTTGCCAATTTTGTCTTGTTCCCTTTCCCCACTGGAATTAAATTCCTTGAACACGGGGGCAGTCTTCCTTACACCTACGTCTGCAGCACCTTGAGAGGACCTGGCACAGAGTAGATTTGGGGTCGGTTAGTCCTCGCAACAATCTTTGGAGAAACATAGGAGGCAAGCTTACAAATGAGTTCTCTACTATTCAAGCCATAAAGCTTGCTGCATGGAAAGGAACAATTAAAACAAACCCAGAGGCAAAATCATGACCACTTTTCTGCAAACTGATACTAGACCCTCATCCTGCCAGAAGTAGTCTTAATGAGAGGCATTGATTTTGAAGGAGAAAACCGGCTGATTGCAAAGCAGGTAAAACTACAAGAAAGCTTTCAAAGTTATTTATATCATAGGATTTCCATTCAAAAATTCCATTTATAGATTTGCTAGGAGAAATAAAACTGTATGTGTATATAAATATTTTGTGGAGATGTGGAAAGTGATGGGTTTAACACCCAGAGGACATTACTGATGAAGAATTTTATTTTTATTAGTGATGGAACATATTATCAGTGAACTACCACAAGCATCAGGAAAAAAAAAAAAAAAACCCAGCATGCCACTATCTTGTTTGAGGCTCTGGCCACTGTTAAAAAAGAGAGGAAATATATTTTTCTCTATGTACTGATCTCGGCTTGACTGAACAATTATTCAAGGTGGATATCATTTATAAGGGTAACCAGGGATAAAGAAAATGCTTTTTTCCCCATTGTTCAGGGTTTTATACTAAAATAAGGCTACTCAATTTTGAGATAAAATCAAATACATCATATACATCATTCAAGCCTTCAATATGACAGCATGGGAAAAGTATTCCAGGCAAACTAATCATTCTTCACTCTTGCAAAGCCACCTGTGAAATTTCAAATTCTTTTTTTTTTCTCAGTTTCAAAACTTCTTTAAGTAATCAACTGTGGGTGAACACAGATGATATTAAAAAAAAAAAAGTTTAATTGCTACTCCAGCTTGTGGGTCTAGTCACATATTTAAGTATTCAAGAAATGAGTACTACTGATTATGAACATATTTAAAGATTGAAATGTTATTTTTAAAAAGAGGTGATGGAATTCTTTAAGAATTTCAATAACCTGTTAAAAGCTGCCAAAAAAATGACAGAACTGAAATTTGGTTGCGCCTATCCCAAGGATAGAGTTGTGAAGGTCCTTTATCACTTTAAGAGACAGTTGGGGTCCATTCCCTACTAAGTGTTTCCATCTAACCATAATAGCAAGATTAATTGCATTTTAAACAACCCATAATCTGCTGGGGAAAGAGTGTGACCTCGATTTCTTTACCACTTTGTCTTCTGCAAAAAGACAGTATTTATTCAAAGCTGAGATAGTAAAAGACATGCAAAAATTAATAGCAACTGAAAAAAAGTACAGAGGAAATTCCTAATGAGTGAATATGGAAGGAAACTGAGATGCCGAAACCATGATTGTTACTGTCAACTCTTCCTTTCTCCATCCCTCTTTCTATCTTGTTTTCTACACTTCCTTCTTTTTTAAAAAAGTCAAAATTGGACACATCCTAACCAAATGATGTCTTCTCTCCACTCTCCTGTATCTCATAGCTGGGTTACCACAGCTGAACACATCTGTCCTTGTAGTTTTTCTTCTATGATCTTTAGAGGACAAGTCATTGATAAGAATAGTGGAGATTTTTGTGGTGAAGATTATCTTTGAGATAACCATTTATGTATCAAAACAAATCTACAGCATTCTTTTATTTTCCAGGATTCACTTGCTGCTAAATTCTAAATTCTCAGTGAACACTGGCTGACAAAATGAACACTGGCTGACAGAGTAAACACTTCTAGGTATGAGGAACAAATAGCTCCAATTGTGTCAACAACTGTCCATGCTTGACAGAGTTGAGAAATCAGCGCAGTGAAAGTCTGAATAAAATCCACAAAAAGATGAAAATTTTATCAAAATGTTGAAGTCTAGCTGTTATCTAATAAAACATTTGCAAGATTTAAAAAAAATCATATTATTTTGAATAGAAGGGCTTCCCAGGTGGTGTTAGTGATAAAGAACCCACCTGCCAATGCAGGTAGATGTAAAAGACACAGGTTTCATCCCTGGGTCAAGAAGATCCCCTGGAAGAGGGCACAGCAACCTACTCTAGTATTCTTGCCTGGAGAACCCCATGGACAGAGGAGCCTAGCAGGCTGCAGTTCATAGAGTCGCAAAGTGTCAGATACAACTGAAGTGACTTAGCAAGCAAGCAAGCACACACATATTTAAGGGCAGGTGGCACTAGTGATAGAGAACCTGCCTGCCAAAGCAGGAGACATTAAGAGACAAGGGTTCAATCCCTAGAGGAAGGCACGACAACCCACTCCAATATTCTTGCCTGGAGATCCCATCGACATAGGAGCCTGGTGGGCTATAGTCCATAGGGCCACAAAGAGTCAGACACAACTGAAGCAACTTAGCATTCACACACATATTAAACTAATGTTATAGTATCATCTTTTTTATCTAATGCCAAAGATGGGCTCGATAAGGGACAGAAATTGTATGGACCTAACAGAAGCAGAAGATATTAAGAAGAGGTAGCAAGAATACACAGAGGAACCGTACAAAAAGATCTTCACGACCAAGATACTCATGATGGTGTGATCACTCACCTAGAGCCAGAAATCCTGGAATGTGAAGTCAAGTGGGCCTTAGAAAGCATCACTACGAACAAAGCTAGTGGAGGTGATAGAATTCCAGTTGAACTATTTCAAATCCTGAAAGACGATGCTGTGAAAGTGCTGCACTCAATTTGCCAGCAAATTTGGAAAACTCAGCAGTGGCCACAGGACTGAAAAAGGTCAGTTTTCATTCCAATCCCAAAGAAACGCAATGCCAAAGAATGCTCCAACTACTACACAATTGCACTCATCTCACACGCTAGTAAAGTAATGCTCAAAATTGTCCAAGCCAGACTTCAGCAATATGTGAACCGTGAAATTCCTGATGTTCAAGCTGGTTTTAGAAAAGGCAGAGGAACCAGAGATCAAATTGCCAACATCGGTTGGATCACGGAAAAAGGAAGAGAGTTCCAGAAAAACATCTATTTCTGCTTTATTGACTATGCCAAAGCCTTTGACTGTGTGGATCACAATAAACTGTGGAAAACTCTGAAAGAGATGGGAATACCAGACCACCTAACCTGCCTCTTGAGAAATCTGTACGCAGGTCAGGAAGCAACAGTTAGAACTGGACATGGAACAACAGACTGGTTCCAAATAGTAAAAGGAGTCCATCCAGGCTGTATATTGTCACCCTGCTTATTTAACTTCTATGCAGAGTACATCATGAGAAACGCTAGACGGGAAGAAACACAAGCTGGAATCAAGATTAGAGAAACATCAATAACCTCAGATATGCAGATGACACCACCCTTATGGCAGAAAGTGAAGAGGAATTAAAAAGCCTATTGATAAAAGTGAAAGAGGAGAGTGAAAAAGTTGGCTTAAAGCTCAACATTCAGAAAACGAAGATCATGGCATCTGGTCCCATCACTTCATGGCAAATAGATTGGGAAACATCTATTTCCCATTCTTTGGGCAGACTTTATTTTTTTGGGCTCCAAAATCACTGCAGATGGTGACTGCAGCCATGAAATTAAAGACGCTTACTCCTTGGAAGAAAAGTTATGACCAACCTAGATAGCATATTCAAAAGCAGAGACATTACTTTGCCAACAAAGGTCTGTCTAGTCAAGGCTATGGTTTTTCCAGTGGTCATGTATGGATGTGAGAGTTGGACTGTGAAGAAAACTGAGTGCCAAAGAATTGATGGTTTTGAACTGTGGTGTTGGAGAAGACTCTTGAGAGTCCCTTGGACTGCAAGGAGATCCAACCAGTCCATTCTGAAGGAGATCAGCCCTGGCATTTCTTTGGAAGGAATGATGCTAAAGCTGAAACTCCAGTACTTTGGCCACCTCATGGGAAGAGTTGACTCATTGGAGAAGACTCTGATGCTGGGAGGGATTGGAGGCAGGAGGAGAAGGGGACCACAGAGCATGAGATGGCTGGATGGCATCACTGACTCGATGGATGTGAGTTTGATTGAACTCCGGGAGTTGGTGATGGACAGGAAGGCCTGGCATGCTGCAATTCATGGGGTCTCAAAGAGTCAGACACGACTGAGTGACTGAACTAAACAGAACTAAATATTAGCATAACTATTATTAGGATCCTAGAAGAAGTACTTTGTACAGGCAGAGTTGTAGGCTTTAATACTCACAGTAACTAGCCAGATATATCTCAAAGGTACTCTAAGTCTGTCTCATTCTTGGTAAATGTCATGTTAAACAATAATGAGAATGGCAATAATAATAGTTATGCTTATAAAGCGTTTACTATAAGACAGGCAGAGTAGAGAGAAGTAAAATAGTATAGAACTTACGAGGATAGAGGCATTTAGATGAGGCCTAGATAACTTTCTTAAAATTTTGTGGTTTAAGTTAGTGGTCAAAGTGGATTAGCAACCAAATCAGCCTGATTCTAGAGAGAGGTAGTGTTTGGCTAGAATGGGTTCATGAGTAAATTATTCCCTGTAATTTGTCTAATTAGCATATTAAAAAGCAGAGATGTTACTTTGCCAACACAGGTCCGCCCAGTCAGGGCTGTGGTTTTTCCAGTAGTCTGTATGGATGTGCGAGTTGGACTATAAAGAAATCTGAGAGCCGAAGAATTGATGCTTTTGAACTGTGGTGTTGGGGAAGACTCTTGAGAGAACCTTGGACTGCAAGGAGATCCAACCAGTCAATGTTAACAGAGATCAGTCCTGAGTGTTCACTGGAAGGACTGATGTTGAAGCTGAAACTCCAATACTTTGGTCATAGGATGCAAAGAGCTGACTCATTGTAAAAGACCTTGATGCTTGGAAAGATTGAAGGTGGGAAGAGAAGGGGACGACAGAGGATGAGATGGTTGGATGGCATCACTGACTCAATGGAGATGAGTTTGGGGGTTGGTGATGGACATGGAGGCCTGGCATACTGCAGTCCATGGGGTCGCAAAGAGTTGGACACTAATGATCAACTGAACTGAATCTCTTTGTAACTCACTCCCTATGGACAACATTTTGTCTTTATGCAATACATTCTTTTTCAGACAAAAATACTGCACTGCCAAAAAAACTATGCTGGCCAGACAGATGAGGAGTATATGCAAAAGAAAGGGGTTTTTAGCAGTATATCTTTTTTTTTTTTTAAAGTAGGGGCTGACATTCTATTCCATTTATAAAGACACAAAATATAAAACTTGAGAGATGAAGTAAGAGTTGCAAAAAAGAATGGGACGGTATTACATCATTATGACATTGCTCACAATGAAGACTCTAAATCTTGGTTGACTGGATAGTCAATTACACACATTGGACAAAGGAAATAAAGTGGATGTTTGCACGTATTTAGGATGTATAGAAAAACAGGCAATTTTGTTTTGCAAATATTTCCCAAAGGTGGGTGTTTGCATTATTTCCCCCACAAAACTGTTATGTCTTTTGTATCACTGTCATTCTACAAATTTTTGAAATTTTTAATAATATTTAAGGTTGTTGCTTTCCTGGCAACACAGTGATTGAGGCTCCATGCTTCCCATGCAGTGGGTGTGGGTTTGATCCATAGTTGGGGCATTAACATCCCACATACCCCAAGGTGGCCACCTCCCCACAAATACACCATTTAAAAACACAATTTAAAAAAATGCTTAAAGTCAATCCTAAAATAAAGTTGACTTTGAGCTCTTCTCCCCATCAGTGTTTAAAGAGAGGAAACCTCCCAGCTAACACAAACAGTGACTGGATTAGTAAGTCAACTGCTAGAAGTGGTGTTTCCAAGTCACCAAGTAAAGTAAAAATGACTTCTTTGACTTGTGGGAAGAGATCAAGAGAGGAAAAAAATGATGCTAGTGTAAGCTAGGAAGGATGTATTTAGAACCTCTGAGGCTTCTGGAGGATTTGGGATTGTAGGCCATAGTTAAGAGGTATTACAAATATGTGATTGGAAATATGACATCGAATAACAGTGGAGAAGCTCATGAAAATCTGAGTGATATAGATTAAACAATACTTTTAAATGTAGATTAATTAGAATTTCAAAGAGATTGACTGCAGTGTACCCCTCCGGGACTTGGTATCTAGGGTCAGAACAAAGGGATTCCTGGATCTTAAGCCTAGTTTGAAGCCCCTTCAATTCTGAACAGCACTAGTTAGGGTGGAGTAAAGACAAAGCTACTATTACCCAGGTTAAAAAGACATTTAGGGGATAATCCAGAGAGAGGGTGTGGGGCGGGAGGGGGGAGGTGGGGG
>SJXQ01002490.1:128451-166645 GCA_006408695.1 Aepyceros melampus
CAGATGAATGGATAAGAAAGCTGTGGTACATATACACAATGGAGTATTACTCAGCTATTAAAAAGAATACATTTGAATCAGTTTTAATGAGGTGGATGACGCTGGAGCCGATTATACAGAGTGAAGTAAGCCAGAAAGAAAAACATCAATACAGTATACTTACACATATATATGGAATTTAGAATGATGGTAATGATAAACCTGTACGCAAGACAGCAAAAGAGACACAGTTGTATAGAATGGCCTTTTGGACTCTGTGGGAGAGGAAGAGGGTGGGATGGGTTGGCAGAGTGGCAATGTAACATGTGTGATATCATAAGCGAAACGAATTGCCAGTCCAGGTTTGATGCAGGATGCAGGATGCTAGGGACTGATGCACGGGGATAATCCAGAGAGAGGGTGTGGGGCGGGAGGGGGGAGGTGGGGGTCGGGATTGGGAGTTCATGTACACTCGTGGCTGATCCATGTCGATGTGTAGCAAAACGAATACAGTATTGTAAAGCAAAACAAACTAAAAAAATAAAAATTAATTAAAAATAAATAAATAAATAAATAATATGCCACCTCACAAATAAACCATGATTTTTAAAGCAAAAAAAAAAAAAAGACGTTTAAAGGTTTTAAGACAGTGGGACAAGGGGAAAATAGGCAAGCTTGCTCCTCTGTGACTCCAGGTTTTCCTTGTCCTCTGATTTTTATTCTTTGTATTTAGAAATAATTCATAGATACTTGAAGCTCTCCTATTTACATTTTCAACACTTACAAATAAAATTTTCAAACTGCAGAGTAGTTATCCTAACTAAACATATAAAGCCATCCTTATTCCTTGCCCTATATCATGAAAGGTAGAGTTCTATGATTGCGAGTCTAATAAAAAGAAATGAGGGGAATGTGACATGTGCAAAAATTATTAGCCATAAAACATCCCAGTTCCTTCTATTGATCTCTCATACACAGGAGGGTTTCTAAAGATCCCATGACCCTTAATACTAGTACAATAGTAATAACGGGGCTGTGCAACTAACAATAATAGATGACAGGCACTGTGCTGAAGTACTTCACGGGGAAGATCTCCCTTCACCTTCACAACAGCCCTGAGAGGCACACGCCACCATCTGGAGCAGCAGCCACCACTATTTTCCAGTTGGGGAGACGTGGTGTAGAGGGATTAACTAATATTCCCAAATTCATATAGTTATTAAGTTGTAGAGTTAAGTACTAAAAGAATATAACACTTTATCCATTATCTTATGTCTACGTAAACTGCACAAATGCTCAGGAAGGTAATTTGAACATGTCTAAGGGGAATACAAAACAGGAATATACAGCTAAACATCACCAACAATATGTTATGTAGAGTTGAAAATACAGAAATTGAAGTGTGCATGAGACCAGTGCCTGGCACACAGCAAGCACTGAGGGAGTGTTACTTGTTTATTGTCATTAGCCTATTTCATCCATGGGGTTATACAAGGAACTGGGCATGATTCTCCATCACTTATAAATGAAGACATGAAGACCCTGAAAGAGATCAAGATGCTTGTTGACCTCAGAGCTCAACTCGCTCCATCAAGCCCCACTGCTTCTCAAAAGACTAACTCACTTTTTCTCTGTCAGCTTATTGGATTCTGATTGCCTTTGATTGCCAGGCTTGTTTTATCAGTCATCAGAATTACAGTTTTATACTGCCCTCATCTGTCTTGGGAGGAGTTAAGTGGTATTTAGAAATAACTCATAGACACTTGAAACTCTCTTATTTACATTTTCAACACTTATAAATAAATTTCTCAAACTGCAGAGTAGGTACCAAAACCAAAAATATAAAGCCATACATATTCCTCTTGGACATTAACATGTAATTGCACTGTGCAAAAACTTATGATAACTACATTTCATTGGCAAATATTTATTGCATTTTTAATATACTTATAATAAAACAGCTTAATCCATCATTTCAACTAGATATGAATGCATGATTTTTTTTCCTGTAGATTATGATACTTCCTTTATGAAACATTATAACTCCCAGAGCTGAGAGTATGAGGTTAAAAAAAAAATCTACAAGAATAACATTTTCAATAATTTTGGAATAAGTAATATCTAACAAGTACACAAGTCTCCATGCTCAGAGCTGAACAGAGATTTTTTTTTTTCGCGTAAAATACCAATTTCGTGTATCAAAACATGACTTTCACAAAACAAAACAAGATGTAATTTCACATTTCTGGGGGGAATATTAAGATCCTTTAGAAGATGTCTGCTTTAATTGTACTGTGAGGTGAAGCATTCTTAAAGGCTTGTTCTCTCATTATCACCATCTGGATAGAATTCTGATCATAACAATTAAAAATAAAAGTGATGAGACTACAGCAAAATTATTATACTTATAAATATTGGGAACCATTTAACAACTTTAGTTTTATTATAAAACATATGTCTGAAGATAATTTCTTTAAAAGTGTCATGAGGTGGCTCTTTTCTAATGTTGAAAAACATGATTCAAGGCAGGCTGGATTCTGAAGGAGCTCACATTTTTGTGTGTGAGGGAGGGATGGAGGGGGTGGGAGTTGGTGATGGTGGAAGGTACTTCATTTGTTTACAGTACTCTGGAGGCCAGTGCAAAGAAGGACTGATGTACTCTGCCTGGGGAAGGAGATAAAAAGAACTACAGAGAAATACAAGAGTTTCGTAGGTCCTTGAAGGATGCATGGGCATGCATTAGGTCAACAAATTCAAGAGCATTTGAAATATAAAAAAAAAAAAGAAAAGAAAAGAAATCAAGATAGAATTAGTGGATGTAACCGATCATAAACAGTACATTTCTTCGGGAGTATAGGTAGAGAAGCAGATTTTTGAAAGAAATATTTTTAATTTGATAATTCACAACCATAAAAGGGATTTGTTTTAAAGAGATGATCTTGAGAACTGCAAAGAGACATGGGATTCAGGACAGCTGATGTCACTGCAGGACGTTTAAGGAGCAGGGGCCAGGAAAGGAATGCTTTTACCATCATGAACAGCTCCCAGTGGGAAGAAAGGGAAAATGTAAGTCCCATATGAGAATCAAAAAATAGTTACTGGTGAATTTCAGAACACAGGCTTTGAACTTTCACCCATGGCTGAGTCTGAATGAAAATGATTCCAGGATGGCTAACACTGAGCAAACTATTCCTCTAGGTAGATCTGTCCTGTTCTCTGGCACATCCCCTAAGAAGGTGTGGTCTATTCTTTTCCCATTGCCCACATCTTGGAAGAGGTTCAGTGATAAAGGGGAGCAGATGTTTAAGGACACTTATTAAAAGAGGAATTATTAACATTGTGATAATTAAAGACAGTTATTAAAAGAGGACTTATTAACATCACGGTATTTCAAGGAGTCATTCTTAACGCTAGGCACATCAATCCTTCAATGTCTCTTTCCCTAATTTGCATAAACATTGTAATTGACAGCTTGTTAACAGTTCATTAAGAACACTAAAACCTTGTGATAAACAACAGTCTGCCAACCTCACAGTGGACACAATATCTAGTCATGCATTTTATCCACTTCAAAATCAACCCAGTTTACAAATGGTGGGTCCAAAATGTGGCTTGGCTGGTCTGTATGTTCATGCAGATAAACACACAAACATCATGCCACCCAGCTCTCATTAAGACCTGATTAGCAGTTAATTTATGTCTTTCAAGCTAGCTAACTTCGCTGAGTAAATGTCTCCATGACCCTTAAAAATGCTAAAATCATTCTATTTAAATAATTGCAAGTGTTAGGAACACCTTCCAAACTAGGAGAAGAAACTGAAAAAAAAAAAATGTAGATATGTATGATTTGCATTTCTTGTGTATTGCTTAAACATAGCTTCACTTGTGGCTTTTTCTTCAAAGTGGTCTAACATGGAAAATTTTCCTGAGTGTAGTTTAAAATATTCTATGTGGGAGCAGAAGTCAATATTGCACCAATACAGAGAAATCTATTTGTATTTGCCTGATAAGAATGCATCATAAAACTACAGGGTGTGGTCCTTCCTTATCTTTGGATGAAAGCCTGATTATAAGCTCATCTCAGTGGAACAAATCTCTCTGGACTCCCCGCTGAGCAGGGCATTTAAACTTGAAAGCTGATAGGTCTTCATTTCTGTACCCTGATAGTGTGTTCCTTGCAGCCCTGGCATCAGAATTCATGTGGATGCATTAAGATTTGAGAGGGCATTTCACATTAAGGCTTTAGTCACTCCACTTTACATTTTTCTTCTGGAAATGGACATCAAATAGACTATTGCTGTCTGTGGCGTGCATCCTAGCAACTCCCTCTTTTTCTCACCTGGAACTGTCTTCTCACAAGAAGGGACATGTGAAATACACATCAAACCATCCTAGAGAACACTCCAGTGTGCACAGGGAAACTTCCTGATGACATATTGCTGCAGAGCCCTTTTGCAATATGAGAGACTGAGCGAGAGATGAAAACCCCTTGAACAGGTAGACAGGTAGCTTTCTACCTATTAGCTTAGGGCTATTGAAGTTCCTAAAGGTTCACCTCAGAAGTCATGGATATGTTGATTTGCTTGAATTAAATAGACCTCCTGGGATGCTGATTGGTTGGAAACGAGAAATTGTTTTGTTGAACTGCATATTGTGGGCTTCTCAAGTATTTTGAATATTGTGAAAATGCTAGCCATAATTTTTTTTAAAAACTAGGATATTAGGTTACATTCAACTGGAACAGAATAACTGTTCTGTCAAACTATCATCAACACTATTACAAATGGCAAACAGATATGAGGATGATTTATGAAAGCCATGAGTATACCCTATCTCAACCTTCCTGGGAATATTGTCAAAAGTACCAAGCAGTACTCTAGAACAGCGTGCTAAATTATCTTATATGCATTAGCTCATAATAGTCACAATAATTTTATGTGTAGATTTTCCCATTACCTCTATTTTATGATGAGGAAACAATCCCACAGTGAACTACCTAGGGGTTTACAGAGCAGCTCAAAGTAGCAGAGCCATTTCAAACCCAGACTACTGGTCTCCAAAGTCTGTGCTTTGGATTAGCAGATTAAACTGCCCAATGAATATCTTTATACATTCATTAACATTGTTTCCACAGCTTCAAAGAGGGGCCTTTAAAAACCCTCCTTTAAAAACCTTAAGGATGATACCCCATAATATGTCACATGTAGACTGATCTCTAGATCAATAGAGCTACAACAAGCACTTAAGTTTGTTGACTGATTGAAACAAGGTTAACGTACATACAATGAAAATGTTAATTTTGATGTGACTGTCTACTCTGTCAGAATGATGCTTTTGCAAAACAGCCATTAACACGCAAATATAATTATCTTTACTACCACTGTCAGAAAAAATACAGTGAAAAGCACGGACCAGTGGCCTAAGATAAGCTGTTCCTTTTGAGATGTCAACAATACTTTTTTAATGCAAGTTTTGCTAACTAGAGAATACTCTTTTAGTATCAACATTATTACTGCTTAACTGGATCCCCAAAGTACTTTTTACAATTTCAAGAGCACTTTCCAATTCTTTCTACTCTGTTCCCACTGATCCTAAATTTGAATGAAAGGCCTCTCTGCTATGGTTAATTTAGTTTCGCTTTGAACTTTAAAGGATGTCTATTCTTTTCTACAATGGCCTTTAAACCATAAATAAATTCATTTACCCATTCACTTATTTTGTTTCACAACCAATGCTTTGAGTGCATACAACCTAAAGACTCAATTTTAGTTTTATTAGTAGACAAAACAAAGATTTTTTTTCCACCCAAAAACATTTCAGTGGGAGAGACAGATGATAAGCAAAGTCAGTGATATATAAACAAGTTATATAGTAGGTTAGAGGGTTTTATTAATAATACTATAGTAAAAAGATAATGATACCATGGTAAAGCAGCAGTGGAAAGGGAATTACAATTGTAGATGACCTTGATGTTTGAATTTGCAGGAGACAAGGTTAGATGGGAAGGTATCTGGGAGATCACCCCATGTAGGGAGAACAGCCAGGGCAAAACATTCTACACTGGTGTGGTCTGCCTTAATGAAAGATAACATGGCAGGGAAGGGCGGGTGGAGGTGTGGCAGGAACTGGTAGAAGGTGAGGTCGCAGAACTTCTAGGGTTTCACTGCAGAAAACAGGGGAAAAAACAACTACAACACCATGCCTGTGTCATACTTATTACAGGGTGACACGGTCCTCACAGTGTAGTAAGAACTAAGCACCCAGTTCACACGATTCTCTGAGTTGTCCTAGAATACTTTAACAATTTAATTAACATTTTCAGAAATCGGAGGGCTCTTCAAAACTGGGATTTCAGGATTCTCTAGACAAATCAAAAGTTCTGACACCCCACAACTTTATTCAGAGAGGGCAATGATTAGATGTCTATGTTTCAAGGACATGTGCATTTCAGGTTGCAAAATGCTCCTGTCTCTGGTGTCCCAATTTGTTAGATGACTGAGCATGTTTTGCAGAATGTAAATCTCTGTACCTGCTTACTTGAAAAATGAACTTTAAAAATATGTCTGTTCTTTTGCTTTCTTTTCCTTATCTTTTTCTTTCTTTTCTTTTACCATTTTGACTATTATTTTTCCTTAAAGGTTTAACTTAATTCTTACCCACTTCATTAAAAAAAAAAAATTCTCTGCTGCTGCGAAGTCCTGGAATATTTACTATTTGGTAGAACTTGGAGTGAGTTTCCTCTCTTACCTTGCAACTTTTCTTTTAATCTGACTTTATTCCCAATGAGACCTGGGTTTCCCTTCCTTGAATCTTCTCAGTCTTATAAGCATTTTTATTCATAGTTTACTGAAGAGAAGTCGTATAACTCATCCAAAGAAGCAGAGGAAGTGATGTGAAAATTCAAGATTGCAGTCTGGGTCTGTCTGGCTTTTGAATGGATGCACTTTCCATAATGTTAGGCAGGGGATGTGCTGAAATATATGATGTGACTTTAAACAAAGCCATCTCTTTGTTTCAGGCATTCTTACTGAGCATGGCTTTTCAGAGCTCCAAGCAAAATAGGAAATGATGCTGATGAAACTTTATCTTTTCAGATACCTAGTCATCAACAGAAATTATTATATTTTATAATCTTTCATATATAAAGTCTATTTTATATTTTATTATATATATGTAATCGTAAGTATGTATTGCTTGACATGGTTTTCTACATTAATCAAATTATTGAACTTTCCCAAATGCTTTGTTGTATTTAATGTTAAAGTTTAAATTACCTTGAAGCAATCATAACTTTATAAAAACAGTATTTTATTTATTGATAAATATGTATAGGATAATGATTTTTACTCATTCTCAATTACAAAGGATATTATATAATTTACTCATCATCTTCATCACCAATTGCTTTTACAAATTTTGATTTCCTTGTACTTGACCTTTCAAAACCAAACAAGACAAACCCTCAGAATATTAATATTTTCATCTTTCCAGAAGAGAATTAACATTTTTATGGAAAAAAAGTTATAAAAGAGAAAAGTACAGATTGAATCCAAAATTAATCACACACAATTTTGAAAGTATCAACATCTCCATGTCCTCCAAATGGTCACAGATTCTTTACTATTTATACTCTGCTCATTGTTCTGATATGGCTAAAAGGTCAGAGGTTTGCTTACAAAACATTGCCTTTCTTAAGTTTCAGAATGGAAGAAAATATAGTCTGTGGTTTACCAAATGGAAACATTAAAATAAAATATAGCAAAAAGCCATCTTTACAAAGTGACCCAATTAGTGTGTTGGATGTTCACCTTCATCAGGGACTGTGGGTTCAAAGTCTTGTATGAAAGAATGGAAAATACTTCGATTCTCTGTGTCTCTACAAAGCAGTTTAATTTGGTGGGGAGGGAAACTAGGCTGCACACGGACAAGCACAAACACTGAGTGACACATTATCCAATGCAAATCAATGCAGAAAAATAAAAGCAGAAATGTCGAAGGAAAAGCAGGGTCAGTCTCTGAATGCGCACAAAGGGAATGAGGGACATGAATTATCACAAAAAAGTGAATATTAAATATAGGCACTTTGGAGCCCCATCCATGCTTCAGGAGACCTGAAGGCTGTCTGAGACCTGAGGAGGACTTGAAGCCCATTTTAAGAAGTGACCTCTGTTCCCAAGTCCTAAAGGCAGACTGTTTCCTCGAAATTCCCAGGACCCATTTAACACACTTTCTTCCCCAGTGGAAGCCTCAAATGTTTTAGTCAGAGAATCTCTCAGCTGTACTGTCCTCTTTTACTTCCCATTTCCTTCCTATAATGTTTTAGAATGACCACAGTGGCTTTTACTTACTTTATATCACCTGCTGTTTTGATCACAGGACTCCCCTTGTGGCTCAGAGGGTAAAGTATCTGCCTACAATGTGGGAGACCCGAGTTCAATCCCTGGGTCAGGAAGATCCTCTGGAGAAGGAAATGGCAATCCACTCCAGTACCTGGAAAATCCCATGGATGGAGGAGCGTGGTAAGCTATAGTCCATGGGGTCACAAAGAGTCAGACACGACTGAGTGATTTCACTTTCACTTTTCTTCAACCACAGAAAACACCATCTTATATGTCAAATGCAGAAGTGGATACCCTTTGTGAACAGGCACTCTAGGTGTGCCATTAACATGTAAAAAGGAACTTTAGAAATATGTCAAATCCTCTCTGTCCATACAATCTTTGCTTTTAAATCCTGCTGAAATGAGCAACTACCAGCTCTCTCATGTTCTAAAGAAGAAAGCATTTTAAAATAAAACATGAATTAAGGAAGGAAATAAAAGTGATCCAAGGTTTACAAAATATGGCATCAGTGTGTGTGTGTGCAGGTGTGTCTTTTAGAAATATCTTCATATAAATATATTTGCATACTCAGTAGGAAATGGCAACCCACTCCAGTATTCTTGCTTGGAGAATCTCATGGACTGAGGAGCCTGGTGGGCCGCAGTCCATGGGGTCACAAAGAGTCGGACACGACTGAGTGACTTTACTTACTTACTTACTTACTCACTAAGTTATATCTGACTGTGTGACCCCATGGACTGCAGGCTGCCAGGCTCCTCTGTTCATGGGATTTCCCAGGCAAGAATACTGGTTGCTAGTTCCTTCTCCAGGGGATCTTTCTGATCCAGGGACCAAACCTGCATCTCCTGCTTTGGCAGGTGGTTTCTTTACCACTGCACCAACTGGGAAGCCCTATAAATTTATTTAAAAAAAAGCAAACTCATCCAAAGGTAATGGAAGTACAGCCACCTCGATAAAGGTACCAGTGTTGCAAGCTGCCTGACTGCATCATTGCAAAGGCAGAAGTGCAAGTTGGAGCCCAGCTTTACCTCTTACAGCTGTATACTGATGGCCAGCTGTTTCACATTTCTGAGCCTCTGTTTCTTTGATTATAGAAAGGGAACCATTTCACTTATCTTGTGAGAATGCTGTAAGTCTTAAACTAGATAATGCATGGAAAGCACTTAGCATAGTGCCTGGCTAAAAACATTATAAATGACAAATATAATTGGCCAATGATGTGTGTAAGGAAAGGGGAAGAGAGAAGGCAAGGGAAAAAGTGCCTATGTTCCTTAGGCCGAAATGAGAATAAACAAAAGGCTCAGTGCCATGGGGAGGCAATGGGAATGGATATAATCAATATTTTAGAGAGCCATCTGGCAGTGGGGTATACACAGGCTCTCCTGGCATGGGGGGAGAGGTGGCAGGGGGATGAAGTGGGAGAGTGCCACAGTTCTCCACGCGCAGAATGATGGAAGGGGACAGGGATGGGGCTCTAGAAATGAATAAGAAGGGATGATCTAAGAGGCTCTGTTGGGAAAGAATCAGCAGGTGTTGGTGATAAATTGGACATGGAAGGTGAAGAGTAGAGCTGAAAATAACTCCCAGATAAGGGCTTCAGAGAGCTGGAAGAAAACT
Source organism: Aepyceros melampus (assembly GCA_006408695.1). Lineage (NCBI taxonomy): Eukaryota > Metazoa > Chordata > Mammalia > Artiodactyla > Bovidae > Aepyceros > Aepyceros melampus. Next base: position 138,390 of record SJXQ01002490.1, read on the forward strand.
GGTGACAGTGCAAAAGGGAGGACTTGATAGGTGTCCTCCTATTACCTTCAAAGTGAAGTAACCCAACTGATAGAGTCATCAAGCAGCGCTTCTAAATTTGTAATCCTGGGTAATTAATGTTTGGGACAAGGTGAAGGGGGTAAGGTATACATTACGATACTAAACCACATTTTCTTTTAGATTTGTTTTGAAGTTTTGCAATCAATTTAGCAATGGATGGAAACAATGACTATGTTAAGAAATAAAAAAAACAAACTCCATGCTTTGTTTTGGGATGAAATGACAATCTTGCTTGAGAAATACAAGGAATCAATTATACATAAATCTCTACGGCATACTAAGAGAAAAAGACAGTAGTTCTCTGCATGAATCTGGTTTGGAGTAAGAATGCCAGTTTCCATTTCCACTGTGCTCTGAACTCACGCTCAGTAATTGTTAAAATGAAAACAACACACACACAGCCAGGGAATAATGCTCATGCGGTTGTAGTGCTGAGGCCAACTTCATAATTGTGCATGTTTGGGGAGTCCTGCAGTAAATTTGCCCTAATGTGGTGTTGTGCCAGTATGTGCGTCGCCAACCACTGTCATCATATGTCTTTTAGAGGCATCTGACAGTTCGTTTATCTTGTAAACAGTTGCAAAGCAAAAACAGAAACCAAAAAGTAATGTTATATTTTAAGTTGCTTAAAAACTCCTCACAATTAGGAGCCCCAAATGTATCTAACTCCAAACAACCCAGTAATGTTCTCAGGATTGCTGTAAATGCAATACAGAGATGAGAATTTACAGTGTTCCATAAGCAGGGCAATTGTGATACCAGATTGCATTTACTTTTATCTTACCCAAAGTCACATTATCTTCTGCAACCATAAAGAAACTGCACTATCATATAAATCTGTTTAAAGGAATTGGCACTGTTACAATAAAGACATCCATGTACTATGGTTCATTCTCTGAAAATCACCCAAATGCCAGTATCTAAAAACAGAGACTTGATTTCTTCCTGGATTGCCATGAAACACCCCCCTCACTCTGACACACATATCCCTCAAACTATATCAGAAGCAGGAACAAATTTCCTAACCCAAACTGAAAAGTCCTTGGCTCTCCAAATGACTATAAATTGCATGGCTAAGTGCATATGGCCACAGGGCTGTCACAGCTACTTCTCCTGACAATTCATCATAGCATACTAATTCTATAATATCATTACTGCGTCTCTTCTCACTGTACTGATCCAGCCAGTTAATTTAATCAACTAATAATAGATTCAGAAATGGATGCAAGGGGCCCTAGCACTTCAAATTATATTACTAGAGATGTACCTCGGCGAGGAGGGTCCATTCCTCGCCATCTGACATAACCTCCAGAAGTTAGGCTGCCTAATAAGGTAGGCGAAGTTACCTCTGAATATTTCAGTTGGAAAGTCACAACGCAGAATTTTCTTTCAAAATCAATACTTTTTTGCTTAGAATATATTAACCATGTCAACAGGGGGAAAAAAAAACTCTTTTTCTAAGTGCCGGGTTCATTATGGATATTAATAAGACATAAGAACTCTGAAGTTTTCATATGAGTAGAAGAAATCAGAGTTCTATGATTAACTACAAAGTGAGCCATTCAAGGATGGACAATTAATTTTATTAAATTTTAATCTTCTCTGCAAATGTCAATGATAATTAGAAAACATTATTCTTTAACATCACAGTCCATCTTGCATGTCATGAAGAATAATAAGTTAATTTATTATGAAGAAAAAAATAGCCTGAAAACATAATTTTAAAAGACATACAACAGGTAAAGTAAATGTCACAAATATGTGCATATAGTAAAAGTTATAGCATATCTTTAGAAGTAATTTATTTGAAAAAAAATAATCTCCTTTTAACACCTTTCTATCAAAATGAACAGATATGGCTGGTACAGAGATAGGCAAGTTCAAGTGTGGTAAGTCTATCAGCCAACTTTGCACCTAGATTTGTTTCACAAATAACATGTGGATTAATTAAATGCTATTCGCTTGTCTTGGCAGTGAGTTTTACCTGTACAGACTCATGAGGAAAAAGAATCAGCTTGCAAAAAACTTTCATCACAGAGCATCTCAAATTTACCACCACTTGATGAAAACGTGTAGCGCAACAATGTCTATGTAGTATAGTATTAACTGAGGTTTTATTGAGGTGATATTTCCCATGAAAGTTATGAAGATCTGAACATACCTGGTCCTTCACTGATTTTTCCCACCAGTGGAAAGAATGACTCCTACTCCTCTAGATGGAGCAGTGTTTTCAGAAGTCCAAAGATGAGAGGCCAGAAACCAGCATTTTGTGTACTGAAAAGGGACTTAAGATGGCTTAAATTTTGTTTGTACCTTGTATTGTATTAATACATTTAATTTTACTTTTAATTTCAAACTTAACAGACTTCATATATTAATACAAATCTGCATTCTTTTATGCAAAACATAAGATGTGGCACCATCATCCACTCAGACACAACAGCTGGATGAAGTCAACAAGTGAGGCACTGATTCCCCAGTCAGCTCATCTCAGTGGTCCAAACGATGGCATAAATCTCTGGCTAAGTGTTGGCTACTGTTTTCATCTCATATGGAACTAACTTTTTCCATTTATGTCACCTGCATTACCTGGGCACTGAAGCTAGTAGAATTTCCAAATTCGACTTAATCAACCAAAACCTTTAAATAAATGAACTTATTTACAAGATAGAGACAGACTCAGAGAGAAAACCAAAGGAGTTATGTGGTTACCAAAGGAGAAAAGTAGAGGTGGGGGATAAATTAGGAATTTGGGGATAACATATACACATTGCTGCTGCTGCTGCTGCTAAGTTGCTTCAGTCGTGTCCGACTCTGTGTGACCCCAGAGACAGCAGCCTACCAGGCTCCCCCGTCCCTGGGATTCTCCAGGCAAGAACACTGGAATGGGTTGCCATTTCCTTCTCCAATGCATGAAAGTGAGAAGTGAAAGTAAAGTTGCTCAGTCGTGTCTCACTCTTAGTGACCCCATGGACTGCAGCCTACTAGGCTCCTCTGTCCATGGGATTTTCTAGGCAAGATTACTGGAGTGGGGTGCCATTGCCTTCTCCACCCATTGCCTATTGCAATAACCCTTCACTGTCTGTGAATCTCTACTTCCTTCCATGCCTCCTTCCATTCTCCAACTTCCCCAAACTTCCCCAATGTCCCCAACTTCCTTCCATGCCTCCTTCTATTCTCTATGCTGTCACCAGACCGATGTTCCCAAAATATGTCTCACTACAAGTGTCAGTACTCTCAGTGCTTTCCACTGCCCCTCCCAGACTTTTTCATCTTAGCTGCAGTTCTCAGCCCTAGTTGCATGTCCGAAGCCCCTGAAGCTTTAGAAAGCACAGCTGCACAGGACTCAGCTGAGACCCAACATATACACATTACTATATGTAAAATAGATAACCAACAAGGACCTACTCTGTAGTACAAGAACTCTACTCAATATTTTGTAATAACTTATATGAGAAAAGAACCTGAAAAAGCATATTTTATATTATATATAATATCACTTTGTCCTATACCTGAAATGAAAAAATTGTACATGAACTATACATCAATAAAAATAAATTCTAAAAATTAAATATTATTCTAATACAAATATTTTAATAAAACGTGTCTATCAAAAAAGTATTACTTTTATTTTAAATCAGGCTTTCAGATTTTCTAAAGATGATGATAATTTTACAGGAAAGACTCATGCATTTAGAGATATCGACCTTAAAACTCCATGTGGAATTGCTTCTATCCGTGTCAGAAAATTTACAACAAAATGTGTTTCTACAAAAAGTCAGTACCCACTCTGTCTGAATTGTTTCTTTTTGTTGCAAAAAGTGAGAAAACTGTATCAAGATCATGCTTCTGTATAACTATTTTGGGAAACAAATGTAAATTCAGTAAAGTGTCCATCCAATGTCACCCTTTGCTAAATGTGATTCAAATCATGTTTGCCTAGCCTAAATGCAAGGCATCTTCATGAGCACTGTAATATAACAAAACAAATAATTTTCCTTTCATCAATATACAATAGCTTTGTTCATTATTGAGAAACGTTAGGTGGTAAAGCATTGAGTGCTATGCATTTTATGCCTAAATCAATGTACTGTCTTGCAGTTATGCCACCTAATGTGTTTTTAAGTCATCCACTACAGAGATCAATGCAATTCTTATTTGATATTCAGTGTTAAGTTCAGCCTCATAAATTTAGAATTGCACTCTGTTATTTTGATGGTTATATATTAACCACGTACTGAAAGTTTTATGATTTTATACTCAGCCTGGCTGTAAATCATGCGGGTTCCATACGTAAGGCATAGGGTCTGGCTTGATTTTTATTACTCTGCTCAGAAGGCAGCGGATGGATGACTGGATATTTGAGGGAGGCAAACCTACAATGTGTTTGGATAAATACCTGAAGTCTCTGAGTATTAATGGCATGGTTCAGAAAATTCAAATAGATAACTCCCAGCAAACAGCCTCACATATATGGATAAAATGCAACAGGAGGTGTCACAAATTGGCAGTCTTTTACATTAGCACCGTCACTGGCATAGGCCCTGACCTCTTACAAGTTCATGGTGTTTACCATAGTGAGTGAGTCTGACCAACATAGCCACACCTGGGCTAAATGTAAAAGGAGTGGCCTCATATTATCCAGAGAATATTACAGTTATAAAAGAAACACGTATCCCTATGCTCATAGCAACACTATTCACAATAAACATGACATGGAAACAAGCTAAATGTCCACTGACAGATGAATAGACAAAGAAGATGTGGCGTGAATGTGTGTGTGTGTGTGTGTGTGTGTGTGTGTATGAAAGCGAAAGTTAGTTGCACAGTCGTGTTCAACTCTTTGCAACACCATGGACTGTAGCCTGCCAGGCTCCTCTGTCCATGGAATTCTCTAGGCAAGAATACGGCAGTGAGTTGCCATTTCCTTCTCCAGGGGCTTGTCCTGACCCAGGGATCAAAGCTGGGTTGCAGGCAGATTCTTTACTAACTGAGCCACTAGGGAAGCCCATATGTACATGCATACATACACACACACACACACACACACACACACACACAGAAATAAAGGTATGTGGTATATATCACATATATGATATATATAAAGAATGAAGTAATGCCATTTGCAGCAATATGGATGAACCTAGAGATTATAATATTAAGTGAAGTTAGTCGGGAAGAGAAAGACAAATACCATATGATATCACTTACATGTCGAATCTAAAATATGACACAGCTGAACATATCTAGGAAACAGACGCACAGAGATAGAGGGCAGACTTGTGGTTGCCAAGGAGGAGGGGAAATGGGAAGGGATGGCTTGAGAGCTTAGGATTAGCGACACAAACTGGTATACACAGGATGCATAAACAACAAGCTCCTACCATACAGCACAGGGAACTACAGTATCTTATGATAAACCATAATGGAAAAGAATATGAAAAAATGTGTATATTCATATAATGAATCATTTTACTGTACAGAATAAATTAACATATTTTAAATCAACTATACTTCAGTAAAATAAATTTTTAAAAAAGGAGTGATCTCGATGTGAGAGACAGAAAGAGATTTGTATAACATTGTCACTCAATCTGAGACCTATATATTATTTCAGAGATTAAAAAGTAATGATAGATCCCAACATCACCTCTTTGAAACAATCAACTGGATTGTAACACTGGAAGAGATTAAAAATACTCTGATAGAATAACCTCTGATTTGTTAAAAACTGCTGGAATTAAATACATAATGATCATCATAACCAGTAAAATAAAAAATCCAGATAAAGCTTTTAAAAGATGTCAAAATGGTCCAGAATTAGATACAATAATAAAAATTTCTTTTACAGAAATGGTATTCCTCAGTTAAATTACAGATATCAGTCCACTATAAATGTTTAATCGTTATTCTATTCCAGGAGATGAATACTTGGCAGGATCTCAAATGCTCATGTTCTCTGAAATGTGTATTTAGTCCATTTACTATATTTTTGTCATAAATTGAAGTAGCTTTTTTCTTTTGATGACATATTTTCAGACTCTGCACTCATCTTCCTAAGTTAAACATGCAACATCTTAAACTATGACTAAACTGACAGACGTGACAAAACATTTCAAAGGGAATTATACTAGGCTGGGCCAAAAGTTAGATCAATTTTGATTTAGCAGCATTTAGCAGAAATGTAACAGCCACTATTTATTTTTTTTCAAAACACTTGGAAGTACAAACTGCCCGAACTTTCTATTTTCCCTGGTAGAGTATTTCCTTGATTTCTGACTCAAGGGAGAAACATAGTTAAAAAGTATTTCATATCTTCTTTCACTATTTCCAAGATTGCTAAGAGACAATCTCATTATAACAGAAAAGTCTGACACTGCCCACAAATATAGGTGGCAAAAGTCACCAGGCATTGCTTTCCTTACTGCAAGAATATCAGTGGGGGAAAAAATATTGACAGATTACTGAAAGATAGAAATTGGGCTACTTTCAGAGATCTGTGAAATATTTTTTAAAGAAGAAAAGAACCCATTTTATTTGCAAAGTTGGCGTTTGGTTCACAAGATTGACATTACATTAGTGGTTCTCACTGAGTGAGCGTCAGAATCCTCTGGTGAGCTTGTTGACATACAGATTGCAGACGGATGCAAGGTGGGATGCCTGACAATGTGCATATCTAAGAAGTTTCCTGTTGACAAACCTGAGGTTGCTGGTTTGGGGACCATACTTTGAGAACCACTTCTAAAGTCACTTGGAGATTCTAAAACTTCACTGAACTGAAGAAACGCAAGTAACCTGTTAAAGCTAAATAATGTTTCAGTATAGCTTCCTGGTGAAACTTCAAATCCCACTCCACTCAGTTTGGCATCTAGAGATTTATGTACCAATAAGCACCTATAAAGTGTATCTTGTCAGCCTTCTGATAATGTCTTTCAGTGAAAATACCCACTTTAAGTAGCAAATGTATTTCTTGCATTTGCATTTCTCTATTCTTTTTCCACTTACATATGTGGTTTGATCAGTAGTGATTTAGTCAAAAAAGATTCATTTAAAATTAACCCTTACAAATATATTTAGTTCAGTTCCGTTGCTCAGTTGTGTCGACTCTTCGCAACCCCATGAATCGCAGCACGCCAGGCCTCCCTGTCCATCACCAACTCTCGGAGTTCACTCAGACTCACGTCCATTGAGTCAGTGATGCCATCCAGCCATCTCATCCTCTGTTGTCCACTTCTCCTCCTGCCCCTAATCCCTCCCAGCATCAGGGTCTTTTCCAATGAGTCAACTCTTTGCATGAGGTGGCCAAAGTACTGGAGTTTCCGCTTTAGCATCATTCCCTCCAAAGAAATTCCAAAGAAATGCCAGGGCTGATCTNTGATGCCATCCAGCCATCTCATCCTCGGTCGTCCCTTTCTCCTCCTGCCCCCAATCCCTCCCAGCATCAGGGTCTTTTCCAATGAGTCAACTCTTCGCATAAGGTGCCCAAAGTACTGGAGCTTCAGTTTTAGCATCATTCCTTCCAAAGAAATCCCAGGGTTGATCTCCTTCAGAATGGACTGGTTGGATCTCCTTGCAGTCCAAGGGACTCTCAAGAGTCTTCTCCAACACCACAGTTCAAAAGCATCAATTCTTCGGCGCTCAGCCTTCTTCACAGTCCAACTCTCACATCCATACATGACCACAGGAAAAACCATAGCCTTGACTAGACGGACCTTAGTCGGCAAAGTAATGTCTCTGCTTTTGAATAAGCTATCTAGGTTGGTCATAACTTTTCTTCCAAGGAGTAAGCGCCTTTTAATTTCATGGCTGCAGTCACCATCTGCAGTGATTTTGGAGCCCAAAAAAACAAAGTCTGACACTGTTTCTACTGTTTCCCCATCTATTTCCCATGAAGTGATGGGGCCAGATGCCATGATCTTCGTTTTCTGAATGTTGAGCTTTAAGCCAACTTTTTCACTCTCCTCTTTCACTTTCATCAAGAGGCTTTTTAGTTCCTCTTCACTTTCTGCCATATGGGTGGTGTCATCTGCATATCTGAGATTATTGATATTTCTCCCAGCAATCTTGATTCCAGCTTGTGTTTCTTCCAGTCCAGCGTTTCTCATGATGTACCCTGTATATACTTTTAAATAAGCAGGGTGACAATATACAGCCTTGACGTATTCTTTTCCTATTTGGAACCAGTCTGTTGTTCCATGTCCAGTTCTGACTGTTGCTTCTTGACCTGCATATAGGTTTCTCAAGAGGCAGGTCAGGTGCTCTGCTATTCCCATAGAGCACTTAATAACTGAGAGATGAAAAAAACCTAAATCTCTCATGGTTTCAGGGGCATTCTGCACACTGAGGATTATGCTTGCCCAAACTGTTTGAGTGTCAGGAAGATCCCCTGGAGGATGGTATGGCAACTACTCCAGTATTCTTGCCTGGAGAATCCCATGGACAGAGGAGCCTGATGGGCTCTCGTACATGGGGCACAAAGAGTGGGCATGACTGAAGAGATTTAACATGCATGCATGCAACATGGTTTAGCAGACTAACAGTGAGACTCCATGTTTTCTAGATTATTTTATAATTTTGAAAAATTTCTTAAAATCTCCTGGAATCTTGTGGAGAAATTTTAAGTTAAGCCATTCAGTTGCCTCTCACAAGTGTGTATACCCACATTCCCACACACAAATGGGATAACAAATATAGCTTTTGAAACCTGAGAATTTAGATCAAGTTCTTGGTCTTATTTCTAGACTGATACTCCATCTCTTTGAGTTAAAGACTCAACATGCTTCAGAAAGATTAGAATTCTGCTTGTGTTATACAATTAAAAGCCAGAGATATACATGTTCTCAAATAGTATGTATTTCTCAGTTCAGTTCAGTCACTCAGCACGTCCGACTCTTTGCGACCCCATGAATCACAGCACTCCAGGCCTCCCTGTCCATCACCATCTCCTGGAGTTCACTCAAACTCACATCCATCAAGTCAGTGATACCATCCAGCCATCTCATCCTCTGTCGTCCCCTTCTCCTCCTGCCTTTCATCATTCCCAGCATCAGAGTCTTTTCCAATGAGTCAATTCTTTGCATGAGGTGGCCAAACTATTGGAGTTTCAGCTTCAGCATTAGTCCCTCCAATGAACACCCAGGACTGATCTCCTTTAGGATGGACTGGTTAGATCTCCTTGCAGTCCAAGCGACTATCAAGAGTCTTCTCCAACACCACAGTTCAAAAGCATCAATTCTTTGGTGCTCAGCTATCTTCAAAGTCTAACTCTTACATTCATACATGACCACTGGAAAAACCATAGCCTTGACCAGACGAAACTTTGTTGGCAAAGTAATATCTCTGCTTTTCAATATGCTATCTCGATTGGTCATAACTTTCATCCCAAGGAGTAAGGGTCTTTTAATTTTATGGCTGCAATCACTATCTGCAGTGGTTTTAGAGCCCCCCAAAATAAAGTCTGCCACTGTTTCCACTGTTTCCCCATCTATCTGCCATGAAGTGACGGGACCAGATGCCATGATCTTGTTTTTAAATACTTATGTATTTCTAGGGGCAAAGGAATTAGTAACCGATCTACCAAATTTTAAATAAAATTCCTTAGAATGATCAGAAAATAGCGCAGTTACGGAAGTATTCATTTATATGCATAAAACTAAGGTATAATTTAATTTTGATTAATTACAGTACCATGGAAACTGGACCTGTAAACCTCCAGCCATATCCAAATAATCCAGTATCTGAAACCAAACATTGGATAGGCATTCCTTTCTTTTAAATATTACATTCCTTCAGGGGTCGGGGGGGCAAATAAGTGTAAATTCCATGAACAGAGGAACTTATTTAGTCAATTTAGGGAAACACAGCCTAGCCTCTTAGCTTCAGAGAATTTAAGTAACTTGTCCATAGAACACAGTGAAGCAAATGCTAGAGACATGTTTGGAATCTATCTCAGTTACAAGACTCATACTCTGATCACATAACTGTGTTTAGGTCCAGTTTCCATCTAATCACACATACACATAGCTGCCTATTTTGATGGAACATTCTTTACAACACTAAATACAAGGCACTGAAGTGTACTTTAAAGCACATATAATTAAAAATTAAATGAGCTCACTTGTTTAAGGACCCAGAAACATTGTAAATTCCTTCTGAGCCCCTGGTCCACCTCCAACTTAAATAAATACAAATGACAGGGACGTTGCATTCCTCTCAGGGGTTCTTTCTGGAATAATTTCAGGTCTGCTTTATGTATACTAAGGAAGCTGTCAGTTTATCTGATCTTCAAACACATTGTCAACTCTACAGGGAGAATCTTTGGCAAATCAGAAACTGTTCACTTAAATGCACTGAGTCCTTCCCCTAAACACATTCCCCTCACCCCAACACTTTTTCAATACAAAAGCTTCATTTCCTATAACAGTTTTCTTGTTATTTGGAAGCTTTGCTACTTTTTATAATTGAGTTGCAGGGAATGTAGCTATGATAAAGACATTGCAAGAGTTTTATGTCTATACCACCAAATGGAATAAATCAATTCATTGAGCATATGGCTTATTAGGCTTAAATAGCCTCTTTTCCAAGACGATTCAGAGCACCATATTTTGAAAGATAAGGTAGTGGGTTGTTGTTTTTGGATATTTGCCTTCATAAAGATAGGCCATCTGTCCCAACAAGTGAAAAGAGTCGAATGCTTTGATTGCTATTTTCCTAATCAAGACTAATTCTAGCATATTTTACTGTACTGATTAACCAGATCTGACATTAGATCTTGGAGATGTTTGCTAGTATCATCACTGAAAGAATTTCATGCTGTCCACAAATATTTCTACATACTCTATGCTAAAAATGTAGGAATTTTATTTTCTGAGAGTAGAGATAAATAATGCTAAAACAATGCAGTCATATCATCATGAAAGCATAGAGCACAGAATTTATACTTTCTAAACAGGGGAATGAAATTAATATTAATTACAAGGTTCTATTGACTCATTCAAATTATTTTTTGATACTTTCCTCATGACCTAATTCTACTAACATAAAAAAAAAAAACTCAGAAAAGCAGAGGGATTTCAAAACTACATGAAAATTCTGCTATGAGATGTCATCATTAAGTGTTAGGGATTCCATCAAGTATCACTCATATAGCTGAAATTTCTCTTATTATCAATAAGTTAAAAAACTTGAATAACAAAAATGGCATAAGCACATTTAACATACACACAGTTTTACTTAAAAATGCTTTCTTTGTATGGCGGTGGTGGTGGTGGTACTCAGTTGTGTCCTACTCTTTGTAACCCGATGGACAGCAGTCCTCCAGGTTCCTCCGACCATGGACTTTTGGCAGCAAGAATACTGGAGTGGGTTGCCATTTCCTCCTCCAGGGAGTCTTCCGGGGGGTCTAATGTGCATCTCTTGATTCTCAGGCACTGGCAGGCAGATTCTTTACCACTGAGCCACCTGGGAAACCCTTTCTTTGTATAAAGGATTATATTATTATTATTTAACATATCAGAAAAATATAACATGTACAAAACCATCCATAATCCTATTGTGCGTATACACCATTGTTAGTATTTTTGAGCACATGCTTCTGGTCTGCTTTCTATGTGAGTTTATCTTTTTTTTTTTTTTTTAAAGCTTAATTGGTTCTATAATGTGCATGCCAATTTTTAGACTGCTTATTAACTTAACAATAGATGGGTGAACACTTCTCTATGTTATTAAAATTTCACAATCACTTTTGAAATTGCCCCTTCAGGATATGGAAGTTTCTTGTATCATATTTGCAACTTTTCTTTAAGTTTCTCCACTTCATTATGTTTAAATATTCCCATCACCTTTTCTTGAGCACTAAAAGCTGAGCAAAACAAATTCCTGTCTTAATTAGCAAACATTTCTTTCTACCAGTTTGAATCATTAATTATTCCTTATAATATGAATAAACTTTTAAAAATAGAATTCTTACTACTTATTTCTTTTCAAATGACATCTCCAAAACTTTTCCTATATAGCTAGATTTGAGTTCATGTTTGTGAAGGACATGATCATTAAAACACTCCTCAAATGACTTCTGAATAAGGCTGTCATTTAAGTTTTATTCAGTGAGGTGATTTTATTACATTAAGTGACAGCAGCCTCCATTAAAAAACACTTGCAAACATGTTTGTAATTATATACACATTAGATTTTGGGGAAAATACACAGAAAGCACACAGGTGTAAAATACTATTTCTGACTGATACCTAGCCCCAAAGTATGTACTTTAGCACATCTCTAACACACTCAATAAGCTTGCTATTATTAACTAAAGACTGCATTTCAAGTACATTATGGCATCACTTGAAGTAATAGCAACTGAAATGTAGCTACTTAATGGAATCGATCTTTCATAAAGACAGCAGTAAAGTATTATCAGAAGTCACTTATTGAACTTTATTCTCAATGATATAATAAAAAGTAGCATGTCAGGAATAAAAATGTCATTTATCACCTGAATCTCTGGCACCTCAGAAATGTTATCAAGAAGTAGGGGCATTCCTTGAGAAACACAATGAAAGTAAGGAATACTCTTCTGCTAAAGCTTCTTGTCAAAAGATCCCAGATTCATTCATACTCAGATTCAAACACTAAAGTCACACAGAGATAGATTCTTGAGACACGGCAATGTTTATTGCATTTCTTTTTTCCGAGTCAACTCCTTAACTCCTCTAGTGTCAAGATTCCCCGTGATGTTGAGGGGTGGAAGTATTCGAGAGATTTCGCTTTGAGGGAGACTGAACATTTTCTTCACCATGTTTCTTCATGTTTTTTTTTCCCCCTCTGTGCGTGGCTTTCTTTTTCCTTTAATTTTTGCAAATTAAGTTTTATTTAGGGCAAAATGAGGACTTCATACTGGGAAACAGCACCTCAGATAGTTCTGAGGAGCTGCTCCAAAGAGGCAGTGGGGAAGATCAATATGTAAGATTTGGTTTGGGTCTATGGCATACCACCTTGAATGTGGCTGATCTCATCTGTGCTTGGTTTTTAAGGTAAATATTAGATTGGCATCTTTAATTGAACCAAGAAATCTCAATGAGCCACAGTGAATTAAGGGAATGCAACAAAGTTTAGGGGATTTCCCTGGTGGCTCAGATGGTAAAGCGTCTGCCTACAATGCGGGAGACCCTGGTTCGATCCCTGGGTCAGGAAGATCCCCTGGAGAAGGAAATGGCAACCCATTCCAGTACTCTTGCCTGGAAAATCCCACAGACGGAGGAGCCTGCTAGGCTACAGTTCATGGGGTCGCACAGAGTCGGACACGACTGAGCAACTTCACTTTCACTTTCAACAAAGTTTAGAGGTTTCTCTAGAGGGGGAAAAAGGTTTGGTAAAGTCTGATTCTTTGTATGAACTTTCCACTGCAGCACCTCAGTATTTAATGGGGATGGATTCTCTTCCCAGGAGGAACGTCTGTATATATGGAAGTTGATTAAATGGCCTGTGAACCAATAGCTGTGGCTTGTGCTGTTGTTTGTCCTACAAGTGATTTTATTTCATTGAATTTAATCAATTCAAATATTGTGACTTCACAACTTTAAAAAATTACTTTTAAAAATTTGAATATAGTTGATTTACAATGTTGTGTTAGATTCTGCTGCAAAGTGAATCAGCTATATGTATACATATCTCCCCATTTCTTGGATTTCTTCCCCATTTAGGTCACAACGGAGCATTGAGTCAAGTTCCCTGGGCAGCACAGTAGGTTCTCATTAATTATCTATTTTCTACACAGTTGTGTGTTTATGTGGGTGGACCTGGAGACTGTCATATGGAGTGAAGTGAGTCAGAAAGAGAAAAGCAAATATCATACACTAATGTGTATATGAGGAATCTAGAAAAATGGTACAGATGAATTTATTTGCAAAGTAGAAATGGAGACACAAACATAGAGAACAAACATGCCACCAAGAGGGAAGAGGGGTGGGATGCATCATGAGAATTCACAACTTTAAGAAATACTGATTTCTGATTTTATTCGGAAAACCACAAGATCTGGAAAAATTAAGATGCTGCTGTCAAGGTGGCAACAACCAACCAGAGCAAGGTACATCTCCTTTAGCTTAACACATGTGCTGGCCCTCTTAGTTCCCACCACTTGCAAAACACATACACTTAGACCTCTAACCACCAAACCCCCAGCCATGTATATCACCTACCTTGTTACTATGGCATTTGATTTTGAGACCACTGTTTTCAAATACCCTACATCTCTACAAACCAGTTACCACCAACCGTGACTCTAATAGTAACATTCCTATACAGTGACAAGAATCCTAGAAAAGAAGATGACCTTGAACATCTCTGAAGCAAAGGCAAAGCACGTGGTATACTTCAAATGTGTACAGAATTAACTTACACTCATTTCTTTTGCTTGCTATTTGCATTCAGTGTTTATCAAATGAATTGCTAGTGTGTGTTTTCTTTGAATGTTTAATTACTATTGTAAACAAACACCTTATTTTTTATTAAATGATTAATGAAGAATTACATTTACCCTGGCATCAAGAAATGCTGAATTCTGTGCACTACCAAGTGTCCATGTGGCTCAGCGGCCTGGCAATTAAACTAACAATACCATGGCGTGGACAGGCCCTAAAATTATGACCTAAGCTAGGTAGGTACTTTCAAACCTATAGAAACAACTCATTCCCCAAGGAGGCGATAGGATGCAGAAAATGAAATAAAGAACTAGAAGTCAAAAGGGTCTAGGTTATAATCTTGCTTCAGTACTTTTAAAATGTTTTATCAGTGTATAATTGCTTTACAATGTTGTGTTGGTTTCTGCTGTACAGTGTGAATCAACCATATGTAAACACGTCCCCTCCCTCTTGAGCTGCCTTCCCAAGCCCCTCAGCCCACCCCCGAGGTCATCACAGAGCACTGAGCTGAGCTCCCTCTGCTACACTGCAGCTTCCTAGTGCTCGCTATTGCACACTTGACAGTGTGTGAATGTCATACCTAATCTCCCGACCACCCCCTCCCACGTCCACATATCCTCATGTCTCCACATCTGCGCCTCTGTTCCTGCCCTGAACTACTGTATGATATTAGATAAGACATCTTTCTTGTAGGACAGTCAGTTTTCTCATCTGTAGAGTACTTTCTGTTCACAGAGTTATGTGAGCAAAACATTGTGCTCTTTATAAAAGACACTGTGTGAATCATAAATCAAGGAATAATATTGATGGTAATTGTCTTAAAAATCCAACTGATAAAGCAAGGATGGTGGTTTCTGATGGTGCTGATACCCATTCACATTTTCTCTTTCAGGGATTTGACCAGGCTTTGAAATATTCAATCAATTCTACTTCGGCATAAGCAACTAAGCATGCAATTGCAAAAAATAATTGAGCTCTTTAAGTCCATCGATAATACTTAATTCTATGAATATTCATGTGGAGAATAATGCAATTTCCACAGGCTGCCTAATGTCAGGCTATAAACAGGGATAAGCTGATTTTGATTCGGAAACGAAAGCAAACCCATCATTAAACATCCTGGATGAGAACTGACAAGGTGAATTACTACACACTCTAAGCAAACTTTACAAGTAAGTTTAATTAAACAAGTCTATTCGTTCTTTGCAACCTCATTTAGACGTGTTTATTTAGGTATGGCATTTCTACTTAAAGACTTGGTGAGCCACTATCTTTGACTCAATTACTAAAGAAACTCTTGGCAGACTCTCAGACTTCTCTGAAGGGTCCTATTTGTATCCTGCAGACTCTTCTGGTTGAAATTCAAATGAGAAAGTTTTGACATCACATGAAAAACAGCACTTGAGGTTTAAAGAGGTAAAAAGGCTTAGTTCTTAGGTTTCTGAAATCCTGGATTACCTAGTGAAGCCAGGACATTACCTGTTCCTCATCAGATGATCCTGTGAAATGGGAAGAACTGTGCTAGTTCCACTTTGGGGCAGGCTGTTGGCATTGATTTAGGTTTTCTTTTTTTAATTGCCCTATATTAAGGCGAAAGTCTTTAACACCTGGCACTCAGGGTGAGACTAGTTAGGAAAAGATGAACAGAAACAACTCCCATGGATCTTTGCTGAGTCTTTCACAGAGCACATTGTCAGTACTAGGAGGTGTCTCTGGAGTCTTCACTCGCTTGATTTAAAATAGAGTGTATTAGCCTGGCATTATTCAAGTTACTTTTATATAAAACATATATCATCTCTATGGGAAAGCTCATATTATATGATACCTATTTAAGAAATGGAAAATTGTTCAATGGTTATCTCATTTAATCCACACACCAAGCCAAAGGGATGGCATAGGATGCTTAGTTGTATAAAACAAGAAAATAAAGGGCCATAAGTCTATGTAACTTGATCATGGTCCCACAGCTAGTCAGTGTCATACCATTCAGAAGTCACAAACAACACCAAGGTCAACAATCACTGTAGCAGCCCCAAAGTGGAAATAACACAAATCTTAATCAATTTATAAACAAACATGATATATTCATAAATGGAATATTATTCATCAATAATAAGGAATGTTACACTGATATAAGGTTTAATATGGGCAAGCAAACTTTGAGAACAAGATGCTAAGTGAAAGAAGCTAGTCAAAATGACCATCTATTACATGATTCCATTTAGATGCAATGTTCAGAATAGATAAACTCACGGGGACAAGACAGACTGATGTTTGCATAGGCTGGTGGCTCAGGGGGAGTGGGAAGACTAGGGAGTGATGGCTTAAAGGTACTCAGTTTCTCTGTGGTGTCCTAACAATGTTCTAAAATTGATGGTGCTGATGGTGGCACAACTCTGTGAATATACCAGAAACCAGAGAATTGCATACTTTAAAAGGGTGAATGTATGCTATGTGAATTACACCTCAAGAATGCTGCTACTAAACTTGGAGAAGCAGGGACAATCTCTCAAGGGCATCAAGAAGTGGAAGGATATAATCAACACTCCCAAAGATGGTCGTTACCGATTTCTACAGTCAGCAGCACCGGTTTTGCTTTCACTGGAGAATGTGGCAAAAAATACAGTTTTTCCTGCAGAGCAATTGTGACAAACTTCCTAGGGAGTCGCTTCTGGCCTTACTGACAAAAATGGTAAAAGGGCTTCCTTCCTTCAAAGGTTTCTTTCTCTTGAAGGGGATCCATCAGAGCTTTCTCATTTTCAAGAGCTTAAACTCGCCTTGCTTTCACTTAAGGCTCAAGTGATAGTCAATCATAACATTTGCCTGTAGGAATCCTGCCTTCACCGTAAGGATAGGACCTTATGATCTTTCCCGATGCTGATGGATAGTCAGTGATTTTGTATAACCCTGAATCACCATCATTAGTGCCTTCTCAGGGAAATGCACCAGGAAATTCCCCAGTTTCAGAGGCCTTTCATCTCTCCTGCTGCCTCTTAAACACAGTGGTACCCTCTGTCTCTCTGCTACCCCTCTCTGCTACTCATCTTCAAGTTCAATGATTTTCTCCTGGCCTACAGAACAGAGGAGAAGCAGAGATGGCCCGCTTTGAGATTCAAATTGCTTTAAAATTTGGTGCCATTTCCTTCATGAAAGATAAGTAATGGAGGGAGATAATTTCACAATTCTCCATGAAACCATTTTTTTTTTTAAGTAGAGGGAAACTGGCGGTGAGGGCATTGTGTTTCACATGTTTTAATGCATGCAGCTGTTTCTGTGTGTTTCCCCTAAAAATGAAAAGGAAAAATCTTCTGATGATAAGAAAATGACTTTTTAAGAAATGGTAGTAGGATCATGCTATAAACAACCTCTGCCAAGGATGGAAGGAGATTCACATTATGTCTATACCAATTTCAAAGTCACCACCAAGTTTCTGGGTTATTCCCTAGTGAAAGTTTGTACATCTTTATAATGCCTTCAGAATAATTTATCACATAGTAAAGATTTTAAAAAACCATTATCCTTTTGATCTAAAAATCCTTGTACTTCAACTTTAATATGTTCTTTTCTGAAGAAGTTTCCACGTATATTTTACTCCTCGGAGAAATCAGCAGTAGAGCACTCAAGCAAGGTTTTAGAATCTTCCAATTCCATTTAAAAGAAGTTTTAGTTTTTTTTTTTTTTTTTGTTGTAGTGTCTATCCACCATGACACATACTTTTGGGTCTAAAATGTGAAGCCCTATGGAACATAAGTTGGTGAGTTCATTAGAAGGGAGATTCAGATATTCAAACTAATGGTTAAAAGCTAGTTTAATATTTAGAATTACTTTTTCCCTGTGGCAGATACATTAGCACAGCATCAGTAAGCTAAGAACAACATTGATTTTTGTTTCTGTCTTTAGGCTGCTTTAAACTGTATTATTATTATTATTTTTTACAACCAAGTATCAAGGGTGACAGACGTTTTGGTTCAGTTCGGCATCCCCAAGGAGCATCTTTGTGAAAGCAGTGAGACACCAACCAAAAATTGTAGTATTATTCTCTCAATATCAGAGATATTTTATTCAAAACTAAAACCCATCACTCTTGCATACATGCACATGCACACATGTACAATATATATAAGCTGATAAATCTTTCTTTGAGGACAGGAACTAGAAACATAATCAAATCCATTCTCCCTTGTAAAGGGTTTACCTCAAATCCATCGGAAGCTGCCCAATTTGGAGCTTTCAGTTCTTCCTGTGTATTAGCTTTAAGGAAATGTTTCTCTGCTCAGGCTCTCAGAGGACCACAGAGAGAGACCAAAATTAACTGCAAAGATCCTATCAAGCCCGATCTTCCTGCATCATTGTATCACCTGAGCATGGTCACCAAAGGGTGGATTAGGTGACAAGGCTGCCTGGCTCAGAGTTCTGATACTGTTGGCTCTGAAGCTGGCTCTCCAAATCCCTTCTAAGCTATAGAGCAAGTTTTATTTGAAAAAAAAAAATTCTATTAGAATAAAAGGCATTAAAACTAGTAATGGCTATTTACTGAGTGTTTACTATGTACTAGGAACTGTGGCATGCCTTTGGCTTATAGTGTTTCTCGTTGTTACACTGGAGACTTCCCTGATAGCGCATGTTGGGGAGAGAAGAGAGGAAGAAAGTATTTATGTTTCAGGGAGAGTGCCGACGGGAGTTTGAATCTGCTCATATGTCAGGCAAGCCATTTCCCCCTGACCGCTCACAGTATGTGTGTTTCCATACACTTAATATGTCCAGGTCTAATACATGTGCATGTGATTATGTTCTGGGTATCACTGTAAGCATTAAGCTTTCATACTTACTTGTCACAGTATAGGGCTGCATGGAAAAAATCATGCCTTCTCTATGTTAGAGCCAGTTTAAGGGATTTTCCAGGGATGATTGTTTCTATATATGATTCCTATTTTATCTCATTTTTGAGTATTGAACTAGGGAAGGTGCAATGCTCCTATAAGGCACTAGCTTACATAATCCTCAGGACAACCTTTTAGAATGAGTGTTTATACCCTCTTTTGTTACTTTACAAAAGAGAAAATCAGAAAGCTTAAGAAACTGGCTGATTACCTAGCTTTCCAATGAGCAAATTGGGGTTCTGACTTAGGTCTGTTGGAATCTACAACCTAGGTAACTGCTCTTTTTTTTTAAGGGTACTGCCAAGTTTGTGTTATTTTAAAAGGATTACTAAAAAGCTTTTAAAAATGACATGTTCTATTGAAGAAAATTTTAAAAAAAAAGAGGGAGGAGTGGTTAATTCTGCTTTTTCTGGAGGGGGAGCAGAATCCAGCCTCTATAGAGTTCTATGCTTCTACACTGTAATTTCTCTTCCACCGCCAGGCAAATGACAAAAAGAAGCTAAAGTTACAGATGAAAACACTCAAGACTAGTTAACTTACTAGAATAAAAACTAATTTTTCAGTGATTTTTATGCCACTTGTCAAAATCTGGAACACCAGAGTTCTGGTAGGAAGATTTATCCCCATATCTAAATCTGGAAAGTTGGGGTCTTCTTAGAAAAAAAGATTTGTAATTTAGTTTTAAATGGATCACAGAAGCCTATCTATAGTTCTGAATATGGTGCAACTTGTGAATAACCGCGTAACTCCAGATCAGAGATCAGTGACTTTGACTGAAATGCACTGATTCAGCTTGCAGAGAAGCTACATTTTTCAGTTAAACTTTTAGCCTTTTATTCAGAACATTTTATACTCTCTCTTTTTTAAAAAATTAAAGACTTCTTGTTTTATAATCATGCCCCAAATGTTATATAAATTATGAGACACTTACTGACGACTCATGATTCTCAGCAAATGTAATTCGTCAAGTTCTAATTTGAGTCATCCCATGCATCTGGCCCTCTCCCTAAGTATCCTTGCTCTCGACCAAGGTCCTCTTGGACAGAATATGATGAAAATTATTGCCATTGAGCATTACTCCTTTGGACTGAAAACTATAAAATACAGCAAGAGGCATGGTTAAATCATCTACTGTATAAAAAACATTAGTAGAGGGAATACAAGGTCTTTACAGATGTCCAGGATGTTATGCCTGCTCTCTGCTTTCAGTTTCTTTCCACCCTCCTCTCCATTAGCCATCTTAATCAAGCACCTGCAACTGCCTCCCTTCAGAATGCTCCATCGAATGTTATCAATGTCAAACCCAAAGGCCTCTCCGCATCCTTCATCCTAATTAAACACTTTGGCATCACTGACCTTGCTCTTCTTGGTAATCTCCATTTCTAAGAACAAGACAAACTTACCCCCTCTTTTCTCTGAGTATCCTTTCTCCATTGACTGTGCGGATTCATTGTCCTTGGACTGTCCTTTAAAAAAGGGTATTTCTAGGATCCTGTCCTTGGTCCTGATCATTGGACAGCCCCACCCCAGGCATCCCACCACTGAGATGGCCCCACTTTAAACCCAGGGTGAGAGTGTCTCTATCCCCAGGTTCACACTCTGCTTATCTTCACTAAAGCATTTCCAAATATCTAGTTAATAGATTAATACAAAAATCCAAGGAAGTCTATACTCAATATTTTCCAAAACTGAACGTGTTTCCCTGCCAGATGTTATCCTCGTTCTTGTCTCTCTTTATTGCCTTTTTTCTAACCTGGTCATCCTCACTGTCATCCTCTTGAATTTTCCTTCTCCATAAGAACCCAGCCTTGCCCATGCTTGTCGGTTGCAAGCCATGTCAAGCTGCTTTGAAACCTTCCTCCTCCCACATCCCTTCCCATCACTTTCACTGCCCCAGATGGGACCATTACGGACGCTTAGGCTTCTAATTCCCCTTTCTAGTCCAAGCTCTCCTATCCAATACAGACTCCATGTTTAGAATAATTTTCCTAAAATGCAAATCAAATCAAGTTACTCCTTTGTTCATAACCTTCAGCAGCCCCCACTAGCTTACATGGTAAAGTCAGAGCATTTTGCCATATAGCTGTAACTTTTTCCAAAGCTGGCCCAGTGTGAACTTTCCCATCTTCCCTTTGTTCACTTCCAATTTCTCCCCTACCCCTGAGACATTGTTCTTTTCTCTATTATGAGATCATTCTTTATTTCCCAACTACAACAACATAGTCACAGCTCTGGATTCTGTTGAAGCCTTAACACCAGATGTCATCTATTCTCTTCCCTACCTGGAACAATCTTCCTCTAGCTTCAGAGGTCAGCTCAAATAGTAACTTCTTTGTGTAACATTCATTGTGTAACAATAATGCATTACTGCCTAAATTAGACAGTAGGTACTGCATTAAGCCCATTTCAATATTTTACTCATTTACTTTACACAACAAATCCATGGGTAGGTTCTTCCATTTAAACAATTAAAAAAAATACACACACACACACCTCAGGCTCAAAGAGATGAAGTTATTTTCCATGTCCCAAAGGGTAAGAAATGGAAGCACTGAGCTTTAAACATAGACAATCTCATTTCAAAGAAATGTGCTTAATTACTGTGCTAGTCTGCCTCCCATCTCCATTTAGGTCTCTCTTCCTGCTAGGATGTGAGTTACTTGGGGGAAGGGAGTATGTGAAGTTTATCTTTGTGTTTCTGGTTCCCAGCGTGTAGTAGATATTCAATGAATGTTTGATGACTTGTGTTCAGGATGAGTGATATTGCGGTGTTCTCCTGTAGTTAAAGGCCTTCTGCCTGGCACACTGTGATTGGTTTCCTTGAATATTTTGATCTCATCCCCACATCTCTTGCTCTGCTCCTCACTTGCTCATCCTGTCTCAGTGTTGGCTTCAAACCCTTTCCTCCTCCTTTTCTCACAGACTCTGTAAGCCTGAAGTGGTTCCATCTCCATATTTACTGGATTAGACTCCTTAATTAATATTTAATTCCCTTGCCTTGCAGAACAAAATGAAGGCACAAATGAAATCACCTTTTAGAATCCCTTATTGATATACAAGGCAGCAGTCTCACTCATGACAGGTTCCCAGAAAAGGGGGATGGAGAATCTAAGTGCAAATGATCTAATCCCCATCGTTTTTACTGCAGGATCAATACAAGAACGGGGATTTACATTTCTGCCCAAGGACCGATAGCTGTGAGTTAGGAAGGAGTCACCAGAAATCGTGTTGAATCACTGGCATGTGACAAATCTACAAAAAGGTAGTCTAAATTTATTAAATATGGCAACCAAGAAAATTATTTTTGAAACAGTCATTCAAAAATAATCAGTACTATGCATGGAGTATTTACCATGTGTCTGGTACTTTGCTAACACCTTGATATCCCCCATTTCATTTGCTAATAATAAGAATAATGGAGAGGTACAAGCATTATCCCAATTTTACAGAAGAAGACACAAAGGTTTTGAAAGCTTAGTGGTAAATTAGCAAAGTCATTACAGCCTATACAGGATAGAGCTAGGACTCAAAGCCTTGTCTGTTGATTCTACGATGCATGCACTGGGCTGTCACGATACCCTGCCCCTAACATGTCCTCTCCATGACCTATGGATACTTAGTGAGAATGCGTCTGTTGTCCTCAGTCATAATAGTTAGTGGCAGAGCTTGGACAAGAACACATGTTTCTATACTTTTTCTCTTAAACCCTCCAGCCTCTCCCATTAATATATCATACCATTATTAATAGGCAACATGGAATGTATATAGTTCTTGCATTTTCTTCAGAATATCCGGTGTTTCTTTTAACATAAGTAAATTGAAAGATGAACAAAGGTCATGGTCATGGGTACAGATGTAATCTTCCTAGGGGAAACTGTTGAATTATACCACTTAATGAACTCAAAAGAAAGATACAAAGCCATGTTTTAGCACCTACTTTTTTGATACATATTTCCGGAAAGCAAAAAAAAAAAAAAAAAAAATATAACAAGATTAAACTGTCACTGCTGTTCCTTCTAAGTACAGTTATTCCTCTTTCTTAACCTACTACTTCAGCAGGAACACTATTCTGTGCCATATTATACAGTACACACATATTTTTTAGAAGGTATAGAATGATCTTCCTATTAACTTTTTCCACTCCTAGCTCACTGGTTTCTTAACTTACTGAGTTATTCCTCTTCAAAATGAGAAGTATCAGTTTTATATTGAACCATGAACACACATATACTCAAACTAAGCTAGATTCTTAATCAACAAAACCTGTCTTTCCTGGGTTCCATGCTTTGTCCTGGGTTCCATACTTTGCTTTGTAAAGTGGACTGCCATTTTACCAGGCCAAGAGATGCTAATCTTTTTGAGTTTGTCTTTCTATTGTTCTCTTTCCTTCTTACCTTTTCTTGCCTTCTTTCCTATTCTCCTTATCACAGTTTTGTTGACTCATCTGACAAACAGTGTGCAAGACAATATAGAAACAGGTATGAGTAAGACGTCCCTGTCATCAGATGTCTCACAGTGTTAAATTCCTATTAGAAAATTATTCTTCCTTTTTTATACTTGAATAGGAAATATTATAAAGGATCTGTCCCCTCCTCCTTCCCAAAGACAACCATTTCTTTATCATAAAGGAAGATTCCATGTTTCCTCCAGCATTGCCAAGGCATTACTGCTTTAAATGAAAGAAACAGACTGAGGATATTTCTTCAGAAACAACAGTGAGCCTGCACACCAGGATTCATCCACACCTCTCCTAATTTTTCTAATTCATTCACCAGAGGTTAAAATCCATAGATTCCATAAATCCCTCTTTCCTTATCACTTAACACCCAAAGCTTTGCCTTCACTCTCCATGTTAAATCCTTAGTATGTACTTTATCACTGAAAAAAAATCTCAACCATATTTCCAAATGTCATTTCACATTCTTGCTCCAATGAAAATCCTCCTCTTCCTAGGATTTTCCTCCTGTCAGACTGCTCGAGTGGTAGCAGTTTTTCCTCCCTGTGCCTTCAAATGACTGGACTGAAGGTGTGAAAAGGGGTGTCTAGTTTGCTGTCACCGGCTGACTATGCTCCCTCAATGCTCTGCATATATTCTCAGGTTTGAGCCTCTCGTCTTCAGGTTATAACATGCATTGCCTCTCATTCACTGATACTGTATCTCCTCGTTGTCATTCCTCCTTCTTTTGGGATAATTTTAATGCCCCATTATCTATCATTTACTTAGTACTCCTGTCTCCAGGGGAGGTTAGTCCAGAAACAAACTGGTGATTCTTCCTATACTTTCACTTCTGTTTGTGTGCACTTATCTTCTGTTTATGCCACTCTTCTTGTTTTCAATCCAGCTTCTGCTACTCACACTCATAGTCATATCTCATCATTTTTTATAACCCTCCCTTAATCTCCATTCCATGCAACTCACTTTCTATTAGTACTGCCTACTTTTGTAACTTAGCCTCTCTTATATCCTGACCCCATTAGTCTTTTGACACCCATCTGCCCCTCCAATCAATCGATTTTATGACCATCTATCACATCAAGATGTCCTCATTCTCATCCTTACTTAGCCTAACATTCATGGTATATCATTATAATTATTATAATTACTCCTTCTACTTGTTTTCCCCTCTATTGCTTGATGGTGCTTGGTACTCGCCTGGTAAAACTACAGCCTTAATTAAAGCAAACTCTACCTATTTTGTGCCTGGGCATATTAGTAGAACATGGAGAAGTACACACACACACACACGTGCACACTCAACCATGAAGAGAAGTAAATGATACTGCCTTCACTCCACTAGTTATTTCTTTTCATTTCTCTTCTTTAAAATATAACAGCTCCATCTCCACTCTCTCTCTCAGCTGACAACCATATTTCATACATTATTGAGAAAATGAAAGCAAACAGAGCAGAAATTCTACAGAATTCCACCAGATTCTACCCACCTGTCATAACCTGCCCTCTCTTTTTACCACAGGTGAATTTCCCACCATCCTGTACTTGTGGAAGAGACCCCATTCTCTCCTCTATCATCAATTGATCTTTTCTTCTCCACTGGGTCATTCTCACCCATTACATAAATATGTGTTTCCTTCTTACTAGAAAAAAAAAAAAAAAGAAAGAGTTCTCTTGACTCCCCTCCCTAGAGTTTCAGCAGAACTCATGAAAATTATTGTTTCTATTTGTGTCTTTATTTCTTGTAACCCTGTTCTTTATTAATGCTGCCACTTTCAGTCTTTCATCATTTTCTGCTCCAAAATATGTTCCACTTTGGTTTCAGTTG
This sequence comes from Aepyceros melampus, assembly GCA_006408695.1. NCBI lineage: Eukaryota > Metazoa > Chordata > Mammalia > Artiodactyla > Bovidae > Aepyceros > Aepyceros melampus. Next base: position 164,031 of record SJXQ01002490.1, read on the forward strand.
GTTGAATTAACTATTTCAGTTAGGACAAAATCATACCTCCAGTTGCTCAAGCCAAAGCCGTGGCCTCATGTTTTTCTTTTCCATTTCCTTTTCCTTTACTTTCTTTTCTTTTTGTATTGTAGTGAGAATTGACAACATATAATCTACCTTCCGAACAAAATTTTAAGTGTACAGGACAATATTGTTAACTATTAGCACAATGTTGTAGAGCAGATCTCTGAACCGACTCATCTTGTGTAACTGAAATTTTATACCCAATTGAACAGCAACTTCCAATTATCCCCAACTCCTAGGGGGCAACCACCATTCTATTTTCTGCTTCCATGAGTTTTACTACTTTAGACACTTGATATAAGTGAAATTATGAAGCATTTCATTGACCAAATGGTTCATTTGGGTCTTTCCTTAACATGTTATGGAAAACCTGAATGAACCTTTTGGTCAACCCAATATTTGTCCTTCTATGAATGGCTTATTGTACATATCACAATGTTCTTAAGGTTTATCCATGTTGTCACATATGGCAGGATTTCCTTCATTTTTTCTGGCTGAATAATATTACACTGTATATATATACTATATTCTCTTTATCCATTCATCCAGAGATGGACATTTGATTGTTTCTATATTAGCCAATCATGAATAATGTTTCATTGAAGAAGAGGTGCATACATTTTTCAAGATCCCAATTTTCATTCTTTTGAACAAACAACCAAAAGTGGATTGCAGCATCATATGGTAATACCATCTTTAATTATTTGAGAAAATGTCATATTGCTTTCTATAGAGGTTACACCATTTATATTCCCAACAATACTGTACAAATGTGCCAAATTCTCTGTATGTTTACCAATACTTTTTGTCCTTTTTAAAACATATCTTGATCATTTTAACAGGTACAAGATAATATTTCTTTATGATTATGATCTGCACTTCATTATTAGTGATGTTGAGCACCTTTTCATGTATGTCTTGGTCATCTGAATATATTCTTCGGAGAAACCAAAAGCTTTTCTTCTAAGATTAGAAACAAAGCAAAAATGCCCACTTTCATCACTTCTATCTTACATATTACTGAAAATGGTAGACAGAGCAACTAGCAAGAAAAAGAAACAAAGGCATCTAGGATGAAAAGGTAGAAGCAAAATAATCTGTTTGTCAATGATATGACCTTATATGTAGAAATCTTAAAGACTCTATAAAAAACAGGTATAAATTAAAAATGAACTCAGTAACACTGTAGGGCACAAAAGCAACTTATAAAACCAGTTGCATTTCTGTACACTAACAGCAAGCAATTTGAAAAAGGAAATTAAGTAATTATATTTATAATGACATCAAAAAGAGTAAAATACCCAGGGATTAAAAAGGAGGGAAAAGACTTGTATAGTGAAAACTATAAGATTTACAAGACAGCTCCTGTTCATGAACTGAGACTTAATATTGTTAAAATGTCCATATTACCCAAAGCAATATGCAAGCTTAATGCAGTCCCACTCACAAATTCCAATGCCATTTTTTTTTTTACAAAAAACAGAAGAAACAATCCTAAAATTCATATGGAACCACAAAGGATACCAAACCGCCAAAGCTATCCTGAGAAAAAGAGCAAAGCTGAAGGTATCACATTTCCAGATTTCAAAATATATTATAAAGCTACAGCAATTAAATAGCATGATACTTGTATAAAGACAGTATACAGACAAATGCGCCGGAACAGAGAACCCAGAAATAAACTTATGCAAATACCATCAACTGATCTTTGACAACAGTGCCAAAAATACACAATGGGGGAAGTATCGTCTCTTCAACAAATAATGCTGGTAAGCTAAATATTCACATGCAAAAGAATGAAACTGAACACTTGTACTATACACAAAATTCAACTCAAAATCTTAAAGATTTAAGGACAAGATCTGAAACTGTAAAATCACTAGAAGAAAACAATAGAAAACATCATGACGTTAGTATCTGCAAATATTTCTTAACTTTGATAAGAAAAGCACAGGCAGCAAAAGCTAAACTAGACAAGTGAGACCACGGCAAAGTCTACGAAACTAGACAAAGAGTCCGCATTGCAGGCCAATGCTTTACCGTCTGAGCCACCAGGGAAGCCCGAGTGAGACTGTATCAAACTAAAAAACTTCTGCATAGCAAAAGGACTATCAACAGACTCAAAACGGATTAAAGATCTAAACGTAAGACAAGAAACTATAAAACTCTTAGAGGAAAACATAGGCAAAACACTCTCTGACATAAATCACAGCAGGATCCTCTATGATCCACCTCCCAGAATACTGGAAATAAAAGCAAAAATAAACAAATGGGATCTAATTAAAATTAAAAGCTTCTGCACAACAAAGGAAACTATAAGCAAGGTGAAAAGACAGCTTTCTGAATGGGAGAAAATAATAACAAATGAAACAACTGACAAACAACTAATCTCAAAAATATACAAGCAGCTTATGCAGCTCAACTCCAGAAAAATAAATGACCCAATCAAAAAATGGGCCAAAGAACTAAATAGACACTTCTCCAAAGAAGACATACGAATGGCTAACAAACACATGAAAAGATGCTCAACATCACTCATTATCAGAGAAATGCAAATCAAA
>SJXQ01002490.1:167371-314686 GCA_006408695.1 Aepyceros melampus
CCAGCAATCCCACTGCTGGGCATACACACCGAGGAAACCAGAATTCAAAGGGACACGTGTACCCCAATGTTCATCGCGGCACTGTTTATAATAGCCAGGACATGGAAGCAACCTAGATGTCCATCAGCAAATGAATGGATAAGAAGGCTGTGGTACATATACACAATGGAGTATTACTCAGCCATTAAAAAGAATACATTTGAATCAGTTCTAATGAGGTGGATGAAGCTGGAGCCAATTATACAGAGTGAAGTAAGCCAGAAAGAAAAACACCAATACAGTATACTTAGACATATATATGGAATTTAGAAAGATGGTAATGATAAACCTGTACGCGAGACAGCAAAAGAGACACAGATGTATAGAACAGCCTTTTGGACTGTGTGGGAGAGGGAGAGGGAGAGGATGGGATGATTTGGGAGAGTGGCAGTGTAACATGTATGATATCATAAGTGAAATGAATCGCCGGTCTAGGTTCTATGCAGGATACAGGATGCTTGGGACTGATGCATGGGGATAATCCAGAGAGATGGTGTGGGGCGGGAGGGGGTAGGTGGGGTCGGGATTGGGAGTTCATGTGCACTCGTGGCTGATTCATGTCGATGTACAGTAAAATGAATACAGTATTGTAAAGCAAAACAAACTAAAAAATAAAAATTAATTTAAAAAAATTTATCAGGCGAAAAAAAAACAAAAATAAAAAGATAAGTCAAATCAGTAACTTTAGCCACACTCATCAAGGTAAAAGAAAGAGGCCCCAACTCAATAAAATCAGAAATGAAAAAGGAGACGTTACAATAAACATCACAGAAATACAAGGGCTAATGAGAGACTACTATGAACAACTATATACCAATAAAATCAAGATTGTGGGAAGAAATATCAGTTACCTCAGATATGCAGAAGATACCACCCTTATATAAGTCAGAAAGTGAAGAAGAACTAAAGACCTCATGATGAACGTGAAAGAGGAGAGTGAAAAAGCTGGCTTAAAACTCAACATTCAAAAAGTGAATGGCCTCCGGTCCCATTGCTGCTAAGTCACTTCTTCCATGTCTGACTCTGTGCAACCCCATAGACAGCAGCCCACTAGGCTGGGATTCTGTCTCTGGGATTCTCCAGGCAAGAATACTGGAGTGGGGTGACATTGCCTTCTCCATTGGATGAAAGTGAAAAGCGAAAGTGAAGTCGCTCAGTCATGCTGACTCTTAGCGACCCCATGGACTGCAGCCTACCAGGCTCCTCCGTCCATGGGACTTTCCAGGCAAGAGTACTGGAGTGAGGTGCCATTGCCTTCTCCCATCCCATTATTCATGGCAAATAGATGGGGGAAACAATAGAAACAGTGAGAAGCTTTATTTTCTTGGGCTCCAGAATCACTGCAGATGATGACTACAGCCATGAAATTAAAAGAGGCATGCTCCTTGGAAGGAAAGCTATGACAAACTTAGGCAGCCTATTAAAAAGAAGAGGGATTACTTTGCTGACTAAGGTCCATCTAGTTAAGGCTGTGGTTTTTCCAGTAGTCACACATAGAGTTGATACTTTTGAACTGTGGTGTTGGAGAAGACTCTTGAGAGTCCCTTGGACTGCAAGGAGATCCAACTAATCAATGCTAAAGGAAATCAGTCCTGAATATTCTTTAGAAGGACTGATGCTGTAGCTGAAACTCCAATACTGTGACCACCTGAATCAAATAACTGACTCCTTAGAAGAGACCCCAAAACTGAAAAAGGTTGAAGGCAGGAGGAGAATGGGACAACAGAGGATGAGCGAGTTGGATGGCATCACCAACTCAATGGCCATGAGTTTGAGCAAGCCCTGGGAGATGGTGATGGACAGGGAAGTCTGACATCCTGCAGTCCATGGAGTTGCAAAGAGTCAGACATGACTGAGTAATTGAAGTGAACTGACTGATGAGAAATTGAAAGATTCTTAGCAAGCTATGATTTCTCCAGACTGAACAAGAAACAATTGAAAATATGAGCAGACCAATTAACAGTATTGAAATTAAATCTTTACTTTAAAAACTCCTAACAACAACAAAAAGAATCCAGGGCCAGATTGAGTCACAGGTGAATTATACAAAACTTTTAAAGAGGAGTTAACATCTGTATTCTCAAACTATTTGAGAAAATTGCAGAGAAAGGGACACTTCTGAATTCATTCTATGAGCCTGGCATCACCCTGACAGTAAAACCAGACAAAGATGTACAATCTAGATTTAGAAATCACACAGGAACCGGAGATCAAATTGCCAGTATCTGTTGCATCATACAAAAAAGCAAAGGAATTTCAGGAAAAAAAATCTATTTTTTAAAATTTCACTGATGTGCTAAAGCCTTTGTATATGTGGATCCCAACAAACTGTGGAAAATTCTTAAGGAGATGGAAATACCAGACCACCTAACCTGCCTCCTGACAAAGCTGTATGCAGGTCAAGAAGCACAGTTAGAACCAAACATGGAACAATCGGCTGGTTCAGAATTGGGAAAGGAGTATGTCAAGGCTGTATATTGTCACCCTGCTTATTAAACTTATATTCAGAGTACATCATGCAAAATGCAAGGCTGGATTAATCATAAGCTGGTATCAAGATTGCTGGGAGAAATATCTACAACCTCAGATATACAGATGATACCACTCTAATGGCAGAAAGTGAAGAGGAACTAAATAGCCTCTTGATGAGGGTGAAAAAGGAGAATGAAAAAGCTGGCTTGAAACTCAACATTTGAAAAACGAAGATCATGGCATTCATTTCCATCATTTCCTGGCAAATAAATGAGGAAAAAATAGAAGCACTGACAGATTTTATTTTTTGAGGCCCCACAATAACTTCTGATGGTAACTGCAGCCACGAAATTAAAAGATGCTTGCTCTTTGGAAGAAAAGCCATGGCAAACCTTTGTTTTTGTTCAGTCGCTCAGTCTTGTTGGACTCTTTTCAGCACCATAGACTGCAGCATTCCAGGCTTCCCTGTCCTTCACTGCCTCCCAGAGCTTGCTCAAACTCATGTCCATTGAGTCGGTGATGCTATCTAACCATCTCATTCTCTGTCATCCTCTTCTCCCAGTGCCCCCAATCTTTCCCAGCATCAGGGTCTTTTCCAGTGAGTCAGCTCTTTGCTCAGGTGGCCAAAGTATGGGAGCTTCAGCTGGAGCATCAGTATTCATTCCTTGCAATGAATATTCAGGGTTGATTTTTTTTAGGGTTGACTGGTTTGAGCTCCTTGCTTTCCAAGGGATCCTCAAGAGTCTTCTCCAGCACAACAGTTAGAAAGCATCAATTTTTTGGTGCTCAGCCTTCTTCATGGTCCAGCTTTCACATCTGTAAAGACTATGGAAAAACCATAGTTTGACCAGATGGACCTTTGTTGGCAAAGTGATGTCTCTGCTTTTAATACACTGTCCTTTTTCATAGATATTCTCCAAGGAGCAAGCATCTTTTAATTTTGTGGCTGCAGTCACCATCTGCATTGATTTTGGAGCCCAAGAAAATGAAATGTGACACTGATTGAGGGAGCATATCTCAACATAATAAAGGCCATATATGACAAACCCACATCTAACATCATATTTAGTGGTGAAAAGATGAAAGCTTTTCCTCTAAGATCAGGGAAATTACAAGGATGGCTACTCATTACCGCTTTTATTCAACATAGTTTTGGAAGTCATAGCCACAACAATCAGATTAAAAAAAAAAAATAAAAAGAATCCTACTTGGAAAGGAAGAAGTAAAACTGACACTGTTTTCAGATGACATGATAGTATACATAGGAAATCTTAAAGACACTACCGGAAAGCTACTAGAACTCACTAATAAATTTGAAAAACTTGTAGAACACAGAGTCCTAACTCAAGTTAAATGTTCTGACATCGGCAGAGTGGCAGTCATCAAAAAGAAAACACATAAAAAACATTGACAAGGATATGGAGAAAAAGGAACTCAATACACTGTTGGTGTGAATGTAGGTTGCTGCATTCACTCTGGTAAACTGTATGGAGGGCTCTCAGAATACTAAAAATAGGACTACTATATGATCCTGCAATTCCACTCGTGGGTACATACCTGAAAAAAAAAAACAGTAATTCAAAAAGATTAATGCACCCCAGTGTTCATAGCAGCATTATTTATAATTGCTAAGATATTAAATCTACAGAAGTGTCCATAAACAGATGAATGGATAAAGACATGGTATGTATACTCAGTAGAGTACTACTCAGCCATAAAAAGGAATGGAATTTTTGCCATTTGCAGCTCATAGGTGGAATTTGAGAGAATTATACTAAATGAAATGTCAGAGAAAGATAAATACGGTACAATATCACTTATATGTGGAATCTAAACAAATACATGTGGTGACTATAACATTATACACACAGCGAATATAGCCAATATTGTATAGTAACTGTAAATGAAGTACCTTTAAAAATGTGAATCACTACATTTTACACCTAATATATATTATGTTGTACACCAACTATACTACTTGAATTAAAAAAAAAAAATTTGAACCTTCTTAAGGCTCTCTTCTAGTCCAGAGAAGGCAAAACTTTTCTGTAAAGGGTCACATAGTAATTATTTTAGGCTTTACAGAATGTATGGTTTCTCTGTACTTTGAGGGATATTCTATTCTGCCGTAACTACTCAGCTATGCCCTAATAGCAAGAAAGCAACCGCATAGAACACATGAATCAACGAGACTAAAAATACTAAAAATTTGTGTTTCTAGCTCTGCTTCTTATTTTTTTTCTTAAAATATTGTATATGAGATTTTACCTAAATTTTCTCCTACTTCTCCTAGTTAAAGGAAAATAGTTTTGTAGAGGGAAGATTTGGCTAAGATGACTTTTAACTTCATAAATCTATACCTCAAATTCTGTTATTTTTCACAAAATGATCCAAAAATTTGATCTGTACTTTTGATCCTCTGCTTCCTCTATACTCTCATGTGTTTATCTTTCCCTTTTCCTATATTTCTCCAGGGCTTCCCTGGTGGCTCAGATGATAAAGAATCCACCTGCAATGCAGGGGACATGGGTTTGATCCTGGGTTGGGAAGATCCCCTGGAGGAGGGCATGGTAACCCACTCCAGGATTCTTGCCTGGAAAGTCCCCATGAACAGAGGAGACTGGTGGGCTACAGTCCAGGGGGTCACAAAAAGTCACACATTACTGAGCAACTAAGCGCACAGCACATCTTTGTCCATGTTGTTCCTGTTCAGATTAACTTAGATTAATCCTCCCAGGAGTTCCTTTTTAGTGAGGGACTCTGTCCTGGAAAGAAGCTTAATAGTATTAATTTTGAGGTTTAATATAATCCAGACCACACTTTCCTTGTGGCTCAGCTGGTATAGAATCTGCTTGCAATGTGGGAGACTTGGGTTCAATCCCTGGGTGGGAAGATCTCCTGGAGAAGGGAAAGGCTACCCACTCCAATATTCTGGCCTGGAGAATTTGGGGTTGCAAAGAGTTGGACACGACTGAGCAGTTTTCACTTCACGTGATCCAGACTATTCCACTGGCTTTGTGACTTTACCATGGTCTCCTTGTTTGTGTGTGGATGCTATGTTGCTTCAATCTTGTCCAACTTTCTGTGACCCTATTGACTGGAGCCCGCCAGGCTCCTCTGTCCATGAGATTCTCCAGGCAAGAATACTGGAGTGGGCTGCCATTTTCTCCTTAAGGGGATTTCCTGACCTGGAGTTTGAACCAAGTCTCCTATGTCTTTTGCATTGCAGGCAGATTCTTTACCACTAGTGGCACCCAGGAAGCCCATGGTGTCCTTGTATTCACCCACAAATAAGCCTGCAGTATTTTCTCCTTGATAGTTGCCCTTCTCTTGGTGACTCTCTCTGCTTACCAGATTTCTCTAGTAAGGAGTTGAGCTCTCAGGGTCATGGAGAGACTGAATGCCTAACACCTGCTTCCTCTTCACAGTTTCTGATATAGCTGTCCTTGACTTTATTAATTGGCATTTCAGAGTTCATGGTATATAGTTAGAATTTGTTGTAGATGTCCAGGATTTTTGGTGTTACTATTCTGTTTTTAATGAGAGAATTTGGGAAGATTCAAAAACTGTTCTATTTCTGTGTTTATCCTCCATAGGAGTCATTTGGTGTGCTTATTTTTCAAATTAGAGAAGGTAAATGTCTTAGGATTCTTGATTCCAGCATTTGAGGTATCTTTATTTTTAAATGTATTCACTGATTGATTGACATTCACTTATTGAGTACTATAATCCAGAAATTTGATTAAATGTTTGTAATTCAGGAAACAGAATGCTCCGGGCATCGTGTCAGGCACTTCAAGCAAAGAATATCCCACTTACCCTTTAGAACAACACAGTTTTCATTTTCTGTATCAAAGGCTGAGAGCAGTTATGTTGCTAAAGGTCACAGGCAACTTCACTATGGGGTCTTGAGTATATTGTACAGTTCAATGAAATACGTAGTTTAAGCATTCGTTTACTGCTTACACTTGCCACTTTGCTGAGCATTGGGGATAGGATAATGTGCAAGCCCTTTTCATCATATTTGCTTATTCTTTATATTGAAAAGTTTACTTATAATGGCCCTCGATTTTACTTTTATTAGGAACAGAAGGAGACATTAAAAAGCTAAAAGGAATGAAAATGAATAGTTCTTTCATACACTCACTCAGGCAGCATACTTTTTAAAAAATGGATGAGATTTTAAACATTAAACTTTTAACATTAGTTCTTACTTTTAAGACATTCAGGATAGGAATGCAAATCAGGTTTCACCACAAGGAAGAAATGTTAACTGTTCTGTAAACAGTTCTATAACAGAAATTGTTATTGTGTTACTTTATGCTTTGCTGCTCATCTGAGGTACATAATTTTCTTCTATGTCTAGGTCAGATTAACTCCACAGCAATATTATTAGACCTTTCTTTAAGCATTTCTGTGTGTTGTTTCCTCTTAAAAAAATACTTATTTTAAAAATATAGCATTTATAAAAGCATCTATCATTGTTTCTATGGTATTTTAAAATTATATTTAATGCTTATTTAAATATCATTTATTTCACAGATGCCCAGATTTTTCTCATTGACAATGTTTGTATTAAGTGTTGTCTAATGCTTTGCTACTCAAAATGTCATCCAAGGACCTGAAGGATCTACATCACTTGGGAGCTAGAAATGGAGAACCTGGGTTTTACAGATTCAGAGTCTGCATTTTAATAAGATACCCAAGTTATTCTTATGCTTCTTAAATTTGGAGGAGTTCTCTCATATTATTAGACTCAACTATGGGAAGAAAATAAATAATGTTAACTACCAAATTTTAAATAATTTATTAAGGGATTTTTTGAATATATGATCTAAAATAATATTTGAACAGACTAAATATGATATGAATTTTTATTTAGCAATTTAAAAATCTTGTGTAATATTTGCCAGCTGATTCAGTTTTTTGGTCAGTTTTAATAACAGATACGGGTGTTGGAGATCATTTTATATAACATCAATGGTAGAAAAATTCATTTGTTTTCACAAGAGTTAAAAACAACAACAACTATTGATTATGAATTAACAAGGAGACCTACTAAATAAGGCTGTACAGTCCTTAATCAAGGGGATAGATATAGTCCTGCCACATTCACATCCACACTGGCTCACAACTGGAATGTAAGTAGCATAAAGGCTACTTTTTCTTTTCTCTTTTCTCTTTATACAGTAATGTATGGAACAATACCAGGGCTTCCCAGGTGGTGCTAGTGTTAAAGAACCCGACTGCCAATGCAGGTGATGCAAGAGACAGGAACTTGATCCCTGGGTTGGGAAGATCGCCTGGAGAAGGGCATGGCAGCCCTCTCCAGTATTCATGCCTGGAGATTCTCATGGACAGAGGAACCTGGCAAGCTACAGTCCATGGGGTGACAAAGAGTTGGATGCAATGGAGCACTCATAGAATGAAAAGTATCTTATTAGGTGTCCTTAATCACATTTTCTGGAGAAGCCAATGGCACCCTACTCCAGTACTCTTGCCTGGAAAATCCCATGGGCACAGCAGCCTGGTAGGCTACAGTCCATGGGGTCGCGAAGAGTCAGACACGACTGAGCGACTTCACTTTCACTTTTCACTTTCATACATTGGAGAAGGAAATCCCACTCCAGTGTTCTTGCCTGGAGAATCCCAGGGACGGTGGAGCCTGGTGGGCTGCTGTCTGTGGGGTCGCACAGAGTCGAACACGACTGGAGTGACTTAGCAGCAGCAGCAGCAATCACATTTTCATGGATGAAGAGATGAAGACTCCAGTTTAATGTCTTGACTTTAAATTGCCTTGATTATAATATAAAAGAATATAATAAACTATGGAAACTGTTATATGTCAATACTGATATTGTTTTTTAAGAAATGCTTTAAATTTCCAACCTTACAGTAGTGAATGTTTGATAATGAGTATTTGTGCCTATTTGTACCATGGCTGGCAAGATTAGTATTTAGTATATATCCTGCGTATGTAGTATTTTGCACCATAGCTGGCAGGATTAGGTGTTTAGTATATGTCCTATAAATGAAAGAAACGTACTCATGGCTCATGCTAACTTCATGACTTGGCTTTCAACATCATCATCTTTCCTCTGATTACTATACTCTGGAGGCAATTTGAATGTTTGGCAGTTGACTTCATTGTGTGTCTATGGTTTCTCCATTGACTTTGATTAATCTATAATGAGGAGAATGCTCTGACTTAATTGAAAGTATACTGACCTGATAATTGAAGATATGAGTTTAATTAACCTGATAATTGAATATCTGGTCTAATTCCCAGCTCTGTTACTGATGCTACTTTGAGTTTAGTCTTCTCATTTAATTCTCCCTCCATTGTTTTCTTTTTTTATAGAATAAGGGAAAATCCTAGCTGTCTTATATGGTATTACTGTCATTAAATTTGTGTCAACATTATTGGTAATGTATTTACGAGAGCAGACTTCCCCAAGCTCTTGTATGTTAAAAAATATTTTTCCCTATCTTCAATATTTGTTTTCTTGTTGGTCTATTGCTTTGTTTTGTATAATAGTCTGGAAAGTCTGGTGTTAATGTTAATTATTTTGCCTTTTGTGAATTATTAGTCACTTTTCCTTGGCTGCTGCTGCTGCTGCTGCTAAGTTGCTTCAGTCGTGTCCGACTTTTCCTTGGAGGCTTTGACAATTTTATCTTTGTTTTTAAATTATCCTAGGTCAGTTTTCCAAGGTGAGTCTTTTTAATGTACAGATTCAGGTCTTTTCCTTTTTCTGAACGTTTTCTTGGTCATAGTCTTTTTGTGCTATTTCCATTCCCTTATCTGGTTATTCTTCTATTGAATTAGAAATTTATTAATATGTATTGATTACATGAATCAGTATGTATTAATTTACATACTAGTTATCCTTTGCCCGTCTTTCATTACCCACGCTCTGTCTCGTTTACTGTTCTGTCATCATTCTTTTGGTTATTTTCCTGCCTTTCCTCAGTGGACGTAGTAAGTTTTCATTTAGTTTTTTTCTGCCGTGGGTGTCTTGTAATGTAGTCTCCATTTCAGAGATAATTTTGTCTTTTTCTTCTGTTTCTTTCCTGAGCTCAGTCAACTTTTTTTTTCTCCATTCATCTATTAATATTTCTTTTCCCACTTGGTGTTTAGACTTTGTTTTTTTTTTAATTAATTTTTATTTTTTAGTTTGTTTTGCTTTACAATACTGTATTTGTTTTGCTATACATCGACATGATTCAGCCACGAGTATACATGAACTCCCAATCCTGACCCCCACCTCCCCCCTCCCGCCGCACACCATCTCTCTGGGTTATCCCCGTGCATCAGCCCCAAGCATCCTGCATCCTGCATTGAACCTAGATTGGCGATTCGTTTCACTTATGATATCATACATGTTACACTGCCACTCTCCCAAATCATCCCACCCTCTCCCTCTCCCACAGAGTCCAAAAGACTGTTCTATACATCTGTGTCTCTTTTGCTATCTCGCGTACAATTTTATCATTACCATCTTTCTAAATTCCATATATATGTGTAAGTGTTTAGACTTTGAATGTCTTATTAAAAGTGTTTTTTTTAAACATCATATTCTTGTTTGAGTGTATTTAATTCTGCATTGTATAGTAACAGTTTTCTTTTGCTTTGTAGTTGCTTTGTGTGAGGGAATTATCTTCAGCTTATATGTGTGAAATTTTATTACTTAAATTTCTTTAGTAGCTTTGTGAGGATTTCACTTACCTTTTCTTTACATTTATGCTATAAGGCTTTTATATAACCTTCCTAATTTAGTAATTCCCTATTCTCTTAGTGTAGCAAATCCAGGTACTTTGTAGGACTGTTTTGGTGGGGAGGAGTTGTGAATTTTCCAATTTCACTGTTCACTTTTTGTTTTGTTGGACCCACATTTTCTCTGTTTTTCTTTCCTTCATTATTGAATTGCAAAAAGGGTGCTTTTAGTGTTTTTTACTTTCTGTAAATTGTGCTTATCAAAGAATTTCCCTCTAAATAAATGTATGTTAGTCCCTCAGTCATGTCTGACTCTTTGCAACCCCATGGACTGTAGCTGCCAGGCTTCTCTGTCCATGGAATTCTCTAAGAACATTGCAGTGGGTAGCCATTCCTTTCTCCAGGGGATCTTCCCAACCCAGGTATCAAACCCATGTTTCCTGCATTACAGGCAGATTCTTTACCATCTGCCTCATCAGAGAGACACTTTTAAATTTCATATATCTCTATAAATCAAGTATTTTAAGTTATGCCTGTCACTTTTAAAGATATCTGACCTTATAAATTGGGCTCATTTTGATATCCTTTCCCTGGTCTCTGCTCTGATCTGCATATTTTCAGCCATGTTCAAATATAGGGTGGATTTTATCTTTCAATTTATCTCTCAAATCAGTTTCTTTTTTTCTTCCCCAGATTTTCTCAGTCTACATTTGCTTATGAACAGGAATGGGGCCACAGCATGAGAGATGACTTTGCAGTTTTTGCCATTCTCTTTCTTCAAGTTATGATTAAAGAATTTACATAGAATTTAATATCTTTTATGCTTTTTTTAAATGTAGAATTTAGGTTTTCTTTATTTTTCCTTATTTTCAGGGGATTTTGGGGAGATAAGTGCCTACATTATCACCATAACCTTCAGCTTCCCTGGACATTTTAAAAAAATATTTCTAAAATTTTGTAAAACTACAGTTATATTATTTTCATGCTTGATAGCTTTGACTTGCCTTTGCTCATGCTCATGAAAGATTTGTTTCTTAAATAAACTTTAGCTTGAGAACATTATGTGTTGTTTTGCAACATGATATACTTTTTTTGTAATAGCCAACTGTTGGCTCATTTTAAATAATGTCTTCAGCTTCTCATTAAATAAGATTCTTTCATTGATGCATTATTCACTTGTTCTCTAATTGAAGTATTTGAAATATTTATCTTACAATGTCTCCAGAGTGTCTTGGCAGAGTAGTTCATTTTTCTTCAGAAGTAATGAAATAATATAATAATTATGTGAGGACCTTGTGGAATGAGCATTCAGGTATAAAATATTTTTAACTTTTCCATTTTTGCATTATGTCAATTACTTTGACTTCTGATACTTTTATAAGTTTAATCAAATGGAACAAAAATTTCTTTAGACAGAGATGTTAAGTATTTTTTATTTGTATAGATATTTCTGGTAATGATAAAAATCCATGAAAAATACAAAGTTTGGAGTAATTTTAGCAATAAATTAAAAAAAATTTACATAGCTAAGTCATTTCAGGAAAGCATACACTTTGACTACTTTATTTGGGTACAAGTTTTTAGAAATTCTTTAAAATTATATAATTAGTAAGCCAAATTTGCTAAAGAGTGCAAATTTTGATTTACTATATATGCTAACTACATAGTTTAAATAAATGGACTTTGAATTCTCAGAAAATTTATTAACCCTTGGTGAATACAAAAGTGAAATATTGTAAAAGGAGAAGGTGAAGAGTAAGTTAAAGGATGATCATACTTCAAATTTATAGAAATGTGAGACTAAGTAATTGGAAGAAAAATATTATGATTTCTTTCAGAGAATAATGAATGATTAAAAGAATTGAAAGAGATTATTAACTGGCATTTGAGATTTTATTTGAATCAAAGCCTCAGAAATAATAAATGATATTTAGATTCTGGTTTTAATTATCCAATGCCATTATTTAATTTTGGTTTAGTGTGAATCATCTTTGGAATATATGATCTCAATAAAACATGCACTATATTGGATACAAGCATGGGTTTAAAATGCCAATTTCTTTCTTCCATCCTAGACTTTTCTTTTTCCTATTGTCATTTTTCACCATCCTGGTCTCATACCACTCATCTTTGAGTCTCCCTTCTTGGATAGCGGTATCCACTCCTGCTTAGTAATCCACTCTACCGCCAGGATGATCTTTATGAAAGGACATGCAGTGTGCACCATAGGCATACCTTTTTGTCCTCGTCTCCACTCCGCCACCTGTCACTCTACAGAGATGGTGTCCTTAGTCTGTCTTTTCAGGCTTTCCATGGTCTTTCCTCTGCTTTTACTCTAGGCAGATTTTGTAGTGTTCTCACTTTTGTAAAATGTGCTGCAGTCACATTGGTTTTCTTTTATTTCCTCTAATGTGCCATGCTCCTTCACCACAAGGCCCTCTCACACAGGTTTCTATTGTCTAAAAGAACCAAGCCTCTCTCTTGCATGTGCCTGGAGTGGGGTTCTTAACTACTCTTCACTCAAATATATAACATGTTTATTGACTACTGTCTGCCTCATCACTATGCCAGAAGTTCTGTACTAGTGAACTTACAGATGAAATCAGACCCTCTATGAGCTCAGTTTGGTAAAAAAGAAAATTCATCACATATTCATTAACTTCTAACTGAAACTTATCCTTTACTTCAAGTATAAATTTAGCAAACAAACTATAGCAGTATATTCATAGTGCCTCTGTCTTTGTTACAAATATGCATGACGTTTATTTTTATCACTTTAGACTCATGGGAGATATTTCAAAGTATCATTTAAGCTCATCAGCATATTAAACTACAGAACATAATAGATCTGCTACTAGATCTTAATTTGTTAATAAAGAAGTATATATTACTATATCACAAATTTGTTTTTAACATTTTAGATGCAATTTTATGATGATTTATTTTATAATTCTATGTATTTAAAAACATAATTTCATATATATATTTAAATGCGTGTGCATGCCAAGTCTCTTCAGTCGTGTCTGACTCTTTGTGACCCCATGGACTATATAGCCCACCAGGCTCCTCTGTCCAATGGATTCTTCAGGCAAGAATACTGGAGTGGGTTGCCACGCCCACTCCAGGGAATCTTCCCAATGCATGGATGAACTCATGTGTCTCATATCTCCCGCATTGACTGGCAAGTTCTTTATCATTAATGCTACCTGGGAAGCCCATATATTTAAATATATGATGCTAGAAAGGGGTCCATAGTCTGTTTAAAACTATCAAAATCATACAGGGACATAGTAGGCCCTGGAACATAGTAGGCTTTTAATACATATGTACTAAATAAGAGAATGGCAATCAACTCAGACTTTCACAGTAACCATTTCTTTAACTTATTTACATGGGGATATACCCTATTATAAACTCTTATAGGATCAGGTCAGTCAGTTCAGTTTAGTTTAGTCACTCAGTCATGTCCGACTCTTTGCGACCCCATGGACTATAGCACACCAGGCATCCCTGTCCATTACCACCTTCTGGAGCTTGCTCAAACTCATGTCCATTAAGTTGGTAATGCCATTCAACCATCTCATCCTCTGTCTCCCACTTCTCTTGCCTTCAATCTTGCCTGGCATCAGGGTGTTTTCCAGTGAGTTAGTTCTTCTCATCAGATGGTCAAAGTATTGGAGTTTCAGCTTCAGAATCAGTCCTCCCAGTGAATATTCAGGACTGATTTCCTTTAGGATTCACTGGTTTGATCTTGCAGTCCAAGAGTTCTCAAGAGTCTTCTCCAACACCACAGTTCAAAAACATCAGTTCTTCAGTGCTCAGCTTTCTTTATAGTCCAACTCTCACATCCATACATGACTACTGGAAAAACCATAGCTTTGACTACATGGACCTTTGTCCTAAAAGTAATGTCTCTACTTTTTAATATGCTGTCTAGGTTGGTCATAGCTTTTCTTCCAAGAGCAAGTGTTTTCTAACTTCATGGCTGCAGTCACCATCTGCAGTGATTTTGGAGCCCAAGAAAATAAAGTCTGTCACTGTTTCCATTGTTTCCATATCTATTTGCCATGAAGTGATGGGACTGGCTGCCATGATCTTCATTTATTGAACTTTGAGTTTTAAGCCAGCTTTTTCACTCTCTTTCACTTTCATCAAGAGGTTCTTTAGTTCCTCTTTACTTTCTGCCATAAAGGTGGTGTCATCTGCATATCTGAGTCTGTTTATATGTCTCCTGGCAATCTTGATATCAGCTTGTGCTTCATCCAGTCTGGAAAGTTTCATCCAGTCTGGCATTTCACATGATGTACTCTGCATGTAAGTTAAATAGGCAAGGTGACAATATGCAACCTTGACATACTCCTTTCCCAATTTGAACCAGTCCATTGTTAAATATTTGGTTCTAAGTGTTGCTTCTTGACCTACATACAGATTTCTCAGGAGGCAGGTAAAGTGGTCTGGTATTCCTGTCTCTTGAGGAATTTTCCACTGTTTGTTGTTATCCACATAGTCAAAGGATTTAGTGTAGTCAATGAATAGGATCAAGTACTACTCATTTTAGCTCTTGTTGCAATTTCTAGTTTTACATTTTTTAAATAGAATTCACTGTCACCTTCACAAAAATATATACTCTAAGTGGATAAAGACTGTATCTCCACTGCATATTTTCCTTCACACTATGAGAACCTGTCAAATAAATGTTGAATCAGCTATGTATTACATTCAGTTCAGTTCAGTTCAGTTGCTCACATTAAAACATATCAAATAAGTGAGATTGACTTCCTGCCCCAAGGTTTTGTAGCGACTATGAGAACTGTAAAATAATTATAAGTGTAGAGCAGTAACCCCAATAAACCATCATTCAATTAACTGGCCCAATAAATAAATAAAACTCATAAGAATTTATAAACACAACATTATATGAATTAAAGTCAGTGGTATAGAGGTCAGTGTGGCTTAGGTAAGTTGGTACTTAACCTGTATTTTGAGGGAGATAGAATTTCCAAGGAATTTAAAAACTCTTATATTCTAGGAGAAGAAAAGAACAGCGGACATGTAGAAATAGCAAGAAGTAGGGCAATTTCAGACACTGACTGTAGGTTATTTGTAAGGATAGAGTGAATACTCTATGCAGGTAGATTTTAGCAAGGTTCATAATCAGTTCAGTTCAGTTCAGTCTCTCAGTCGTGTCCAACTCTTTGCAACCCCATGAATCACAGCGTGCCAGGCCTCCCTGTCCATCTCCAACTCCCAGAGTTCACTCAAACTCACATCCATCAAGTCGGTGATGCCATCTAACCATCTCATCCTCTATTGTCCCCTTTTCCTCCTGCCCCCAATCCTTGTCAGCATCACAGTCTTTTCCAATGAGTCAACTCTTCACATGAGGTGGCCAAGTACTAGAGTTTCAGCTTTAGCATCATTCTTTCCAAGGGCTGATCTCCTTTAGAATGGACTGGTTGGATCTCCTTGCAATCCAAGGGACTCTCAAGAGTCTTCTCCAACACCACAGTTCAAAAGCATCAATTCTTTGGTGCTCAGTTTTCTTCACAGTCCAACTCTCACATCCATACATGACCACTGGAAAAACCATAGCTAAACCTAGATGTTAAGAGAGGGTTTTGGATTTAGTTGATTTTGTAGGCTGTGCTGCTCCATTGATAGTGAAGAGTAAAATATTCAAAGCTAAACATTGGTAAGATCCAAGTTAACACTTAGGTGAGGTGAAGTTG
The DNA here is from genome assembly GCA_006408695.1 of Aepyceros melampus. Classification (NCBI taxonomy): domain Eukaryota; kingdom Metazoa; phylum Chordata; class Mammalia; order Artiodactyla; family Bovidae; genus Aepyceros; species Aepyceros melampus. The sequence goes on from SJXQ01002490.1 coordinate 183,326, forward strand.
CTCAGTCGTGTCCGACTCTTTGCGACCCTGTGGACTGTAGCCCACCAGGCTCCTCAGTCCATGGAATTTTCCAGGCAAGAGTACTGGAGTGGGTTGCCATTTCCTTCTCCAGAGGATCTTCCCAACCCAGGGATCGAACCTGGGTCTCCCACACTGCAGGCAGACGCTTTAACCTCTGAGCCAACAGGGAAGCCTCCAAGTTAACACAGAGATAGAATATTGTGAAATATGTTTTCTTGATAAGTATAAAACATGTTTTACAGATTTATAAGGTTTCTTAAATGTAATAACGAATTTTCACATTTGTCCATCCATTTTTATAGGTAAAGCTCTTTTTTTTTTAACTTCTAAGAGGAAAGGTCTGCATTTGTGTTACTCATACTGAGTGGATAATGAGATTAATGCTCAACATAACTCCAAAGAAAAGTCAACATGCCTGTTCAATAGCATTATTTCAAAGGCTGTAATACACAGCAGCAGAGCCTATGCTTGCAAATTATTTCATTCTTATGCAGTTAAAATTTTAATGACATGGGAGTAGATTCCCATGGTGAAAAGACCAAAGAAAGTCATTTCTATAGTCTTTAATTAACCTCTTATTTTTCATTCACTCTCCTCATGGGAGTGCACTAGCCATATTGCAGACTCTCAAAATTAAGACAATTAAAAGCATTCAAATATTTCTTAAATCCTTTGAAAGGTGATAACTAAATAAGAATATGATGTGACAATATCAGTATTAGTATATTAGTATCAGTATTTCTCACCCCAAATATTAATATTTGGTTATGATCTCCTTTATTTACCACCAAAAATATTTTTAAATGGTACATTTGTATTAATTATTATATCAAGCTGTATGTAGAGAAGAGATTACACAACAGATAGCATTTTGCAGATTTTGGAGTTTATCGGCTTTCAGACATAACTGGGTCCTAACATCTACTCTGCTACTTCCCAACTGTTGAGCTTCAGGCAGGTTGCATAACTATCAGAAGCCTTAGTTTGCATAATATAAAACAGAAACAACAATAATTGGGATTGCTGTAAGCATTACATTGCATAACACGATGGTTGACATTTCAGTTAGCAATAGATAAACATTTGTTGTTTCATGATTAAAATATGATCATCCATGATAGAGATCAGAAGTATGAAATACTCTTTCCTCAGTTTTTAAAATTCTGCACTTCAATTTTTCACTGGGCTCACTACTTGAAATTCCACTATTTATTGATTCATTGGGTTAGAAAACATCTCTTTGCCACTGTAACCATGAGAGAGTCCTAGATACTAGCCATTCATTCACTTATTTCAGTGTGATATGAAATTCTGGTCAGGGAAGTGAAAGGGAAATAGAGAAGGTGAAAAAAAGTTGATTTGAAAAACAGGACTTTAAAATTTATGAGTGTGAAAGCAGGACACCAGAGAACAATGTGCTTAAAATAAAGAAACTTAACAAAATCTTAGAATGAAAGTTATAGTGAAGAGAGCCTTTTCTCTACTATTTATTGAAATCATTGTCAGTTTTCTTCTTAGAGTCAGTTTCTCTCTGCCTTTCTCATAGGATACTGAAGGATTATGGAGAGCACAAGCTGAAGATTCAGATTTCTTAGTTCTAAATTCTGTGGCAAACCCTATAAATTGTCTCATGTGAAGAAAATTACTTAACACTGTGAACATAAATTTATCAATCTGTAAAATGAGTAATATTACCTAATTCAAAAGGATTATATATACTTGGTTTAAAATGCTATGATGTTATATAAATACAAATAATTTTTTTTCAAAATTATTCCTACATTTTACTGTAAGTACAAATAGATGTTTTTATGTTACCTTAGTACCACAGATCCTTTTCCTGAAAAATGGCATATTGTATTTGCAAAAACAATGTTATTTGTCTAATATGCATATTCTGAAACTTGCTATTTAATTTTTTCATCTGATATCATTTACTTAAAAGAAGTTTGAAAAGCAAATATTTTCAACTCTTTTGTCTTATATAATTTTGTGAGTGCAAAGTCTTCAAATAATATTAAGGAAACAGTGTTTCTTTAGTGATATTCTCCTATAACTTGGTAACTCATTAACTGTATTTTGCAACCAACTGCTTGACACATTGATTTATGATGAAATAGCTATCCAGAGAGAAACCCAGACTCAAATGCACAAAATTTCAGAAAGTATTTTGGATGGGAGTTAGAGTTATCTGTTCAAATTGAAGGTAAAAGAAACAGTCATCAAAATGACCAAAGGTTATGTAGCTTCAGACTTCTCTTTGTTACCTAATGACACTATTTAAGATGGACTGTCAGATCCCATTATGTTCACTGATACATTCTGTAGTTTAGATGAAAACGGAATTTTCACTCAGCAGGAGGAAAGTAAGAAATGCGCTTATTCTAGTCAGGCTCAGGGATATTATTCTTTTTCATTTGTTGCTATGTGATAACAATTGCATCGATAATAAGAAAACTATCAAGCTAAGCTGCATGTACCATAATAAAGTTGTTTTAATGCAAATAAGTGTCAATCACTTAGGGTTCTCAGTTGTGACAAACTATGGTAACAAACTCTAAATCTAATCAGAACTGAATTGCAAATGTGTATTACTTGATAAAGAGTGGGGAAAGCTCATATTTTAGTATGCTCAGTGATTGTTTGCATAACTGTAAAGACTGTTAAAAAATTTACTGAAAAAACTACAAATGTTGTTGCTAGTATTTTAAAAAATCAGTTTTCAATGTCTCAGAAACTTTGGTGGAGTTCTTTTTTTCTTTTTTTTTAAGTGTTACGAGACAGGTGAGCCTATGTTATACTTGAGATAGTATATTTTTCTAGCATGTGTAAACAAACCCCTGAAAATAGCTTAAAAAAAAAAATCTGCGTTTGGCATGGGGGTTGATCTGAAGAGAAAAAAAATGACTAAAATTAAATGTTTACTCTTTTTTAAAATTATGCTTTTATAATATACATATTCACATTTACTTAAAAATTCTTATTTTTAAAAATTTGATTCATGAAACATTGGCCTTTGAGGCCTTAATGTTTACCTGTCTGACATTTGCTAGTAATAGCTGTCAATCAGCCTAAAGAATTAGAGACTGAATAGATTTCATACTAGGAATTCAAATGCAGTTGTTCATGTTTCATATTATTATGTTATTTGTTCACATCTCCTTCAGTGCTTGTTGAAATTATAGCATCTATAAATAGAGCTTCCATGGAGCTGAAAGAATAGAAACCAACCTAAAACACACTGACTTACTATAAAAATCTTAGTAAATGCATATCTGAGTTTTCATTTGTTACTACTAGGTGCAATCTGAGAATAAGTCTTTCCTGTATAGGAAGAGATTGCCAACAAGTACATGGACACTAACATCTGACTTTGTAAAGCAGTCACACTGTGTTCGATCATAGTCATAAGTATTTCTGTATGAAAATTAGATTTAGAAATTTAGCAACTGATGCAAATAAGCATTTGAAAACCTTATGATCAATTGTTTTTTGTTTTTTAATTAAGTCTGAAGAGAGCGCATAAGAATACAACACGGTAAATACATATTGTCGCTTTAAATTACCAGTCACCCTGTAAGTGGGAACAGTGCTGTAGACCTTTACATCACAAAATGAGTTTGCTTATCAGGCATGGAGTGAAATGTTTCTGTGTCTCACAAGAATGTCTGATCCACACTTCTTTAATTCCACCTGTAGGACTCTTCACTGCATTTTAAAGATACTATCTCTGTAATAGAAACTATTTCCAACCCAGCCACTAGCTCACTCTTAGAATGGATTTTTTAGTTCATAAATCTTTCCAAAGATGAGTGATGAATGATTGGTTAGACATGGTTAGGACTAATGTTAAACCATCAAGTTTGAATGGTTATGAACGGTTCTGAGATTTCACCCTAAACTCTAATGAGTTGCCTGTCACAATTTCATGGAGATTGGCAAAGAGATATGAGGCATATAGGCCAGAGACAAAAGAATATGCTACTTATAGTAAAGCAGCATCCAGAGTAATGTTGCAGCTTTGTTCCCTGAGCCCCAGTTCCCACAGGTTGATGTGATGACAGCCAAGTGATGCCTGCATATGTGGTTAGGGAATATTTCAGAAGCATAAACCTGAGATTAGTAGTTCTTATTTTTTTCTTTTAAAGAAACTTTTAGTATACCTGTGCATACTCCATCCTGGAGAAAACATTAACTTTACTAAACTGTGCAAGTTAGGGAGTAATCCACAACACCATCCTCACTTCTGACATCAAATATGAGTCTAAACATCACCAAAACCAGCTTCATTTCTGTTGATTCACTGTACAGGTTCACAGAGCCCATGGGAAACTATCCTATTTGAGGTTATGGTGTGTTACAGTGAATATGGTTTGTCCTCTCCCAGTGGAGTTATGGGAGAAGGCGATGGCACCCCACTCCAGTGCTCTTGCCTGGAAAATCCCATGGGTGGAGGAGCCTGGTAGGCTGCGGTCCATGGGGTCGCGAAGAGTCGGACACGACTGAGTGACTTCCTTTTCACTTTTCACTTTCATACATTGGAGAAGGAAATGGCAACCCACTCCAGTATTCTTGCCTGGAGAACCCCAGGGACGGGGGAGCCTGGTGGGCTGCTGTCTATGGGATCACACAGAGTCGGACACGACTGAAGTGACTTAGCAGCAGTGGAGTTATGAATAGAGCTGTTTCCCCAGAAACTCTGTATGACAGTATAGACAGAGGGTTGCTGAAACAGGGAGGCACACTCATGCTTGGTATCCACAGTTTTTATTGAGGCTCTTTTAGTTAAGCATAATTGACTGCAACATGGAGTGTCTTTGTTTCCAGCTCCTCCAGAGTGCAAGTTTATACTCTCTGATCCAATATTCCTGTCCCAAATCACATCTGGTGTGGCCAGCTCCCACCTAAATTCCTGTTATACTATCCAGTGTGACCAGAGGACTTGAGACATACAAAGATACTTCTATCAAGTATGATATTCAAGAATTTAGAAATTACCTTGCAGAAGCCAAAGGCAAAACTAAATTCAGGCAAGCTTAAATTCTTTACTTCATACCCTGGAAAGTAAGCAGATCTCACTTGGTGGGGGGAAGGAAGCTATCTTTATCTCCATCTCCCAGAGCTGTCTGCCTTTATAAGTATTTCTGACAAACTAGTCTTGGAGCAAAATAGCTATTAATGCCTAGATAAGTAGATTCATATAGAATAGTCTGCCGACAACTAGATTTTGCTTTGCATTTGATAAAACTTATCTCTTCAGATTCTCATTCCCCAATTCCTAGCCTTTCAGGTAGACTAGAGTCCTTCTTTCACTGCAGAAAGGTCTGCAGTTAGATCTGCAGAAAATGATCAGCCTGCCTCTTTAACATCTATGTTGGTCATTGTAAAAGTCTTTCCACATTAGTTAGGCTTCTTATTCCATAAATATAGACATGAAACTTGAGCAATCTTTGGGAAATTTTCAATATGAATAGAAATCAGAGATTACCTGGAGGTGATAACAATGGGTTTCTCCATGAGATGGTCTTATCAAAATTTGTTTCTATTTTTTCTGAAAAACAATGTGATTCCACAATGGTTATAAAATTAACAAAACCTACCCAAGATTTATAATTCAAGGAGCTAATTTCATGTGATCCTGAAAATGCTATCCCTTTTTTTGGCAGTGACAGCCTCCTCTCTGCCCCCACAATCCCCAGGAAAGGACAGGTACTCCTCTTTGCCTTCAAACACCATCACCTATCAACCACTACCCCCATTCCTATTAATACACTTCACATTTTAGCAGTGGCTTTTATTCCACAAATTAATTTTCCCTTAAGTACTTCCATTGATGTAAAAAAGGGAAATTATCCAGGGTTCCTTTCTAGGTATTTGGCTAAAGCATGAATTCTTTTCCTTGATATCCCATAGCGAAGACTGGAGACTTTTAAAATATTTTTCTAAATTCTATGTCAGCTTTTCCAACCTATTTTCACTAAAACATGGCTCCCTTAAAAAAAGAATTTCACTGTCAAATACCTTTGGAAAGTGCTGTAGACAGTATTTTCCTTTACGGAAATTCAAAATACACATTATGCATAAAAGGCTGTAACAAAATCCTGCAGCAAAACCTGGACAGAAGAGTAACAACATCTAAATAAAGACAGAATACAGCATGCAAATAACATATTTTCTTATATTATTTGCCCCCTACGGCATCAGATTCGAATTTCAAGGGCTACTTTCCATGGGAAAAAAGGTCTATCACAGCCTTAATGCCCAGAAGCACTGGCTGAACTAGTTAACTCCTTAAGATCTAGACCTAAGAAAGTGAAGCTCAGTGAAAGAGGATATTTCCTTTCCTGCTAACCTAATACTTTCCTTCTAAACGATTGTTCTTCTTGATAGATTTCAGTATGATTATGGCTGTTAAGGAAGAGTGGGTTCATATTCAGGCAGTGACTTTGATCTCTGAATCCAACAGGATGCCAAATTCAAAGTAAAACAATGCCTCCAAAATTCTTACATGAAATGCAGTAACTAGAGCAGGGATGATGTGGTAGAGACATCAGTTTTCCATTTCATTGATATCTCTTAGCTATAGCCTCTTTATAATCCACTTTCAGTGATAAGAGAATTTTTTTGCTCTGAATAATGGCTGGATCAATTTTTTCTTTTCTAGATATTCCTCAGTATTCTAATGCTATTTGTAGAAAATAACTACTGTGGAAACAAGATAATTTAGTGGAAAATAATTTCAATACCTTATTTTGTAAGAAAGTGTTATATAGTTTAGTTGGAAAGTGAATGAGTTTAAATATATATGTATATATAATGGAAGTGTGTATATATATATATATATATATTTCCTGTAAAATATTTATATAAAAGGATATGTGATCCAATAACTTCCAGACATTCAAGCTGGATTTAGAAAAGGCAGAGGAACCAGAGATCAAATTGCCAACATCCATTGGAGCATAGAAAAACCAAGAGAATTCCACAGAAACATTTACTTCTGCTTCATTGACTACGCTAAAGCCTTTGACTGTATTGTTGTGTGGATCACAACAAACTGTGGGAAATTATTAAAGAGATGGGAATACCAGACCACCTGACCTGCCTCCTGAGAAATCTTTATGCAGGTCAAGAAGCAACAATTAGAACTGGACATGGATCAACAGACTGGTTCCAAACTGGGAAAGAAATAAATCAAGCCTGTGTATAGTCACCCTGCTTATTTAACTTATATGCAGAGTACTTCAGGCAAAATGCCGGACTGGACGAAGCACAAGCTGGAATAAGATTGCCAGAAGAAATATCAATAACTTCAGATATGCAGATGACACCACCCTTATGGCTGAAAGTGAAGAGGAACTAAAGAGCCTCTTGATGAAGGTGAAAGAGGAGAGTGAAAAAGCTGGCTTAAAACTCAACATTCAAAAATCGAGGATCATGGGATCCAGTTCCATCACTTCATGGCAAATAGATATGGAAACAATGGAAACACTGAGAGGCTATTTTCTTGGGATCCAAAATCACTGCAGATGGTGACTGCAGCCATGAATTAAAAGATGCTCCTTGGAAGAAAAGCTATGACCAACCTACACAGTGTATTAAAAAGCAGAGACATTACTTTGCTGACGAAGATTCATGTAGTCAAAGCTATGGTTTTTCCACTAGTCATGTATGGATGTGAGAATTGGACAATGAAGGAAGCTGAGCATTGAAGAACTGGTTCTTTTGAACTGTGGTGTTGGAGAAGACTCTCGAGGGTCACTTGGACTGCAAGGAGATCAAACCAGTGAATCCTAAAGGAAATGAATCCTGAATGTTCTTAGAAGTACTGATGCTGAAGCTGAAGCTCTAATATTTTGGCCACCTGATGCGAAGGGCTGACAGAATAGAAAAGACCCTGATGTTGGGAAAGATCGAAGGCAGGAGGAGAAGGGGAAGACAGAGGATAATATGGTAGAATGGCATCACCAACTTGTTGGATATGAGTTTGAGCAAGCTCTGGGAGTTTCTGATGGACAGGGATGCCTGGCATGCAGCAGTCCATGGGGTCACAAAGAGTCAGACATGATTAAGCAACTGAACAACAGCAATATATATTTGCTGTAAAAGATTATCTTAGTGAAAAGAATACCTTTCAATACTTTGTTCTTTTTGAAAGCCTGGCATCCTCCCAACTACAAAAATCATCTACTTGAGGAAATTGAAATTCCTGAAAAGGTGTAGATGTTACAATTATAAACATTAATATAGTATGCTAAATCAGCTTACAGTCATTCGTATTCAGGTTTGCCTTATTTGTTATTTATTTATTTATTAAGCTAAATTTTGCTCTTTATTCTCTGGAGTACATTGGGTTTAATTTTCAAAAGTCTCTCTAAAGCCTAATTTATAAACCCAGTGTTTCATATGTGCATGTTGCTACTTAAGGCTGTCAAAATTTAATTGAGCATGAGTTTTAATGGATTTGTAGGAAGAATTATTAAAACATTTGATCTACATTTCATACTTGAAAGGTTAGAAAGATAAAACATTCATTTGGAGATAAATTTATATGAGATAAATTTTAGAGATTAATTTCATGGTATTTATGGTTTATTGGGGTGACATTTTATCTATTCCTATTGCTAAGCAATGCCAATAGACAATGTGACATTGTTTTAGTAGAAGAGATGAAGGGGAGTTGTATATTTTATAAATTTTATTTACTTGTTTATTTTGAAAAATACCTGACTGGAAATTTTTAATTCTTATTTTAGAATAAAATGTCCATTTTGTCACAATTCATATCAAAGAAAATAGTACTGTTTTTCACCACTACCAAAGAAAAAGGTGTTGCATGAGACTTTGCTTTCACCTTTTTATTGACACTTCGTTTTTGGTCTCATAGTCTAATTTCTTCTACCTGAGCTGCACTCTAAACTAACTAAACTCAGACACATAGTCTTCATCAAAAATAGGGCTTATACGTTCAAAAACTTTAAAACTTGGAATTCTGGATTAGAGAAAGCATTCAGAAAAAAAGGACATTCCAAGGAAATCATTCCAGTTTTCTCTGAGATAAAGATCTGCTAAACATTATCAAATATACTTTCACTGATCTTAGAGAAAGATTTCAAATTAAAGATGACTTGCTAGACAGAAGACAATTTGCTTCTAAATTTTATGTGACTTTACAAATTTACTTTATTTCAGAGGAAAATGATCTGTGAAATGTCTACTCTATGCCAATTAATTTATGTAACAATGCTAAAATATGCCTCATTGGTGTTTTATTAGAATTAGAAAGCTGTTTGTTAAGTTTTTCTTTGTTAAATATATACTTAAATATATGAGACCATTTCCTAGAAAACTCATAATTTAGATTTTAGCCAAAATTGAGTTCAGATGAGCAAAAGGATGAGGCTCAAGTTGACGTTTAGTGGACATTCATTCCTATATCCCTGGAAACAAAGGAAAAGACAAGGGCAATCACTCTGTGAGGCAATCTGCATTGACAGCGAGAAAGCATCTCATAATGGTCATAAAGAGAACTTTAAGAAGCCTAAGTCTGCACCTCTCAAGTGACAAACCCTGGTAGTGCACGTCGCTCTCATGCAGCTAGAGAAAAAGTAAGTTAGGTTGTACAGTTAGCAGTCACACACTCCACTCTAAGCTCAGGCTCCGCAGTCTACCCCAGTCAACCCTTTCCAATGCCCCTTACCAGTACACCACTCATCCTCCAGCCCCAGATTTAGCCTTTCAGTTCCTATTGTAGCAGGTGAAACTGTAAGACAATAGTGTAGACATGCAAGTCTTCCACCTGGTTACAAATACAAAAAGCTGTTGTTTTCACTGACAGTTTCAAAGGACAGAAAAAATGGGGACTTGACATATGTAGGAGGCCCTGGAATTGATGACTCTGAGAATGGCTAGCAAGCAGAAATGCCAAACATTTTGAAGAGTTTTCAGAGGTTCTGAGATTTTAGGTCCTTGGATTTTAGGATAACAACCTAATGTGACTTGTCTCATGAATAGTGGGAACTGGGAAATTCCCATTATTTATGTCATGATAAACTGGATAGAGAAAAAGGTTGTAGTTGTAGTAACATTTTGTAAACAATTTTAGCATCATTTCAAGGCAAGCACTTGTATTTCCTTCTTCAATAAGTGCTCACCCTGTGATGTTTTCAAACTTCACTATGCCAAAGAATCACTGGGAGAGAAGAGTGAGCAAGAATTTTTAATTTGAAGATTTCTGAGCCTTGGTCTTGGATTCTGAATCAAGATCAAATTAGTCTGATCTATGAACCAAGAATTTGCTTGTGAAATAAAGAGCAAATCTGGATCCAATTCCAGCAGCCTTTATAGCATACTTTATGAAGCATTGCTCCTATCAACATCTGTTGTGTAATGTATAATATGTGTTGTACACCCACAAAAATGTGGGCATCATTTACAGATCACACACTGGTGTCTTCACTGTATTTTTTTCTGTGAAGCTTCATTCAATAAATATTAGTTGGCCAGTTCCTTAGCAAGACATGGTGTCTATCCACCAATTACATTCAGCCTAATATACTATTTCATTCTTTCATGATTCCTAGATGTCTGTACTACAGAAAGGTATACAATGAAACTTTTCACTCCACAAACTTTGTCAATAAGGAGAAATACCACATGATTAAGTGATTATAATAAAACAGAAATAACTGCCATAAAAGAAGTTAAGATGCAAGATTTTTTTCCAGAAGGAGACTGTTTTCAGGTCTGTGCAGATATCACAGTGGGATATTTTGGGAAAGAATCTGTGGCACTGTTGAAATTTGAGTTAGACCATGAAACCAGTTAGACTCTTGACACCCCCAGGCTAGGGGAGAAAGCTTTGGCAGATGATGTGAAGGTGAAGGTATGCACAGAGAACCCTGGATCGGATATGTATAGAGAACAACTTTAGATACTGCATAGGGCCACTAAATAACAATATGATTGAAAAGATAAGTAATAGATCAAGTAAAATAAACTCTAGCTAAAAGACCCCTTGAATTCTAAATGGTGAGTATAATCCTTGTATAGTTAACAAAATGGCACTAAGGTTTAGGATTGGGAGCAGTATTTCAGGATGATGTTCTAGTTAAGTATATAATGGATTAAAAATGAGGAGGTTGGTGTTTAGGAGACCATTGAGACTAGATGAGATCAAAAGTACCTGACTTTAAATAAAGAATAAAGGAAAAATGATGTGAGGAAGATTTACACAGGCAGATTTAATAAGTCTGGGTAACTTCTGTACATGGGGAGAGGGAGGATTCAAAGCCATTTCCAGAATTTCATAGCTAGGGGACTGAGAGTGGTGATGACAGTAACACGAATAAAAGTAGCTGCATCATTGTTACCTGACTGAACGTTAAGTGCACTTCCCCGCACACAGTAAAGCCAGTCACTGACTTACCGGACGAGTGAAGCATCAATGGCAGGCTCCAAACAAGGAGTACAGGCAGCTAGTGCTCAAAAGACCCACATTCCCTGCTGAGTCTCAAGAAAGGGGTTTAAAGGCAAAGTGGGGGAGAGAGTGGCAGGATACATGATCCGCTCATACACAGTTCTCTGCTTGGTTGACTGTGAAGTGACAGGGGGTAACATCATCGATCCTCAGGCTCCAGTTAATCTGAAGACTACATGTTTGTGGTTATTTAGTTAATTTCTTCCATCTGGTGGGGGTTTTAGAATCTGCACAAAGCTCAGGAATGTACATTAGACATTATCAACTTTGTCCTTTGGGGGAAACTTAAGATTCTGTGACCTCTATATGACTTCTTTATTGTTTAAATTGTTGCCAGGTCTCCTGACTCAACTACTTAATATATTTTTTTTTACTATATATTCACATTCCTTCAATCACTGATTCTTAAGCCAGCCTCTTATGACTCAGGGAGACCTGGAAGATTAAAGCTTTTCTATAAACAAGAGTGAGGTTGCAGACATGGTGAGCAGCAGAGTCTGTTCTGGGAAGGCAAACCATCTATTAGATTTCTTTATAAGTATTTGATTTCACTTTTATTTCCAGTGCTTCATCATCCTTCCACTTTGGAATTTGGAATAATAAGGGTTGAATACCAGGGGAGGAATAGCCAGTGAAGAGTTGAGGAGAGAGAGCAGTGTGGAGATTCCTTAAAAAACTGGAAATAGAACTGCTTTCAGTTCAGTTCAGTCACTCAGTCGTGTCTGACTCTTTGCGACCCCATGAATCGCAGCACGCCAGGCCTCCCTGTCTATCACCAACTCCTGGAGTTCACCCAGACCCACGCCCATGGAGTCAGTGACGCCATCCAGCCATCTCATCCTCGGTCATCCCCTTCACCTCCTGCCCCCAATCCCTCGCAGCATCAGAGTCTTTTCCAGTGAGTCATCTCTTCGCATGAGGTGGCCAAAGTACTGGAGCTTCAGCTTCAGCATCATTCCTTCCAAAGAAATCCCAGGGCTGATCTCCTTCAGAATGGACTGGTTGGATCTCCTTGCAGTCCAAGGGACTCTCAAGAGTCTTCTCCAACACCACAATTCAAAAGCATCAATTCTTTGGCGCTCAGCCTTCTTTACAGTCGAATTCTCACATCCATACATGACTCCTGGAAAAACCATAGCCTTGACTAGACGGACCTTATGACCCAGCAATCCCACTGCTAGGCATACACACTGAGGAAACCAGAATTGAAAGAGACACGTGTACCCCCATGTTCATCACAGCACTGTTTATAGTAACTAGGACATGGAAGCAACCTAGATGTCCATCAGCAGATGAACGGATAAGAAAGCTGTGGTACATATACACAATGGAGTATTACTCAGCCATTAAAAAGAATACATTTGAATCAGTTCTAATGAGATGGATGAAACTGGAGCCTATTATACAGAGTGAAGTAAGCCAGAAAGAAAAACACCAATACAGTATACTATGAATATATATGGAATTTAGAAAGATGGTAATGATAACCCTGTATGTGAGACAGCAAAAGAGACACAGATGTATAGAACAGTGGGAGAGGGAGAAGGTGGGATGATTTGGAAGAATGACATTGAAACATGTATAGTATAATATAATATAAGAAACAAATCACCAGTCCAGGTTCAATGCAGGATACAGGATGCTTGGGGCTGGTGCAATGGGATGACCCAGAGGGATGGTATGGGGAGGGAGGAGGGAGGGGGGTTCAGGATGGGGAACAGGTGTACACTCATGGTGGATTCATGTTGATGTATGGCAAAACCAATACAATATTTTAAAGTAATTAGCCTCCAATTAAAATAAATAAATTTATTCTAAAAAGGAATGGATATTTATAAGGAAGAGTTACTTAATTTGTTTTCCTGTAGCCTAGCATATGCTAAAAATATATAGCATATGAAAAGCTATATACCACATTCAAAGTTAAGTAATTGTTATCCTTCAGTTCACTACAGTTCAGTCAGTCGTGTCAAACTCTTTGTGACCGCATGGACTTCAGCATTCCAGGCCTCTGTGTCCACCACCAATTCCCTGAGTTTACTCAGACTCATGTCCATTGAGTTGGTGAGGCGATCCAACCATCTCATCCTCTGTTGCCCCTTCTGTTCCTGCCTTCAATCTTTCCCAGCATCAGGGTCTTTTCAAATGAGTCAGTTCTTCACATCAGGTAACCAAAGTATTGGAGTTTCAGCTTCAGCATCAGTCTTTCCAATGAATATTCAGGACTGATTTCCTTTAGGATGGATTGCTTGGATCTCCTAGCAGTCCAAGGGACTCTCAGGAGTCTTCTCCAACACCACAGTTCAAAAGCATCAATTCTACAACACTCAGATTTCTTTAGAGTCCAACTCTTACATCCATGCATGACTATTGGAAAAAACATAGCCTTGACTAGACGGACCTTTGTTGGCAAAGTAATGTCTCTCTATTTTAATATGGTGTCTACATTTGTCATAATTTTTCTTCCAAGGACAAGCATCTTTTAATTTCATGGCTAAAGTCACCATATGCAGTGGTTTTGAAGCCCCAAAACATAAAGTCTCACTGTTTCCACTGTCTCCCCATCTATTTGTCTTGAAGTGATGGGACCAAATGCCATGATCTTAGTTTTCTGAATGTTGAGCTTTAAGCTATTTTTTTCATGCTTCTTTCACTCTCATCATGAGGCTCTTTAATTCTTCTTCGCTTTCTGCCATAAGAGTGGTATCATCTGCATATCTGAGGTTATTGATATTTCTCCTGGCAATCTTGATTCCAGCTTGTGCTTCCTCCAGCCCAGCGTTTCTCATAATGTACTCTGCATATAAGTTAAATAAGCAGGGTGACAATATACAGCCTTGACCTACTCCTTTCCCTATTTGGAACCAATCTGTTGTTCCATGTTTAGTTCTAACTGTTGCTTCCTATCTGGCATATACTTTTCTCAAGAGATAGGTCATGTGGTCTGCTATTCCCATCTCTTTAAGAATTTTCCACAATTTGTTCTGATCCACACAGTCAAAGGCTTTGGCATAATCAATAAAGCCGAAGTTTTTCTGGAACTCTTACTTTTTCAATAATTCAATGGATGTTGGTAATTTGGTCCCTGGTTCCTCTGTCTTTTCTAAACCCAACTTGAACATCTGGATGTTCATGGTGCACGAACTGTTGAAGCCTGGCTTGGAGAATTTTGAGCATTACTTGGCTAGCATGTAATATGAGTGCAATTGTGTGGCTGTGGAATTCTTTGGCATTGCCTTTCTTTGGGACTGGAATGAAAACTGACCTTTTCCAGTCCTGTGGCCATTGCTAAGTTTTCCAAATATGCTGGCATATTGAGTACAGCACTTTCACAGCATTATCTTTAAGGATTTGAAATTGCTCGTCTGGAATTGTTATCTTTAAAGTAAGTCATTTACTAAAGATGAGAACTGTCTAAGAGGAGAATAATAACTTGGAATAATGTTTGATCATGAAATTTAATTTTTATATAATTATTAATCCTGCTATTTCCTTTTTATTTAAGGTCCTATGATATTCTGATTCATTTATCCAATACTTCCAAGTGAACATTTGAAAATGAACTTTTCATTCATTCACATTTTTAATTACATCTTATAGTTCCCTTAAACTATCAAAAGTTATCTAGTAAACTAATTTTTCAAACAAAAAAGGTTGTGTGAAACAAATTGAAGTGAGAAAGATGATGAATGTCAACTGACATAAAGGAGCAATCATTCTTCGATGTGTTTATATTAGCATGGAAAGCAAAGAGGGGAGAGGGAGAGACACTAATATTCAAACACTTTAAATGAAGTAGCCTAATTTGGTACCTCAGTATAAGAGTTTGAGGAATGGAGTGGTCATTTCTGTCATAGTTTTTGAAAGCCACTTCACAGTGATTGTTAACATCTTTCTGTTTGCAAGTGGTATCTTCATATTGTTATATGAATTACATATGATAAACTAGTTTGTCAGTAGATTTTAAAAGCATATTCCTTATATTTTGTACCTTTGGGGAAAAGGATTAGTTAACTAGAGGACTACATAAGAATTCATAGAGTACATTTTCCCTTGAGAATATAGAAAGAGGCAACCAAGAGTAAGCTGACATTTTGATACTGTAGCTGCTGCTGCTGCTGCTAAGTCACTTCAGTCGTGTCCGACTCTGTGTGACCCCATAGACGGTAGCCCACCAGGCTCCCCCATCCTTGGGATTCTCCAGGCAAGAGGTTACTTTTTTCCTTGATTCTTCCTTTTTTTTCCTCTTTTTTTTAGACACTTGTAAATTACTCAGTGTATTAGTTTCCTAGAGCTTGTACCAAAATAATAAAAGTGAGTGATCTGAAGCAACAGAAATGTATTATTGAACAGGTGTGGAGACTAGAAGTCCAAACGCAAGATGCCAGCAGAGTGGGTTTCTTCTGAAGGCTGTGCAGGAGAATTTACTCCATCTCTCTCTTAGCTTCTGATGTTGCTACCAATCCTTGGCATTACTTGCCTTATGAATGCATCACTCTTATTTCAGCCACTATCTCACATGACATTTTTCTTATATCTTTGTGCCTTAACCTGGCTGTATTCTTATAAAGACACCTGTGGACTGCCAGGTTCCTCTGTACATGGGATTCTCCAGGCAAGAATACTGGAATGGGTTGCCATTTCCTTCTCCAGGGGATCTTCCTGACCCAGCACCTTCATCTCTTACGTCTCCTGCATTGGTAGGCAGATTCTTTACCACCACTAGCACCACTTGGAAAGCACCACACAATATTGGGGGCTGCCAAAAAACGCATAGTGTAGGCTGGCAGGCTGAAAACTCAAGCAAGATTTCTCCCATAATCTTGAAGCAGAATTTCTTCTTCACTGGCAAACCTCAGTTTTTGTTCTCTAGGTTGAGAACCACTTCAACTACCAAGAGGAATCTCCTTTACTTAAAGTCAGTTGACTTTAAATGTGAATCACATCTGCAGAATACCTTCACAGTAACACCTAGGCTTCTGTTTGACCAAACAACTAGGCACCAACTGATGCGTATCCTTGCCAAGCTGACATATAAAATGAACTATCACACTCAACCAAGAGGAGATAATGAAAATAATGGACTATGAAGAAGGGAGAATATGTGTACTTAAAAATCTCTTTGAACAGAGGATTTACTAGGTTTACATCTAGATGGTTTAATGCTATTTAAATTATTGCCTAATATTTAGATGATGTTATCTACGTATGCAATATATGCTATTATGATCACTCTGGATATTTTTACTCTTGAGTCTGTGTTATCAACACATGAACTGTTGCTTTCCTGATCATCATCATAAGTTAGACCATCTCTCTTTTCTATATTCTACCTAGAATTGTACTTTTAAAAAATGTGTGTGATGTTTCAATATGTTTTACATTATTTTAATTGCTAATAGGGTAAAATTTTATACCAGAATTAGAATGCAATATATAATGGATAGTTAATACATAAATATATGTTTCATAAATATCCATAACTATATACTCTTTAATAGCCCAGGATTTTAATCACCTACTATATTTTTTATTCTAAAATGAAGTTTTTGATAAAGATTTGTGATGATAGAATGCACGCTTATCTCTCCATTGCTCTTAGTGATAAGTCCAAATCTTGTAACATGTCTTTTAAGAGCTGGGAAGATCTGACTTCTGCTTTGTATTCAAGCATCATTTTTCATCCTCTGTTCCTGTTTTCTACTCCAGCTTTATTGAGCTTCCATTTGTTCCCTGGAAATGACATTTGTTCTTACATCCAGGGGTAAGAACTCACTTTTGTTTTAGCCAAACTACTTTTTTCGTTACTCAGCCTCTCTCCCCACACCTTTTACATGGTAACTAATCATTTTTTGTCTCTTGAGTCTCCTATGCATTCTTTAGGTTTTACTTCTTGTAAAGTAAAGTGAAACCTTTTGGCATGAAAATAGCCAAAAAAATTGGCTAGCCCTGACCTCTGTACTCAAAATATATTCTGCATTTTTTTGTTGTTGCCCACTTTGTAATAAATGAATCTAATAAATAAATTGCCTTTCTAATAAATTCCTTATATCTCATCTTCACTGAACTCTAAGCATTATAAGAATAGGGATTATGTCTATTTTATTTACTCATATTCCTCCAGCATCTCAAGATGCAGTATAGTATAATATTAGTGGCTGAATATTAAATAAATTAATTGGTATCTTACCTTATTATTGTTAACTAATACAGCACAGAGTAGGCTTATGCTCTAACACAAACATTCTATAAAGATTAAAATATAGAAATATTAAATGTAAAGATAGGCTATTATAACAATTTAAGACAGTTTTTCATCAAGGAATTGTGCTTTATTCTGTGCTATATGATTAGCCTTTCTATAGTTTTTTGAATGCTAGCCATGCAGAAGTTATTTAAGATCTCTGATTTATTGACAGTGTCAAAGTACACTATAAGATTATTCCATTATTCTTAAGATTGAGATAAATAACCTGAATTATTTTTGCATTTAATGTATAAACTTTAAATCATAGTGTTAACTCTCAACAATGGGTGAGTGGTCCCTAAATTAACACTTTTAATAATATAACTTTAATCAAATATTGTTTGTGTGTTGAAATTCTCTTCCTAAAATGTTAATTGAATTATTTTTCTAATCACAAAGCAATTATAAATTTCAAACATTTACAAAAGAAGAAACTAATATTAGTTTTAAAAAGAAAAAAGTAAGTGTAAACAAAGGTGATAGAATTACTTATCATTTCCTGTTATATTTGTTTTCTGATTCTCATTTTTAATAATTAAACATGTATGGCTGTTATACATTAGAACTATTAACAAAGTACTGCAAGGTGATGGGGCCTGAGTCTTTCTCACCATCCAGAGCCTGTAATTGCTCAGTAACATTTACTAAGATAGGATGGTGTGCTCAGTTGCTCAGTCGTGTGAGACTCTGCAGTCCCATGGATTATAGTCTGGCAGGTTCCTCTATCCATGGGATTTCCCAAGCAAGAATACTGGAGTGGGTTTCCATTTCCTTCTCCAGGGATTAAGAAAGGAAGACCTAGATAATTGCAAATTTGGGAAATAGTTAACTCATTAATTTAAACAGATTAAAAATAATTCTATTTCACTGTTATTGAGATATCTTTACTTGATACTTACTTTGCATAACTATTAATAGAATATCTGAACAAGAGAAAGTTACTGCATTTGTCTATGCAAATAGCTGGATTCGCAGATAGAAATGTAACTACTACTGAATGCATTTAAGCTCTCTAAAGTTCATTTTCTCATCTGTAAAATGATAAAAATAAAAGAATGAAATTGCTGCCTTTAAGAGGTATTCACACAACTCATCATATAAAATATAGTTTACAGCCTTTTAAATCCCCAGTGCTCTATGTGCACTATGTATTTTTATCAAGTTTTGTTTTTCTTCTCTTCTACATATCATAATGTTTAACATAGCATTATCTTATAGGTAAAAACAAAAAATTGGAGACAGTGTTCATAATAAATGTTTAAACAAGTTATGCAATGGCACCCCACTCCAGTACTCTCGCCTGGAAAATCCCATGGGTGGAGGAGCCTGATAGGCGCAGTCCATGGGGTCGCGACCAGTTGAATACAACTGAGCGACTTCACTTTCACGCATAGGAGAAGGTAATGGCAACCCACTCCAGTGTTCTTGCCTGGAGGATCCCAGGGATGGGGAAGCCTGGTGGACTGCCATCTATGGGGTCGCACAGTGTCGGACACGACTGAAGTGACTTAGCAGCAGTAGCAGTAGAAGCATGCTACCTCCAAAATATGTGATGATGTGCTTCTGTTAAATAAGGAACATTTATATTTACTGCCATAGAAAGATGACATGTTGTTACACCCATGGCATATTGTAAAATTAAAAGTACAAATTTAAGCTGGGAAGTATAGATATCAAGCTGTTAACATTTATCCCTTCCCTGAGAATGTAGGTGTCAGGTTCCAGGGAGTTGTTTTTTCCATGTGTGCTCTGTTTGAATTTTTTAAACAACAATATTGGATCGCTTTTGCAGTAAAGATTCAGTTCATCCTTAAAGAGCAAATATATTTAATGACTTTTGAATTACTATCATATTTTGGGGATTATCAATTATATATAGGAATATTTGGAGACCTATACTGTTCCTTTGGTTTTGTTTATAGAGGACAACTCAAGTATGAGATTATATTACCAGTTTACTGCAATATACTGACAGATAAAAGTGCTCCCTGAAGGACAGGAGCCTAAGTATAATGGAAATGTCCAAATGGAAGTTCTTGAAAGTATGCCACTGTTTGGGAAAACTTATATTTTCATAAGTGAATGCAGATTTTACTTTTCCTATCCTAAAGCTGAAGAATTTGACTTATATCTAGTTACTAATGAAGGTATTTAAATATGGTACTGTTTATGCTATTGATCTCTTTAGCACTGGGGAGTGTAAAAAGGACAGCACCTTTGAGTTGGTGAATATGAGAAGAGAGCCAATTCCTAATTAAATATTCCTGAAAAAGTTGGCTTAAAGCTCAACATTTAGGAAACGAAGATCATGGCATCTGGTCCCATCACTTCATGGAAAATAGATGGGGAAACAGTGGAACAGTGTCAGACTTTATTTTTTCGGGCTCCAAAATCACTGCTGATGGTAACTGCAGCCATGAAATTAAAAGATGCTTACTCCTTGGAAGAAAAATTATGACCAACCTAGATAGTAGATTAAAAAGCAGAGACATTACTTTGCCGACTAAGGTCCGTCTAGTCAAGGCTATGGTTTTTCCAGTAGTCATGTATGGATGTGAGAGTTGGACTGTGAAGAAAACTGAGCACCGAAAAATTGATGCTTTTGAACTGTGGTGTTGGAGAAGACTCTTGAGAGTCCCTTGGACTGCAAGGAGATCCAACCAGTCCATTCTGAAGGAGATCAGCCCTGAGATTTCTTTGGAGGGAATGATGCTAAAGCTGAAACTCCAGTACTTTGGCCACCTCATGTGAAGAGTTGACTCATTGGAAAAGAGACTGATGCTGAGAGGGATTGGGGGCAGGAGGAGAAGGAGACGACCGAGGATGAGATGGCTGGATGGCATCACCGACTCGATGGACTTGAGTCTGAGTGAACTCTGGGAGTTGGTGATGGACAGGGAGGCCTGGCGTGCTGCGATTCATGGAGTCTCAAAGAGTTGGACATGACTGAGTGACTGAACTGTACTGAACTGACTGACTCTGTAAATGACAGGAGTGTTCTAAAAGCTGATAAACATTTTGGTTAAATCTACGACTTTTATATTCCCTTCTTTATTATGTCAGATGTGTGCTGTCAACTTAATTACTGCTTTCATAGTAGGATGGTTGTTGAATTGTATTTTTTGCTTGAAAATATGTTACTGCCCAAAAAAACAAACAACCCCCCCGAAAAACTTCTGAGTTCTTCATTTTCACATCAGTGAAATAATATATTTTAAAATGTCACCTAGTAGCATTTATATAGGGAAGCTTTTGATATGGTACATATACAGAACCAGAAACTTGCCAAGAGAAGACCTATTCTGACAATTTTTATCTTAGATAATAAGAAGCATCAAAATATATAGATGTGTTATATATTCATATAAAACTATTCAGAATTTTTTGCAGTTACTGCCCTCTGTTTTGGAGAAGGCAATGGCACCCCACTCCAATATTCTTGCCTGGGGAATCCCATGGACGGAGGAGCCTGGAAGGCTGCATGACTGAGCGACTTCACTTTCATTTTTCACTTTCATGCATTGGAGAAGGAAATGGCGACCCACTCCAGTGTTCTTGCCTGGAGAATCCCAGGGACTGGGGAGCCTGATGGGCTGCCGTCTCTGGGGTCGCAGAGTTAGACACGACTGAAGCGAGTTAGCAGCAGCAGCAGCAGACAGCGCATTAAAATGCAGAGACATTACTTTGCCAACAAAGGTCCGTCTAGTTAAAGCTGTGGTTTTTCCAGTAGTCGTATGGATGTGGGAGTTGAACTATAAAGAAAGCTGAGTGCTGAAGAATTGATGCTTTTTAACTGTGGTGTTGGAGAAGGCTCTTGAGAGTCCCTTGGACTGCTAGGAGATCCAAGCAATCCATCCTAAAGGAAATCCGTCCTGAATATTCATGGAAGGACTGATGCTGAAGCTGAAACTCCAATTCTTTGGCCACCTGATGCGAAGAACTGACTCATTTGAAAAGACCTTGATGCTGGGAAAGATTGAAGGTGGGAGGAGAGGGTGACAACAGAGGATGAGATGGTTGGATGGCATCACCAACTCAATGGACATGAGTTTGAGTAAACTCAGGGAATCAGTGATGGCCAGGGAGGCCTGGTGTGCTGCAGTCTGTGGGGTCGCAAAGAGTCTGACATGACTGAACAACTGAACTGAACTGACCAAATATTTTACTAGAAGAGCTAATTGGTTCCGTTTACTTTCATTTTTATTAATTGCTTAAAAACTGACTGATGGGTTCATTTTGTCCCGACTAGTACTTACTAGCAAAAAAAAAAAAAAAAAAAAAAGGGAAAATGTTTTTAAGGACTTTAAGTAAACATTTATGTTAGTATATAATGTTATTAAAGTCAAGTTAGAGGCAACTACTTTGTAGTAAATAGTGCTGTTGATTTTGTGGGTATTTTTTAAGACATTGTACCTTAATTTCAATAGAAGACTTTTATTAATATGAATGTTCGTATTTAAATGCACCATTAAATAAGTAATTCATACAAAATCGAGTTCAACACGGACATACCACTCTATTTTTATGTAGTGTCTTTATTGACATTTTCTCCCAATACTTTCCCAGTTCCAAAGTAACTCAAAATGTTTAAATCAGTCCAACCCTTTTCTCATAGATAGAATTATTTAAAAAATGGACAAATGGCAGGTTTACACGATGACATTTATTTTTGCTACTCATTTCCTATAATATCCTTGATGACTTGTTTTCTGCTTTTTCAGCTATGATTGCAGTGTCCATACTATGTAAATCAGAGTCGCTAGAGGAGAAAGAAAGGGCACATAAAATTGGTAAATCAGGAAGCATTGAATGGAGACTGTTTACAAAGGTGTGGTTGAAATGTAGGGAAACTTTGAGGTTTATGGTCATGCTAGAGCTATTATCTTTATTAAGTCTAAAAAGACAAGTGGAGGGAGAGATGACCTTAGTAAAAAGAAAATCTTGTACAGAAAGTAAACTTGAGACAAAGTTTGATCTTGGTGAGCTGAATGTGTTCATTTAAAGACAATGCAGCGGAAGAAGCCAGGCAATATAAACCTTGCTATCTTCCTTCATTTTGATCACCATTTGACATCCCTATTCACTAAACCCAACAGTAAGTCAGTGGGCAAAGGGTCCTGCTAATGTGGCCTTACACGTGAGTCTACCAGGGCAGAGAACAGGTTGTGGAACACAGAGCTAAATCTGAAGAAGCAGATGGAAAGTAGTTGGCACTGTTTCCATGGCCACTGCTCTGCTTCTTCAACATTCCATATGCTTTTTCATGTCTCCTGGTAAGCATTCCTTGTCTTTGTTGCCTTAGCAAGGAAAATTTCAGTTCATACCACCAAAGCTTTTTAATGGGGCAGCCTCTGCGAGAGAAACATAAGGTCATTTGATTATTTCAAAAACTCACTTAAAGTAGAGTGCATCCTGGTCCTCAAGAAAGGCTGCTAATGAGGCCCAGATTCTGGGAAATATTCTGGGAATTGTCTACAACTGATGATCATCAATGATTTCTCATACTAGAGAAAAATCATTCAGACTTGCTACTAACTCTTAATGGAGATGCTAGTCATCAGGTAATAATCACAATAAAACAAAAATGTGAGAAGAAATACAGTCTACTATTTATTGATGATTTGGTGACTTTATCCACTTTCTTTGTTGTGGGCATTTTCCATTAATATGTAACTACATGCCAACATTACCTCATGATACATAAGATCATGTTGTTGGTGTCAAACAATCTTGGGTTCCAGTTCTGCCTTTGCCACTAACTAACTCTGTGATCATAGGCTAGTCTTTTTTTTTTTTCCTTACTGAGCGTCAGTGTTCTCATATATAAGCAAAGGTAATATTTATATCTACTGTTTGAGCTATTGAGATCGCATGGCATAAATGCAGATAAACCACACAGCATGCTGTCTAATATATAATAAGCTCTTTAAGATTTATTATTTTAAAATAAAAATGGAGCAATTTGGTTTTATTAAGTAGCAGATTTGTGTCAGCAACAAATGTCATATCCAAAATTAAAACAAGAGGATGAAGAAAGGCAAAAGGGCTGTACTGAGTGCATTTACCCTCTTTATCAGGATGGTTTACAAGAAACCCCCTAAGCAAGTATATACTGTTTCATTGCCAAGAATGAGGTCATTTGATCATCCTAGCTATAGCCAAGGCTAGAAAATCAGAGCATAGGATCCTCATAACTGGATTAGAGTGTTCATGATTTTTTATGCAACGTATAGAGACTAAGTATAAATTCAGACAAGATAGAAATTCTGTTAGCAGTGAAGAAGGATGGAATATGTGGGAGCTAACATTGTTTAGCACATGGGCATTTTACTGTATAATTACTTACTCCTTTTCTTGGAAGGATAGCTTTAGGGTTTGCTTTCTCGAAAACTCTGAAGGTGTTTCTCCACAAGGACTTCCACAAGGTGACAGTGTTAACATGATGTTCTTGGCAGTGTTGCTCATATTCTCAAGGGTGGACAGTTTAAAAGTATTCAGTCCCATATTTTTAATATGTGATTATTGTATTATGACATGTGAAAAATATGAAAAATGGGATCTTAATTTAGAAACATTTAGTTTCTAAAAGTTTGATTTTGAGTAATTTTCAGGCATAATTCCAATTATGTTATCTAAAGCAACAGAAATATGCAGTTAATTTGCTATATGAATATACAGTTCATTATTAGGTAGCAGATTTTATCTAAGCATGTGGTAAATTCTTTTTTTCCCCTGTCACTGAGAGAAACTTGAATTGACAAGTTTATCTTCTAGAAACTAATGATTATGTGAGGAAAAATATTGCCAGCAATTTGGAGTACTTGCTACTAGATGTTAACAATGTGTTGCTTTCTCTAGCCTGGTTGAGTTACAGTCAAATGAATCAGATATTCTGAAATGCTCTCTATAAAAATATTAATTATTATTACTTAAGCTTGAATTTGTAATAGACACATTTAGTGTAAATTATATAAAGTTAATGTATAATTTATAGAAATCATTGAAAAAATGCATTTTACTCCTCAAATATGAGCTTTATCTGTTTAGTCCCTCATGAATTCCATGGCATCACCTTGCTTTTGGACTCATCCATTTCTTACCTAACCTATCTAACATATGTAACCTAAGCTCTCTGGTGTCTCTTCTTATAAGGGTGATACCCCCTTACAAGACTGTTCTCAGTCATGTCCAGCTCTTTGCAATGCTATAGATTGTAGTCCACTAGGCTTCTCTGTCCATGGAATTTTCCAGGCAAGAATACTGGAGTGGATTGTCATTTCCTTCTCCAGGGTATTTTCCCCACCCAGGGATCGAACCCATGTCTCTTGTATCTCCTGCATTGTCGGGCGGGTTCTTTACCACTGTGCCACCTTGGAGGCCAACACTCCATCTCCAAATACTATTACACTGGGGGTTAGGACTTTAACTTAAATTTTGAGAGGAAATAATTCAGTACATAACAAGTATTACTACCTTGAATTATGCTGAGAGTTTTTTTTTCTCAATCCCTTTGTCTAAAAGGTAGATAACCTTTATATAACTCAAATTGCAAAATAATTGGTCAGGTAAAATAAAATAAGTGTGAAACAACAAGAAATAGCATCATATGTGTGTCAGGGAATTCTCTTTAGTGAAGGGTGGCCAGCTGCCATTTAGCTACAATGATTGTTATTATATAGTCATGAGAGTTAAAGTATTACCCAGTTTTTTCATTTTGAAAAGAATCTGAATATGTGGATTTTATGTGAAATATTCATATATTTATTGTTGGCAATTGAATCATGCTTTCAACTGTGTCGGGGATAAAACAAAACCAAACTTATTTTATCAGTTACTTTGTGCCACCTAGTTACAAAGTTACAAAGCAGAGTTTCTGCCCAAGTCTGCCCGGGTCCACCACGGTACTTTTCTCTAGTTCACACAGTCTTCTGAGCTCCAAGCCTCATTGTCTGGTTTCTGCATTGCTGTTTCTAAATAAAGACATGGAATAAAACTGAATGCTGTCCAATGTTAGCTGCCTCCATTTTCTTAATGATTTCTTATTGTAACAATATTTTATAGGTTCTAATTCTCAAGACAATAAGAATCACACAAAGTATTTATTAGAGAGTGGTTCGGGGGTCACCATCTGTGGAACTATAGGGGAAAAGGCAGCCATAAGCAGAGGGAGACGTTGAGTCTAATGAAGTTTTAACAAGGGCCGCAGCTGCCTCCCTGCGGCTACTGAAGCTGAAAGGACATCAACTGGGTGAGGGTCTCCCGTCTTGAGGTCTTGCACTGACTAGTGATTGGATCTGGTTGCCCTCGGGGGTCTTCGTTCAGTGGATTTTGGGAAGACTGACAACTAGGGGTTTCCCGCCATCAGCCCTCTGTTTCACTGTTACAGTAAAAGCTTGTAATAATACATGCTAGCATGACATACATGCTTTGGATATAATATAACTGGTGTGTGTGTATATATATATATATATATACACACACCAATATACAATATAATATAATTTGGATGTATATAATTGGATATAAAATAAATGGATGTAATATAATTTGCTTGACCTGCATTCTCAAATAGAGACTGACTGTAAGTTTTAACTTTTATGGGAAAATTGGGTGGGAAGCACAAAGGGGAAGTAATAGGTAATCCTTCCTCAAGAAGCCTGGAGGCCAAGGGCATATCCCTGAATCCAAATATCCTCTAGTTCCAAAGCTCTAATCCTAGATTAGAATGAGAAATGGATAATAAAAAAGTCAAAGATTTCTGGAGTTGAAGACACTGTATTGGAGGTTCCATCCAGACAGATAGCTCAGAATTGCCCTATTAATACTCAGTCTAGACAGTATACCTTTACCAAATGGCTCCAAATTGGTGGGGCCAGAAAAGGACCATTTATTAGCATTTTACTGTTGTGTTACAGGGATTGTTATCCATAGTATACTGCCGATTATAAATATGATGCACTTGATCTGTGTCAGTGTCATCTTCATGGGCCCCTGATGGCACTTTGTAGGGATTTTAAACTCTTAATTAAATGTATGATTTACTGGAAATAATTCATCTATTATTCATTCTCATCTGAAATGAAATGCCTTTCTCATATAACTTTAAGTTATATAACACTTTTAAACAATAATATACTAGTCTAAATTACTAGCTACTTTATTAAAATATTGCTATTGTTTTTATAGTATGATTCTTTATTACTAGCTTATTTAATGACTGAAAATGTTATTAATTTGGTTTGTCTCTGGCTGTTTAAAATTATTTCTAGTCATTGAAAAAGCCTCAAGATAAATGAAATGAGGTTTGCCTCAAATCTTCTGACAAGTGACTTTATGTATAGCTAGGAATTGATCAGTGGTTCCTTTAATCATAATATGTTAATTAAGTTAATCTGTTTTCACTGTATAGTTGTGTTTATTTACAGTTTTATCAGGTATTTGTTCATGTTTACAGTTTTATTGATGAAACAAAATTTAGTAAGTCTATTTTAAAAACCCACAGCAATGTACTCCTAACATAATATGCAGTAAATACACTATGACTGACCTTTCATAGATCTGTCTGGAAACAGAGAACAGTTCTCATTATCTTCTGATCTATTCTATCTCCTACCTCACCTCTGGTATGTAATTTCTGTTCCACAAACTCTTAGTGGCCTTGTGAAATTATTAATTTAAAAGATGCTCACCATGACTCAGTCTGAGTAGGAAATAGCTCATTTATGCCTTCTTTCATTGGTGTATGGATTGATAATGCCCTGGAGAGAAACACAGATCTTCATGATGTCTCAAGTGTTAACTTTAATGTTTGTATCTTTCATTTAGCTGAAAAATGTGTAAAATCTCATGTAGTCAAATAGCTCTTTCTTGGCTAAATATATAAAGTTGGGATTAAAAAATGGCATTCCAATAGATATCAATCATAATGTATGTCCAATAATTTATTTTTGAATCTATATTTCCAGATTATAGAGCGTGAAAGAGCAATTGATTTTTTCCACTAGGGTTTATTTGTGGTCAAGTCCTAATCTTACAAAGATTGCCTTAGATGTTTAGGCTTCCTCTGTTACCCTGCTATCTGCAATAGTGTAGTAGATTGTGTTGTAAAGTAAGTTCTTTAAGTAACCTTCTATGACCACAAATAGCAGGCGGGTAATTATAAGTACATGATTATCTTTATAAATATTGTTTTTCTATTTTTGCAAACTGTTATAGGACTCTCAGATCAGTTCAGTTCAGTCGCTCAGTCATGTCCGACTCTTGTGACCCCATAAATCACAGCACACCAGGCCTCCCTGTCAATCACCAACTCCCGGAGTTTACGCAAACTCATATCCATCGAGTCGGTGATGCCATCCAGCCATCTCATCCTCTGTCGTCTCCTTCTCCTCCTGCCACCAATCCCTCCCAGCATCAGGGTCTTTTCCAATGAGTCAACTCTGCATAACGTGACCAAAGTACTGGAGTTTCAGCTTTAGCATCATTCCTTCCAAAGAACACCCAGGACTGGTATCCTTTAGGATGGACTGGTTAACCTCCTTGCAGTCCAAGAGCCTCTCAAGAGTCTTCTCCAACACCACAGTTCAAAAGCATCAATTCCTCAGTACTCAGCTTTCTTCACAGTCCAACTTTGATATCCATACATGAACACTGGAAAAACCATAGCCTTGACTAGACAGACCTTTGTTGGCAAAGTAATATCTCTGCTTTTGAATATGCTGTCTAAGTTGGTCATAACTTTCCTTCCAAGGATTAAGTGTCTTTTAATTTCATGGCTGCAGTCACCATTTGCAGTGATTTTGGAGCCCCTCAAAATAAAGTCTGACACTGTTTCCACTGTTTCCCCATCTATTTGAAATGAAATGATGTGACCAGATGCCATGATCTTCGTTTTCTGAATGTTGAGCTTTAAGCCAACTTTTTCACTCTCCTCTTTCACTTTCATCAAGAGGCTTTTTAGTTCCTCTTCGCTTTCTGCCATAAGGATGGTGTCATCTGCATATCTGAGGTTATTGATGATTCTCCTAGCAATCTTGATTCCATCTTGTACTTCCTCCAGCCCAGCGTTTCTCGGAGCAGGGTGACAATATACAGCCTTGACATACTACTTACCCGATTTGGAACCAGTCTGTTGTTCCATGTCCAGTTCTAACTGTTGCTTCTTGACCTGCATATAGTTTTTTCAAGAGGCAGGTAGGTGGTCTGGTATTCCCATCTCCCTCAGAATTTTCCACAGTTTATTGTGATCCACACACTCAAAGGCTTTGGCATAGTCAAGAAAGCAGAAATAGATGTTTTGCTGGAACTCTCTTGCTTTTTCCATGATCCAGCGGATGTTGGCAATTTGATCTCTGGTTGCTCTACCTTTTCTAAATCAAGCTTGAACATCTGGAATTTCGTGGTTCATGTATTGCTGAGCCTGGCTTGGAGAATTTTGAGCATTACTTTATTAGCATGTGAGATGAGTGTAATTGTGTGGTAGTTTGAGCATTCTTTGGCATTGTCTTTCTTTGAGATTAGAATGAAAACTGACCCTTTCCAGTCTTGTGGCCATTCTGAGTTTTCCAAATTTGCTGGCATATAGAATGCAGCACTTTCACAGCATCATCTTTCAGGATTTGAAGTAGCTCAACTGGA
Source organism: Aepyceros melampus (assembly GCA_006408695.1). Lineage (NCBI taxonomy): Eukaryota > Metazoa > Chordata > Mammalia > Artiodactyla > Bovidae > Aepyceros > Aepyceros melampus. The sequence continues at coordinate 212,710 of SJXQ01002490.1, forward strand.
ATTCCATCACCTCCACTAGCTTTGTTCTTTTTACTTTATTATTCCAAGATTGGAAAAGAATATTAATGAAAAAGTTCACCATAAATTGGGTGATATTAAATTGAATTTAAAATTACACTGTGTTTCACATGTGGTAACTCTCAACCAGTTTTTGCCGAAGCTGCTGTTGGGTATTACTAATGCCTATGAAATATTCCATATTTAGTTGTCACTCAGATTGGATTAATATCCACACCATCCAAAAAAAAAGTCATCCTAAATATTCTACTTATTAAGCATAATTAGAAATAAAAACCAAACACATGGTAAAGCATATTTTAATGTTTTAAGTTCCCTTAAAGGTTTTCATTGTATGCTTCCATTACTTGCTAAAGAAAATGAGGTAAGTTAAAATAAGATACCAATGTGTGTGTGTGTGTGTGTGTGTGTGTGTGTGTGTGTTCTTGAAAGAAACCAAACAAATACATTTTTTTAATGTGGAAGGTTTTTTGATAAATTAACTCCAAAGATAAGGCTGTTCTATTTAAACTAAAATTGTATTCAATGTCTTAAGAATGAACATTGTTGAATTTCATGTCGTTTTATCTTTCTCTGGAAATGTACCCATTATAAAAATTGTTAATCACATTTTGCATTTTGTCAGGTTAAAATTCATTTCATAAATAGCTGTGTTGCTGTTATATTTTAGGAAAATTTTTAATTTACCCACAGTAAACAAGTGACAAGTAAATCACCTGCTTTTGTATCATTTGGACATCAAAATACATTTTTAACTTTATCAATTAGTAATTCATAAACCAAATTCTGTTTCACATTTGCTTGATGTATCTCTGGTGAATTACCTCATTATAAAGGTTCTTTATGAGTGTCATCTTTTTCCTGGCACCATATAAGACTATGGAGTAAATGAAGAATATATATATATATTTTAACAAAGAAAGTAAAATATTACCTGAGCAAATGTTCGCAGAGTGATTAGAGAATGGTAGAATGGTTGAATGATACGGAAAGGTAGAACTTGTAGAATAGTAGAGGAAGGTTCATAACAGTTCTCTACTTGCATCAGTACTAATAAATTCTAAAGCAAATTGTTTAGTTGTTCTGATAAATTAATGTTTTTTATGATGGCTTCTTGGTATATTTAGTGTTAGAAACTTAAAAGTTTATGAAATAGTATCTATAAATGCCATTGCCTTCTTCTACCTATAAATTTAAATATTATTTACTAAGTATCCAAAATTATAATCCAGAAAATGGATGAAATTTACTTTTAAGTCAGGGACAATATAGAGCCATATACACCAGTTCAGTTCAGTTCAGTCATGCAATCGTGTCCGACTCTTTGTGACCCCATGAATCGCAGTACGCCAGGCCTCCCTGTCCATCACCAACTCCTGGAGTTCACTCAGACTCACGTCCATTGAGTCCATGATGCCATCCAGCCATCTCATCCTCGGTTGTCCCTTTCTCTTCCTGCCCCCAATCCCTCCCAGCATCAGGGTCTTTTCCAATGAGTCAACTCTTCACATAAGGTGGCCAAAGTACCGGAGCTTCAGTTTTAGCATCATTCCTTCCAAAGAAATCCCAGGGTTGATCTCCTTCAGAATGGACTGGTTGGATCTCCTTGCAGTCCAAGGGACTCTCAAGAGTCTTCTCCAACACCACAGTTCAAAAGCATCAATTCTTCTGCGCTCAGCCTTCTTCACAGTCCAACTCTCACATCCATACATGACCACAGGAAAAACCATAGCCTTGACTAGACGGACCTTAGTCGGCAAAGTAATGTCTCTGCTTTTGAATATACTATCTAGGTTGGTCATAACTTTTCTTCCAAGGAGTAAGCGCCTTTTAATTTCATGGCTGCAGTCACCATCTGCAGTGATTTTGGAGCCCAAAAAAACAAAGTCTGACACTGTTTCTACTGTTTCCCCATCTATTTCCCATGAAGTGATGGGNCTTTCCTACTCTGTACTAAAACTTAGCATAATGCCGGATACATAAAAGATCCTTAATAAATACTTTTTAAACATGAATGCCTTTGACTGTGTGGATCACAATAAACTGTGGAAAATTCTGAAAGAGATGGGAATACCAGACCACCTGACCTGCCTCTTGAGAAATCTGTATGCAGGCCAGGAAACAACAGTTAGAACTGGACATGGAACAACATACTGGTTCCAAATAGGAAAAGGAATATGTCAAGGCTGTATATTGTTACCCTGCTTATTTAACTTCTATGTAGAGTACATCATGAGAAACGCTGGACTGGAAGAAACACAAGCTGGAATCAAGATTGCCGGGAGAAATATCAATCGCCTCAGATATGCAGATGACACTGCCCTTATGGCAGAAAGTGAAGAGGAACTAAAAAGCCTGTTGATGAAAGTGAAAGAGGAGAGTGAAAAAGTTGGCTTAAAGCTCAACATTCAGAAAACAAAGATCATGGCATCTGGTCCCATCACTTCATGGCAAATAGATGGGGAAACAGTGGAAACAGTGAGACTTTATTTTAGGAGGCTCCAAAATCACTGCAGATGGTGACTGCAGCCATGAAATTAAAAGATTCTTACTCCTTGGAAGAAAAGTTATGACCAACCTAGATAGCATATTCAAAAGCAGAGATGAGACATTACTTTGCTGACTAAGGTCTGTCTAGTCAAGGTTATGGTTTTTCCAGTGGTCATGTATGGATGTGAGAGTTGGACTGTGAAGAAGGCTGAGCACCAAAGAATTGATGCTTTTGAACTGTGGTGTTGGAGAAGACTCTTGAGAGTCCCTTGGACTGCGAGGAGATCCAACCAGTCCATTCTGAAGGAGATCAGCCCTGGGATTTCTTTGGAGGGAATGATGCTAAAGCTGAAACTCCAGTACTTTGGCCACCTCATGCGAAGAGTTGACTCATTGGAAAAGACCCTGATACTGGGAAGCATTGGGGGCAGGAGGAGAAGGGGACAACAGAGGATGAGATGGCTGGATGGCATCACTGACTTGATGGACGTGAGTCTGAGTGAACTCTGGGAGTTGGTGATGGACAGGGAGGCCTGGCGTGCTGCGATTCATGGGGTCGAAAAGAGTCGGAGACAACTGAGCGACTGAACTGAACTGAAATATAATTAATAAATTACACAATAGCAAGACATCTTTTGTTGTTGTTCAGTCACTCAGTCATGTCTCTCTGCAACCCCATAGACTGCAACATATCAGGCTTCCCTGTCCTTCACTATCTCCTTCAGCTTGCTCAAGCTCATGTCTGTTGAGTTGGTGATGCCATCCAACCATCCGTCCTCTGTCATCAGTTTCTCCCCCTGCCTTCAATCTTTCCTAGCATCAGGGTCTTTTCCAATGAGTCGCCTTTTCCCATCAGGTAGCCAAAGTATTGGAGCTTCATCTTCAGCATCCGTCCTTCCAATGAATATTCAAGGTTGATTTCCTTTAGAACTGACTGTTTGGATCTCCTCGCAGTCCAAAGGACTTTCAAGAGTCTTCTCCAATACCCAGTTCAAAAGCACCAATTCTTTGGTTCTCAGCCTTCTTTATGTTTCATCTTTTAGAATAGAATACCATAACAGCAGCTGTAGTGTTTTCTAGGATATGGTATTAACTAAATTATTTTGTACAAACTACAACTACATAAATAAATGTATGATATTGTAATTGTTTGTCCTAATATAATGAACTTGTAATATTTAATGAATGTTTTTCTCTCTTCTCATGCAGAAATATACAGAGAGGAGATTATTCAGTATTGTCAAATCTAGAATTTCAGATCTTTAATTGCACCATTTTCTTCCAAAGTATTGTCTTCTGTATTTAACTTTGTCTCTGTCCACAGCTCTGTGATTCATTAGTTTCTACTTACTCCTTTCACTTCTGACCTGTTCCTTTGCTAAATTCCACCTGTGATTCAATGTAGCCATCGTTCCTGTGAATTCCGACCCATTTTATTAACTTGTGAAATTACATCGTAGCCCTAAAAACCTGATCTGAACTTCAAATGTACCCTCAGTGCCATACAAGCCTTTTTTTCATCTATTTTCTTCTTTTCCCTAAGAGGACAATATAAATATTCTCTCTGCTCAGATTCTATACTGATTATTTCCCTTTTCATTCTTAATCCTTATGTGTTTAGAAGTTTTGGTTGTACCCTTTCCTGTAGGACCATAGGTGCAAAACTCCCTCTGCTGTGCTGTCAATTCCCATTCCTGCTTTGCTTTTCCTTATCTATTCTTCATTTTCCATTGTCTCCTTGCTTTCTTTTTATCCTTGTAGACTAACATCTTTTTGATTTTTCTATACAGTTGTTTTAATGAGATCTTGGGAGAGACAAGTGATAAATGCATTCATGTTTAATAGTTTTTAAAATTATACTTTATTATCTAATGCTACCCAAATATTATAGGATGGATTTAAATAAGTTTTTTAGACAATGATACCCTATATTTGCTGCTGCCGCTAAGTTGCTTTAGTCGTGTCCGACTCTGTGCAGCCGCATAGACGGCAGCCCACCAGGCTCCACTGTCCTTGGGATTCTCCAGGCAAGAACACTGGAGTGGGTTGCCATTTCCTGCTCCAATGCATGAAAGTGAAAAATGAAAATGAAGTCGCTCAGTCGTGTCCGACTCTTAGTGACCCTATATTTATTGACACTCTAATCTGTGTCTCTTACTTTGATAGAACTCTTTATGCATCATTTCACCTGATTTTCCTGATGAAACCTGAAATGACATTATTTTAACGTAGAAGATATGAGTTAGACTTGTTACTTTTTACAAATAACTTAATACATGAAATTAAATACTCTCTTATAAACTGTGAATCAAATAAAAAATATTTTGAATACTTAGAATTAAGAGTTAATATATCCAGATGTTCAAACTGGTTTTAGAAAAGGCAGAGGAACCAGAGATCAAATTGCCAACATCTGCTGGATCATGGAAAAAGCAAGAGAGTTCCAGAAAAACATCTATTTCTGCTTTATTGACTATGCCAAAGCCTTTGAGTGTGTGGATCACAATAAACTGTAGAAAATTCTGAGGGAGATGGGAATACCAGACCACCTGACCTGCCTCTTGAGAAATCTGTATGCAGGTCAGGAAGCAACAGTTGGAACTGGACATGGAACAACAGACTGGTTCCAAATAGGAAAAGGAGTACGTCAAGGCTGTATATTGTCACCCTGCTTATTTAACTTATATGCAGAGTACATCATGAGAAACGCTGGACTGGAAGAAATACAAGGTGGAATCAAGATTGCCGGGAGAAATATCAATCACCTCAGACATGCAGATGACACCACCCTTATGGCAGAAAGTGAAGAGGAACTAAAAAGCCTCTTGATGAAAGTGAAAGAGGAGAGTGAAAAAGTTGGCTTAAAGCTCAGCATTCAGAAAACAAAGATCATGGCATCCAGTCCCATCACTTCATGGGAAATAGATGGGGAAACAGTGGAAACAGTGTCAGACTTTGTTTTTCTGGGCTCCAAAATCACTGCAGATGGTGACTGCAGCCATGAAATTAAAGATGCTTACTCCTTGGAAGAAAAGTTATGACCAACCTAGATAGCATATTCAAAAGCAGAGACATTACTTTGCCAACTAAGGTTCGTCTAGTCAAGGCTATGGTTTTTCCAGTAGTCATGTATGGATGTGAGAGTTGGACTGTGAAGAAGGCTGAGCACAGAAGAATTGATGCTTTTGAACTGTGGTGTTGGAGAAGACTTGAGAGTCTCTTGGACTGCAAAGGAGATCCAATCAGTCCATTCTGAAGGAGATCGGCCCTGGGATTTCTTTGGAAGGAATGATGCTAAAGCTGAAACTGCAGTACTTTGGCCACCTCATGTGAAGTGTTGACTCATTGGAAAAGACTCTGATGTTGGGAAAGATTGGGGACAGGAGGAGAAGAGGACGACCGAGGATGAGATGACTCGATGGTGTCACTAACTCCGTGGGCGTGGATCTGGGTGAGCTCCGGGAGATGGTGATGGACAGGGAGGCCTGGTGTGCTGCGATTCATGGGGTCGCAAAGAGTTGGACACGACTGAGCGACTGAACTGAACTGAACTGAACTGCATATGCAGATTATTGTGTTAGTTTTCAATTTTTTTCATACTAAACTACCACAAACTTAGTTGTTTAAAGCAATACCAATTTATTATAGGTCAGAATTCCAATGTAGATCTCATTTAGCTAAGCTCAGAGTGTCATCCAGATTTCCAGGTTGCTCAGTGGTAAAGAATCCACTAGCCAGTGCAAGACATACAGGAGACGTGGGTTCAATCCCTGGGTTAGGAAGATCTCCTGGAGGCGGAAATGACAACACACTCCAGTAGTCTTGCCTGGAAAGTCCCATGGTCAGAGGAACCTGGTGGGCTACAGTTTCTGAGGTTGAAAAGAGTCAGACATGAGTGAGCGTGTGTGCACACGTGCACACACAGAGTCACACAAGTTATCAGCAGGGCTGCTTTCTTTCCCAAGAACTCTGGGAAAAAAGCCATCCCTTGCCTATGCTGGCATCTAAAGGCCACCTACTTTCTTTGGCTCATGATCCCCCTTCCTCCATCTTCAAAGCCAGAAACGGCAGCTTGAGTCCTTGTTATGTAACCTTACTCTGGCCCTATCTTTTGCCTCATCTCCCACATTCAAGAACTCGTGATTATATTGGATCTACCTAAAAAATTTAGGATAGACTCCCATCTTGAGGTCAGCTCTAATTGCATCTGCAACTCTATTTCCCTTTTGTCATGTAACATATTTACAAGATTTGGGTATAGGATATGTGTACCTTTGTGAGACCATTGATCTTCCTACCACAAATAACTAAGAAAATTCTTTACATAGACTATCAATAATTACTGTTAATATTTTTGAACAAAATATTTCTTAATTATCATCCCACATATATTATTTAGATTTCCATTAATTGTACTAATTCACAGGAACCCTGGAGACTGGTGAAACAAGCATTACTCAAGCTTTACAGTGTTTCATCTGATTTAAAGTATTGGTGTTAGTGATATGGCAATGGAAGCTGTGCTCTCAATTCATATACTTTGAGTGCTTATAAAAGATATAAATATATTGCTATCTATGACTGTTCATTTGATAAACAGATAACTAATTGTTTAAAGTTATTTCTTAATCAAGAAAATAACACCTCTACTAATTAAAATTGTTTATAGTTTTAAAATATAAAACTAAAGAAAATATGATAATGCTTTTTTTCAATGTCAAGTCACAGAGAAGAGTAAATTTTATACATGCAAAGTTACAGTTTTACTATTGTTAAAAATATCTTGTTTTAATAATAAAGTCAAGATACTAAAAAATATTTTTAAGGGCTTCGTTTGCTTGTGTTTAATGCAGTCCTATCAGTTCTGCTAATATTCTTGCAATGAACACGGTCATTTAGAGCAATTCAGAGGAAACTACTAAGTGTTTCCTGAAGTAATTTTTTTTTTCCTTTGGGAGCAATTATTCTACAAAATGACAAAGTCGCAAGGGCAAAAACCTAGTTACCAACAGCATAAAATTACTTCTTTATTTTAGTGTTGAGATTCTTGATCTCATTAATAGCCTGAAATTGCATGACAAGCTTTTCCATTTAGACAATTAACATATTAATCTACTTTGTGTGGTATCCATCTGCTCATATATAACTTTCCAGAAAGACTATCCATAACTCTTTGCAACTCATGTCTCATAGCTACTTTCAAAAGCAATATATGATTACTAAATTGTATAAAATACTAATATACAATATCTGGGGGTCAGTTATTGGCTTTCAGAAAAGGAAAATTATAGGTAAATCTTTTTGTAAATCTTTAAAACTCAGATATCTAGAAATAGTATTAGAGTAATTCATTTTCCTACTCATTTTTCTTATAATTAAACTTTTTGTATAATATGGCAAATTAAGACTTTTGGTGGGGGATATGGAAGGTAATTTCATTCATAGGGAACAAGGAACCTAAAAATATGAGTAAAGTCTAATATAGTCTTGTAAATGGAATTATTACACAAGTCATCCCTCTTCTTCCCTTTGTTAGTATACAGCAAAAAAATGCTTGCTTAATAATAAGGGAAAATTAAAGGGAAGAAAAAGATAGCAATTTTTAAAAAAATAATCATTTTAAAACAGGTTAATTTGTGCTTCAAAATTCCCATTTATTGAAATGCAGAGGAGGCTGTTAAATTATTTTTCAAAACATATAAAATATTAAAAAAAATAAAATTATACATATATACACACAATTGTACCACTGAATATCATAAATTATATCACCTATGTCATTGTCAATAATAGATTATTTCTGAAGCTGACTGCCTCAAGTCAGTTCCAGGTTCTTCTGCTTTCTATGTAACCTCAGGAAAGTATTTAATCTTTCTGTACTTGGTTTCCTCATGTGTAACATGTGAAGTGTTGTCAACCAGAGAAACTCACCTAAGCCTTGGTTTGCAGTTTTAATTGTAGATAAAACAAATACTTAAGTATTCAGCAGCTGTATGCCTGACCTCAGCTACTCAGATTCTAGGTCCTCTGAGCAAAAAAAAAAAAAAAAATTACTGTAAATTATATCCTTAGTTTAAATATCTGATCAGACTGGTACTGCAGCCCAAGGCCTCAAGCATACAAAACACTCTTATCTGACAGATATTCTAAGGACTCAGAACTCATCTCCCAGGAGCTGACCAAGGACCAGTCCTGAAGATATGCCTTTTTTGGGAATGTACAAAGTGTGAACAATGAAAACTTGCTGAGTAAACACTTTATTTTACAAGGCCTCTAAACAAACACTCTGAACTCTTTATATTGCAAATTACATCAAAGATAGTTAACAACAAAAGCACAGATATTTGCTACAAACTATTCATATTTTTGTTATTACATGTAGCACATTTTCCGGAGAAGGCAATGGCACCCCACTCCAGTACTCTTGCCTGGAAAATCCCATGGACGGAGGAGCCTGGTAGGCTGCAGTCCATGGGGTCACTAAGAGTCGGGCACGACTAAGCGACTTCACTTTCATTTTTCACTTTCATACATTGGAGAAGGAAATGGCAACCCACTTCTTGCCTGGAGAATCCCAGGGATTGGGGAGCCTGGTGGGCTGCCGTCTATGGGGTCGATTATATTGCAAATTACATCAAAGATAGTTAACAACAAAAGCACAGATATTTGCTACAAACTATTCATATTTTTGTTATTACATGTAGCACATTTTCCGGAGAAGGCAATGGCACCCCACTCCAGTACTCTTGCCTGGAAAATCCCATGGACGGAGGAGCCTGGTAGGCTGCAGTCCATGGGGTCACTAAGAGTCGGGCACGACTAAGCGACTTCACTTTCATTTTTCACTTTCATACATTGGAGAAGGAAATGGCAACCCACTTCTTGCCTGGAGAATCCCAGGGATTGGGGAGCCTGGTGGGCTGCCGTCTATGGGGTCGCACAGAGTTGGACACGACTGAAGCGACTTAGCAGCAGCAGCAGCATAGCACATTTTAATCCCCATTAGTCAAAACTGTCCAAGTGTATTTTTTTCACTTCAGTATGCATTTGATTTTTGAAAAGAAACTTAAGATTTAAAACAAAAATATCTTGTTAAACAAAATCCTTGGGGGAGAATAAGTTCTGATTAATTATGTCTTTTATCTACAAAGAATTTACTAGAAAGACCTTTTTATATTACTTATTCACTGGAAAAAATTCTCAAATATTTTAGGATTATTTTATAACCCATAGAACTCTTAATATCTTATAAAATGAATTGCATAATATTTTCATCCAGAAACGTTAATTCAAACAGCTATAAAGTATGAAACAAAACTGGGTTAATAAATACACAGTAGCATGAAAAATTTAATCTGTAATGCTGTATTTCATGTTTATAGTAGCTTATAATTACTCCTGTCAACTGTCATTAGACTATATGGATCAGTCAGCACTAATCTACAAAGATGGTGATTAAAAAAAACACTTTAAAAAAGTAAAAAATAAATTGTAATGTTTTTTCAAGGAAAAAAAAAACTTTTAAAAGGCCAATTCAGCTTTTCATTTTTGTTAAGAGCAAAAATAGGGAAATGGAATGATGAGATAATCACTGTGAGGCAGTAATGAAAGAAGACCTGGTCCAGATCTGCTTGGTTTGGTTCTACTTGATGCAAGTTTCATATCTTATTAAGGAAAAACATATTCTGTGTGTATGTGTGTGTGAGAGAGGAAAAAAAATACATGTATTGTCTGGTTATATATAGTTAGTGTCTAATTTTGTCAAGAATTATTTTGGGGGAAATTCCTTTAGTGGAAATAACTTGGACTTTGATAACAGAAAATATGGTTCTTAATTCAGCACCCTGCTCTCTTGTGTGACCTTGATCAAAATATTTACCTCTGTTTTCATCAAAGTATTTTATATCTCATTTTTCTCATCTGTAATCCGAGTTGAGTTTAGGTAAGGAAGTTCAGTTTAGGTTGAGGAAGGCATACCCTGGCTTTGATCTAAATTGTGTTTTGTACCAGATTTTATTGCTTTTTTATTCAGTACCAGATTTTAGAAATGCCTTCTCATGTTTGCCTTGCCTGTCAAATGGACAGCACAGGCCTGCCGAAAGTACCTTAGCATGGGAACTAATTGACCCTCTGCAAGTGATCTCCTTGTATTATGTCTAGACAAAGTTAAGCAGAAAAGCTTCTTGCTACTGCAAAATCGGGTGTTTAGGTGGAAATTAATGATACTTTGTGAAGTTTTGGTAGAAGTGGCAGGGATTGAGGTATACTGTGGTACTTTGGGGTGGGTATTATCCAGTGGGGAATGGTTGATCAATTTCATAAGCTGAGTAGAGTAAATTTCCTTTTCTTTTTTTCTTTATATATGGGAATCCCAGCGATTCCCTTAAAACATTGAAGAAGGAAGAGTTCACTGAATCTGGAATTCTTTATTAGTTGATTACACAGTAGTTGGTAAAATATGTATTTCATGGGAATAAAACTACTACTTTACATGGTTAGTATAAAAATCAAATTAGAAGTCACTATAAAAACACTTTACTACTACTACTACTACTACTACTACTACTACTACTACTACTAAGTTGCTTCAGTCGTGTCCGACTCTGTGCGACCCCATAGACGGCAGTCCACCAGGCTCCCCCGTCCCAGTGATTCTCCAGGCAAGAACACTGGAGTGGGTTGCCATTTCCTTCATTTTATGAAACATCAAATGCTAAGTAATGTTGAAATTATTTATCAGTTGGCTAATACCAGTGTACAACCAAACCCAGATTCTAAAGAACTTTTCTGTCAACTGAGTCTGATGAACTTGTTCACTGACAGGAATTTCTTTCTTTCTGTTCTCTTAGCTGTGGACCACCTGATTCAAACTATAATTCAAATTTGGCAATAGTGTGTGGGAGACATGCATATTTAAAGAAGCTCTTTGATGTTGTATTATGTTGATGATAATGTCCAGACATCAAAAGTGAAGTGGTAAATTGGTTCAATTATCTGGTTAATTCAGAATTGATAAAAATTATAATTATTTGCATATTCTATGATTAACTATTTTGACTATTACAAACTCACTACTTTTAACTATGGAGAAATTACTTAGCTTGATATGCTAATCAGTAGTCTTCTCAAGAATCAATATTGGTAGTTTTCCAGTACATTGTTTGTTTTCTGTGAGCTAAATTTATTTTTCATTGTAGTTAGTAGATTTTATTGTCCTTTATAAATCTCAGAATAATCCTACCTATTATACATTCTTTCACTCAGTGTTATTTTTTTATTCAGTTCATTTTATTGCATTTTTCCAAATTTATTAGATTTACAAATATGCTCTTTGGACTGATGTCTACTTCTATGAATTCTGATATATTAAAAAAATTTTATAGATATTAAGAAAAGGAAAATAAAACATCAGGTGTTTGGAAAATGTTAACTCTTATCTTACAGATGACTATATTTTTAAATAAGTTTTTCCAGAGAAATATCCTGAGCATTGATTTCTAGTCAAGCTTATTTCTGTCTCAAAGATCACAATTCTCAAATGAGAATACCTTTTTTTAAATTGTGATATGGTAGCACATCTGCTTCTTGAATTTCAGCAAAATACAAGAGGTTAAAAAAAATCAACCATGGATGAAACTATTCAGAGAAAAAAATCAGATTACTTTTTTTATTATCAAAAGAGAATCATAAATGTTAAATAAAAATGTTTCAGGAATAAAATGTAATTCATGTTCTCTTAAGAATATACAGCAACTTATTTTTGATTGGAACATATTTTTTCATCATTCAGTGCAGTTCAGTCACACAGTCATGACTATTTGTGACACTATGGACTGCAGCAGGACAGGCTTCCCTGTACATCACCAATTACCAGAGCTTGCTCAAACCCATGTCCATCAAGTCGGATCTGCCATCCAACCATCTCATCCTCAGTTGTCCCCTTCTTCTCCCACCTTCAAACTTTGCCAGCATCACAGTCTGTTCTAGTCATTTCTTTGCATCAAATGGCCAAAGTATCAGAGCTTCAGCTTCAGCATCAGTCCTTTCAATGAATATTCAGGACCAATTTCCTTTAGGATTGACTGGCTTGATCTCCTTGTGGTTCAAGGGATTCTCAAGAGTCTTCTCCAACACCACAGTTCAAAAGCATCTGTTCTTCAGTGCTCAGCCCAAAGATTATGATACAATCCTCAGATCCATAATGACTACTGAAAAAAATCATAGTTTTGGCTATACAGACCTTGTTGGCAAAGTAATGTCTCTGCTTTTTAATATGCTAAATAGGTTTGTCAGAGCTTTTCTTCCAAGGAGTAAGTGTCTTTTAATTTCATGGCTGCAGTCACCATCTACAGTGATTTTGGAGCCCAAGAAAATAAAGTTTGTCACTGTTTCCATTGTTTCCCCATCTTTTTGCCATGAAGTGATGGGACTGGATGCCATGATCTTAGTTTTTTAAATGGTGAGTTTTAAGCCAACTTTTTCACTCTCCTCTTTGAATTTCATTGAGAGGCTCTTTAATTCCTTTCTGCTTTCTATCATAAGGGTAGTATCATCTGCATATCTAGAGTTATTAATATTTCTCCTGGTATTCTTCATTTCAGTTTGTGCTTCATCCAGCCAAGGATTTTGCATCATGTACTCTTCATATAAGTTAAATAAATAGGGTGACAATATATAGCCTTGTTGTACTCTTTTCCCAATTTGGAACCAGTCCTTTGTTCCATGTTCATTTCTGTTGCTTCTTGACCTGCATGCAGATTTCTCAGGAGGAGGTAAGGTAGTCAGGTATTCCCATCTCTTTAAGAATTTTCTACAGTTTGTTATGATCCACACAGTCAAAGGCTTAGGCATAGTGAATAAAGCAGAAGTAGATGTTTTTCTGGAATTCTCTTGCTTTTTCTGTGATCCAGCAGAACTTGGCATTTGACCTCTGGTTTCTCTGCTTTTTCTAAATCCATCTTGAACATCTGGAAGTTCTCAGTTCATGAATTGTTGAAGCCTAGCTTGGATGATTTTGAGCATTACTTTGCTGCTGTGTGAGATGTGTGTAATTGTGCGGTTGTTTGAACATTCTCTTGCATTGCCTTTCTTTGTGATTGGAATGAAAACTGATATTTTCTATTCCTGTGGCCTTTGCTGAGTTTTCCAATTTCAGAGCATCATCTTTGAGGACTTGAAATAGCTCAACTGGAATTTCATCACCTTCACTAGCTTTGTACATAGGGATGCTTCCTAAGGTCCACTAGAGTTCACATTCCAGGATGTTGGCTCTAGGAGAGTGATCACATCATCTTGGTTATCTGGGTCAATAAGATCTTTTTTTGTATGGTTCTTCTGTGTATTCTTGCCACCTTTTCTTCATATCTTCTGCTTCTGATACGTCCATAGTGTTTCTTACTTTATTGTACCCAGCTTTGCATGAAATTTTCCCTTGGTATCTCTAATTTTCTTGAAGAGATCTTTAGTCTTTCCCATTCTATTGTTTTCCTCTATTTGTTTGCACTGATCACTTAGGAGGTGAGGTGAAGTTGCTCAGTCATGTCTGACTCTTTGCGACCCCGTGGACTGTAGCCCACCAGGCTCCTCAGTCCATGGAATTTTCCAGGCAAGAGTACTGGAGTGGGTTGCCATTTCCTTCTCCAGAGGATCTTCCCAACCCAGGGATCGAACCTGGGTCTCCCACACTGCAGGCAGATGCTTTAACCTCTGAGCCAACAGGGAAGCCTGATCACTTAGGAAGGCTTTCTCATCTCTCCTTGCTATTCTTTTGTTTTTTTTTTTTTAATCTTTTCATTTGTTTATTTATTTATATATTTTTTTTAATTTTAATTTTTACTTTATTTTACTTTACTGTACTGTATTGGTTTTGCCATACATTGACATGAATCCGCCACGGGTGTATGTGAGTTCCCAATCCTGAACCCCCTTCCCACCTCCCTCCCCATATCATCTCTCTGGATCATCCCCATGCACCAGCCCAAAGCATCCTCTATCCTGTATCAAACATAGACTGGCGATTCGTTTCTTACATGATAGTATACATGTTTCAATGCCATTCTCCCAAATCATCCCACCCTCTCCCTCTCCCTCAGAGTCCTATTCTTTAGAAGTCTACACTCAGACAGATAGATCTTTCCTTTTCTCATTTGCTTTCGCTTCTCTTCTTTCCTCAGCTATTTGTAAGGCCTCGTCAGGCAACCATTTTGCCTTTTTGCATTTCTTTTTCTTGGGGATTGTTTTGATCACCACCTCCTGTACAGTGTCACAAACTTCCATCCATAGTTCTTAGGCACTCTGTCTATCAGATCTAGTTCCTTGATCTATTTGTCACTTCCACTGTATAATCATTAAGGGATTGATTTGGTTCATGCCTGAATGGCCTAGTGGTTTTCTCTACTTTTTTCAGTTTAAGTTTGAATTTTGAAAGAAGGAGTTCATGATGTGAGAGCCACAGTCAGTTCCTGGTCTTGTTTTTGCTGCCTGTATAGAGCTTCTCCATCTTCAGCTGCAAAAAATATAATCAATCTGATTTTGATATTGACCATTTGATGATGTCCAAGTGTAGAGTCATTTCTTGTTTTGTTGGAAGCAAGTGTTTGTTATGATGAGTGTGTTCTCTTGGAAAAGCTCTGTTAGCCTCTGGCCTGCTTCATTTTATACTCCAAGGCCAAACTTAGCATTTAATCCAGGTATCTCTTGACTTCCTACTTTTGCATTCCAGTCCCGTATGACGAAAAGGGCGTCTTTTTCTGGTGTTAGTTCTAAAAGGTCTTGTAGGTCATCATAGAACTGTTTAACTTCAACTTCTTCAGCACTAGTGGTTGAGGCATCAACTTGGATTACTGTGATATTGAATGGTTTGCCTTGGGAAGGAATAGTGATCATTCTATCATTTTGAGGTTGCACCCAAGTACTGCATTTCAGACTATTTTGTTGATGATGAGGGTTACTGCATTTTCTACAGGATTCTTGCCCACAGTAGTATATGTAATGATCATCAGAATTAAATTTGCCCATCTCCGTCTGTTTCAGTTCACTGATACCTAAAATTTTTATGTTTCCTCTTGCCATCTCCTGTTTGATCACTTCCAATTTGCCTTGATTCATGGACCTAACATTCCAGGTTCCTCTGCACTATTGCTCTTTACAGCATTGGACATCACTTGCATCACCAGACACATCCACAACTGGGCATTGTTTTTGCTTTGGCTCCATTTCTTCATTCATTCTGGAGCAATTTCTCCACTCTTCTCCAGAATCATATTGGGTGACTACCAACTTGGAAATTTCATCTTTCATTGTCATTGTCTTCAAAAGAAATGACAATGAAAGATGAAATTTCCAATTTTGCCTTTTCATACTGTTCATAGGGTTCTCAAAGCAAGAATACTGAAGTGGTTTGCCATTCCCTTATCCAGTGGACCATGTTTTTAGAACACTTCACCATGTCCCGTTGGTCTTGGCTGGCCCTACATGGCATGGGTCATAGTTTCATTGAGTCAGACAAGGCTATAGTCCCTGTGATCAGTTTAGTTAATTTTCTGTGGTTGTGCTTTTCATTCTGTCTTACCTCTGATGGATAAGAATAAGAGGCTTGTGGACGCTCCCTGATGGGAGGGACTGGGTGTAGGAAAATGTGGGTCTTGTTCTGTTGGGCAGGGCCATGCTCAGTAAATCTTTAATCCAGTTTTATGTTGGATTGTGGCTATGTTCCCTTCCTGTTGTTTGGCCTGAGGCCTAACTATGGTAGGGGTGATGGCAGTAATTACCTTCAAAAGAACTTCTACAGGCCACTTTTGACCCACGCCTCTGCTGGAGACTCCTGGACACTCACAGGCAAGACTGACTCAATCTTTTGTGGGGTCACTGCTCCTTTCTCCTGGGTCCTGGTGTACACAAGGATTTGTTTATGCTCTTCAAGAATCTGTTTCCTCAGTCCTATAAAAATTCTGTAGTTAAATCCCACTGGCCTCCAAAGTCAAATTCCTTGGGTGTTTCTCAGTCCATTAGGCAGATCCCTATGTTGGGAAATCTGTTGTGTGTCCTAGAACTTTTGTAAGAGTGAGAAAACTTCTTTGGTGTAATTGGTCTCCAGTTTGTGGGTCATCTGTTCAGTTGCTCTATAGTGGAGCTAATGGCAACCTCTTCCAAGAGGACTTACACCACACACTGTGCCTCCCAGATCTGCTGTGGCCAGAGCCTCTGTCTCTGTGGTAGGCCACTGCTGACCCATACTTCTGCAGGACACTAAAAGGCAAGTCTGACTCAGTCTCTGTGGCGTCTGGGTCCTGGTGTGCACAAGGTTTTGTTTGAAACTGCTGAGTGTCTCTGCAGGTATGAGGTTTGATTCTAAACATGATTTCTCCCCTCCTACTATCTTGTTGGGACTTCTCCTTTGCCCTTGAATGTGGGTTATCTTTTTTTGGTGGGATCCAACATTCTCCTGTTGATGGTTGTTCAGCAGTGAGCTGCAGTTCTGAGGTTCTTTCAGGAGAAGATGAGCACACATCCTTCTACTCTGTCATCTTGGTACACTAGTAGGTGAGGCCAGAATACTGGAATAGGTAGCCATTCCCTTCTCCAGGGGATCTTCCAAACCCAAGGTTTGAACCCAAGTCTGCCACGATGCAGGTGGATTCTTTACCAGCTGAGCCGCCAGGAAGCCCAAGAATACCGGAGTGGGTAGCCTATCCCTTCTCCAGCAGATCTTCCTGATCCAGGAATCAACCCAGGGTTTACTGCATTACAGGAAGATTCTTTACCAGCTGAGCTACCAGGGAAAAACTTTTTCATCATTAGTGCCCAGTAGTATAAAATATATAATTTAATAGAAAAAGACTACAAAATATAATTATGCCAGTTAAGGCAAATGTCATGTGGTATGCAGAATTCTAAGATGGTCTCCAAGTTTCCCACCTACTGAGGTATATATCCTGCATAATCCCCTGAGAGAGTGAGTATGATGACTTTCAGTCCCATGATTAGCTTGAGTACCTAGGCAAAAGACTTTTGCATATGTAATTAACATCCCAAATCATTGACCATAAAATAGAGCAATTATCCAGGTTTTCTTGACATAATCTTCAGAGATTTTTAAGTCTGGGTCTAGAGGTCAGTGAAAGATGAATTAAAATTCCAAGAATAAGAAAAATTTGACCTGCCTTTGCTTGATTGAAGTAAAGGTGCCTCATGGCAGAGAATGTGGGTTACTTTTAATTGCCAATTTCCGGTGAGAGCCAGGAAAGGTAATTAGGACTTCAGTTATTTCAACCTCAAGAATTGTAATTCTTCTAACAGAATGAGCTTGTCAGTGATAGAGAGTGAAATTCCACCCCCTTCCCCTGGAAACTTAAAGGAGAACCCAGGAAGTTGATATTGAGTTGGCCAAAAAGTTCCCTTGATTTTTAAGTAAACATAAAAGACTCATTTTTCATTTTCATCAAGAAATTTGTTGAACACATATAAATCATTTTGAGCAAAGAGCTATTCCAGATGCCTTTTACAGTCTTCATGGGAAATAAAATTTTTTCCATTAAGATAATTTTTTAAGATGAAAATAAATGGAAATCTGAAGGTACGGTGTTTGGTGACTATGGTAGATGAATCAGAACTTCCCAGTCAAGCTTTAATAGTTATGGCCTATTCATCAAAGAAGCATGTGTTCTTGCCTTGTCTTGATTGAAGAGTATGCTTTCTATGGACTAATTCTGGATGCTTTTCACTGAGTGCTGCTTTCATTTGATGTAATAGGGAGCAATAGTTGCTGGAATTAACTCTTTGGTTTTCCAGAAAGAGTTCATAATAGAGGACCCCCTTCAAATCTCATGGTATATACAACATCAGCTTCTTCAATGAAGACTAGACTTCAGCGTGGTTGTTGGTGGCTCATTTTGCTTGCCCCATTCCACATTATTGTACAGTATCCAATTTTCATCACCTGTCAAAATTTGTTTTAAAAACAATGTTTTTGATACATTGAAGTAGAGAATTGCATGTGGAAATATGGTCAAGAAGACTTTTTCCCCTTAACTTATGTAGAACTGAAACATCAAAGCAATTAAGATAACCAAGCTTGTGCAAATGATTTTCAGTTCTTGATTTGGATGTTTTAAGTATGTTGGCTATCCCCCAATGTAGTAATGTGAGGAGAACTCAACTTTTCATTTCTGGCTTTGAAAAAAGGGAAAAATGTCATGTTCCAAGGAATGTAGGCAGCTTCCAGAAAGTGGAAAAGGCAAGAAGGGAATTCTCCCCTGTAGCCATGAAATAGGAACATCAGCCATGCCAATATTTTCATTTTAGCCCAGTGAGACCCGTGTCACTTCTGATCTACTGTTAAATGATATTTGTATCATTTTAAGCCATTAAGTTTATGTAATTTGTTTATAGTTAACATGGGAAACTAATGTAAATACCTAACATAGAGTATATGCACAATTAGTATCTGTTAAATGAATAAACTATTTAATATTTGAATAAGTGTAAGTAGTTCATGATATGTAGTTAATATGTGATGGATCCAGGTTCAAGCCTTTCATACCTGTCCCTACAACCCTTGGTTTTACCCACTAAGTTCCTCTTTTCTTATGCAATAATAGTAGTATCCTTTAAATTGTTTCCTCAGACTGTTTTCTCCTTGAGAATAACCAAGAAAAATGTGTAGAAAACCACAGATGCTCAAGTACTCATTTTAATAGGCAGATGACTTATAGTCAATTCACTGTGGTTTATTTTTTTATACATTTTCAAAAACAATTAATATTAGGAATCTTTTGTATTTATAGGTTTTCTCTTTAGTACTACAAAGTGAAAAAAAATCTGATGATGCTGAGATTTACCTCATTGATTTATGGCGTTGCATCTATTTCCTGTCTTTCCATAAATATATTTAAATTATTTCATCAGTTCAGTTCAGTTCAGTCACTCAGTCATGTCTGACTCTTTGCAACCTCATGGACTGCAGTGCTCCAGGTCTCCCTGTCCATCAACAACTCCTGGAGTTTGCCCAAACCCATGTTCATGGAGTTGGTGATGCCATCCAACCATCTCATCCTCTGTCATCCCTTTCTGCTCCTGCCTTCAGTCCTTCCCAGCATCAAGGTCTTTTCAAATGAGTCAGCTCTTTGCATCAGGTGGCCAAAGTATTGGAGTTTCAGCTTCAACATCAGTCCTTCCAATGAACACTTACGACTGATCTCCTTTAGGATAGACTGGTTTGATCTCCTTGCTATCCAAGAGACTCTGAAGAGTCTTCTCCAACACCACAGTTCAAAAGCATCAATTCTTCAGCACTTAGCTTTCTTTATAGTCCAACTCTCACACCCATACATGGTTACTGGAAAAACCATAGCTTTGACTAGACGGACCTTTTTTGGCAAAGTAATGTCTCTGCTTTTTATGTGCTGTCTTAGTTGGTCATAACTTTGCTTCCAAAGAGTAAGTGTCTTTTAATTTCCTGGCTGCAATCACCATCTGCAGTGATTTTGGAGCCAAGAAATAAAGTCAGCCACTGTTTCCACTGTTTCTCCATCTATCTGCCATGAAGTGAAGGGACTGGATGCTATGATCTTAGTTTTCTGAATTATGAGCTTCAAGCCAACTTTTTCACTCTTAGAAGATTCCAAAGCAGAGAACTTGAGTGACTTAGTTGTTAAAGACCTATTCTCCCAATAATTTTCTATTTTAAAATATATATGTATATATATATATATATTTCAAATTGACACCCTTCAATTTGGGACAACTTAGCAAAGATTTTAAAACTGTGAAACTTATACATTTTGGGGGCTTCCCTTGTAGCTCAGTCAGTAAAGAATATGTCTACAGTGGGGAAACCTGGGTTTTATTCCTGGGTCAGAAAGATCCCCTGGAGAAGGAAATGGCAACCCACTCCAGTATTCTTGCCTGGAGAATCCCATGGACAGAGGAGCCTGGCAGACTACAGTTCATGGGAGTCTCAAGAGTTGGACATGACTTAGTGACTAAAGAGAAAGAGA
The DNA here is from genome assembly GCA_006408695.1 of Aepyceros melampus. NCBI lineage: Eukaryota > Metazoa > Chordata > Mammalia > Artiodactyla > Bovidae > Aepyceros > Aepyceros melampus. Next base: position 233,214 of record SJXQ01002490.1, read on the forward strand.
TACATTTTTTTCATTGTTGCCTTACAATAAAACCATGCTCTAGAATTTTATACCCAAACCTAATAGAGATTGGGAGCAGGAGGAGAAGGGGACAACAGAGGATGAAATGACTGGATGGCATCACTGACTCGATGGATGTGAGTTTGAGTGAACTCTGGGAGTTGGTGATGGACAGGGAGGCCTGGTGTGCTATAATTCATGGGGTTGCAAAGAGTCATACATGACTGAGCAACTGAACTGAACTGAGTAGAGAATTTAAGTATATTTTTAAACTAATGAAAGAGTTGATTTAGGCAGGTTGATAAAGAGTTCAAGCCTAAGGCCCCATTAGGGAGTAGGTGAACATTCTTTCTTTTTCACATTCTTTTGCCTTAATACATAGGTCTTATATGTAGCAATATTTCTTGTTCAAAGACATGCTTTTTGAAGCTCAGAATGTATGATATGGAAGTAGGTCTGGGTAAAACTTCCTCCGCCTTGAGCTCTTGGTTAACCCTCTCCTTCTGGCTATCTCTCATGCTGATGTCATCTCAGAATGTATGTTATGGGTAAGGGTCTGGGAAAAATTTTTGCAGCCTTGAGGAATTTTTCTATTTTCAACAGCTAGCAGAGAGATATATAATGCCCTGCTGAAAACTAGCAAGGCGGGTAATCTTTCTATCTGCCTTTTGATGTCTATATCAGAAGCTTTTTCTATCACTATCACTTTAATAAAATTTCTACTACAAAAGTTCTGAGTGACTGAGACTGTCTTTTTTCCTGGAGTTAAACCTTCTCCTTCAGAGACCATGAATCCAGTAGAACACTGTAAGCTTTCATCTATTACTAATGAGTTGTTAAAAAAAAAAAAATACTGTCTCTTTTTACCACACAATACTTTTAAGATTTAAATTGTTTTGGAGAGTATTTGTTAATACTAATGAACTAAAAAGCAAACAGCAACAACATAGAATGATTGACAAAGTGTAATTAGAAATTTTTATAAAAAGAAAAATTATAAATATTTGGATTTTTAATTTCACTACTGCTTAACATCTGTGAACATCAATTCTAGAAATCTCAAGGCAAGAAATCAAAAAACTTACTGAAGGTCATAACTTTGCCAGACTGAACTGGATTGTTAAAAGCTTATTTATACCACTGAAACACATTGTTTTCTTTTCTTTCTATTACCCTGAGGCCTAAGTTCTTTAAAAGAGAGAAATATAGCTCATTTCTAGTTCTCTGGCTGATAACGTAGTCAAATGTTAAATAAATACTTGTGAAATGGTTGGATTTGTATATGAATTGGGGACTCTCATTCTGTTGTTTGTAGTAATTTTTTTTAGTCATCATTCTGAATAAATTAACTGGATAGTTAGACCCTCACTTTTGCATTTAGTGTGTCTCATAAAAGATAAAGATCAAGAAAGGAGAAGTATATGTGACAAGACTCCCACAATTTATCTTAATTATCCCATGTAATTTTAAAGAATCAGACAGGTCTCAGTGAGTAAACAACAAACCCCAAGACCATAGATATATTTAGGTGTAAAGAAATAAGACAGTGTAGTATTGCTGCTGTTGTTTAGTTGTCAGCTTGTATCTGACTTTTCTGCAACCCCATGGATTTGAGCCCACCAGGTCCTCTGTCCATTGGATTTCCCAGGCAAGAAAACTGCAGTGGGTTGCAATTTCCTTCACAGGGGACCTTCCTGATCCAAAGAGCGGACCCGAATTTCCTGCATTGGGAGGCAGATTCTTTACCAGTGAGCCGTTGGGAAGCCCCAAATAAGAAATGAATGGTCTGCACATAAGCATAATTTATATCATGGTTTTCTAATATGGTGGAAATGGAACTGTCATGGTTTTCTAATGCTGTGGAAATGGAACATGGTCTGTACCCATGAAATAGATTATAATCAATAAGGATTGGTGCAACAAGGCAAATATACCAGTAACTAAAATAGAAAGAAAGTGTGCTAAAGAATAATGAACATATAGATATGTGAGAGTAAAAGGGAGAAATTGTTAAGTTGGGTAGAATAGAGAAACATTTATTAAAGTTAGAATGGGAGAAAGGGAGTTAAGTCTGAAGGATTTGCTGAGTAAGGATGAGTAGAAGATGGAGTTATGGAGAATAATCCTAGTATAGTACTACACCTCCAGAAAATGATTTGGTTTTCTGTTTTGATGTGAATTTCAAGGCCAGGGATTATCTCACCTTTTCCTCCTCACCACTTAAGATATATTAATACTTTCCTGTATTTTCTGTGCTGCTTTTTCACATTTTCTTCACTTCTAACTCTAAAAGTGACTTTGTGTGGATCACAACAAACTGTGGAAAATTCTAAAAGAGATAGGAATACCAATCCACCTGACCTGCCTCCTGAGAAATCTGTATGCAGGTCAAGAAGCAACAGTTAGAACTGGACATGAAACAACAGACTGGTTCCAAATCTGGAAAGGAGTACATTAAGGCTTATATGTCACCCTGCTTATTTAACTTATATGCAGAGTACATCATGAAAAATGCTGGGCTGGATGAAGCACAAGCTGGAATCAAGGTTGCTAGGAGAAATATCAGTAACCTCAGACATGCAGATGACACCACCCTTATGGCAGAAAGCGAAGAAGAACCAAAGGGCCTCTTGATGATAGTGAAAGAGGAGAGTGAAAAAGTTGGCTTAAAGCTCAACATTCAGAAAACGAAGATCATGGCATCTGGTCCCATCACTTCATGGCAAATAGATGGGGAAACATTGGAAACAGTGACAGACTTTATTTTGGGGGGCTCGAAAATCACTGCAGATGATGACTGCAACCATGAAATTAAAAGGTGCTTGCTCCTTGGAAGAAAAGTTATGATGAACCTAGACAGCATATTAAAAGCAGAGACATTACTTTGCCAACAATTTTCCATCTAGTCAAAACTATGGTTTTTCCAGTAATCATATATGGATGTGAGAGTTGGACTATAAAAGAAAGCTGAATGTTGTAGAATTGATGCTTTTGAACTGTGGTGTTGGAGAAGACTCTTGAGAGTTCCATGGACTGAGAGGAGATACAACCAGTCCATCCTAAAGGAAATCAGTCCTGATGATTCATTGGAAAGACTGATGCTGAAGCTGAGGCTCCAATACTTTGGCCACCTGATTCGCAGAACTGACTCATTTGAAAAGGCCCCAGGGTTGGGAAAGATCGAAAGCAGAAGGAGAAGGGAATGACAGAGGATGAAATGGTTGGATGGCATCACTGACTTGGTGGACATGAGTATGAGTAAGCTCCAGGAGTAGGTGATGGACAGGCGTGATGCAATCCATGGGGTCACAATGATTTGGACATGACTCAGCATCTGAACTGAACTGACTGAACTCTAAAATAAACCACCTTTTTGCTGAGAATAACCTGTCCTACTCTGGGCTTATCTATTTATCAGTTCAGTTCAGTCGCTCAGTCGTGTCCGACTCTTTGCGACCCCATGAATTGCAGCACGCCAGGCCTCCCTGTCCATCACCAACTCCCAGAGTTCACCCAGACCCACGCCCATGGAGTCAGTGACGCCATCCAGCCATCTCATTCTCTGTCGTCCCCTTCTCCTCCTGCCCCCAATCCCTCCCAGCATCAGAGTCTTTTCCAATGAGTCAGCTCTTCGCATGAGGTGGCCAAAGTACTGGAGTTTCAGCTTTAGAATCATTCCTTCCAAAGAAATCCCAGGGTTGATCTCCTTTAGAATGGACTGGTTGGATCTCCTTGCAGTCCAAGGGACTCTCAAGAGTCTTCTCCATCACCACAGTTCAAAAGCATCAATTCTTCGGCACTCAGCTTTCTTCACAGTCCAACTCTCACATCCATACATGACCACAGGAAAAACCATAGCCTTGACTAGACAGACCTTAGTCAGCAAAATAATATCTCTTCTTTTGAATATGGTATCTAGGTTGGTCATAACTTTTCTTCCAAGGAGTAAGCATCTTTTAATCTATTTATACTTTTTCTATAATCTTTCTTCCTTTACCTTTCTTATATTTCTCATCTGTAACTTTTACTAGTGTTTTTTTTAATCTTTGATAGAAACTGAACACCTTGAAATTATTTAATCAGTTTTTCTCTAATGACTGAATTTTTCCTTCCCAAGTCATCTCAATTTATCTCTGTGACTCTCTACCACTTCTAATGTCAGGCTCTTTTTGGCTCTTTTCTAGACTGGTGCAGTGGCCTACTGACTGGTATTCTTTCCTTAGATATTTACTCCCTTTTATACATTTAAATTAGTCATCTTGGAACACATCTTCATTTGTGGAGCACAGAAGTTCAAGAGCTTCCTAATAAATTAATATTTCATTGTACCATAATTTTTAATAATCTATTTACTCTGAGTATTAATAAGCAGTCTTCAAGGATTGTAATAAAATGTTATGTTCTTGTTCAGTTCTTCTTATTTTGCTACAGAGGAACCAAATGTGATTACCTTCTTCTAAACTCCTGAAAATGACTTCTTTGAATCACTGTAATTCCTATTAGTCCAAACATCCACTAACAATTTAAGCTTACCTTTTTATTTTGTAATATCTAAAGGGCAAAGATGAAAACAATTTATGTATATTCACATGACTAAAATAGCAATTTATACATTATAGGTCCTCAATAAACATTAATTAAAGAGTTTATTTTGTCTTAACTTTAAATGTCTTTGGGATTCTCATATTTGGTGGAGTTTCTTTACTATTTTCTATTAAGTATTGAAAAATCAAAGACAGTATATGTATTGTTGTCATCAAAAATTTTAAGCTTTTTTGCATGTTTTTCTTTTTCAATCTATAGATTTCTTAGATTGAAAAAGAGTTCATGTACCAAGGAAAGTTAGTGGTGGTAAGGCCTTGTTTAAACTTTGAGAATATTTTATTTGAAGTCTTGGATTTTAATAAGTTACTAAAATCTAAAGAAAAAAGCAGAACCAATGTAGCAGAAGCTGGACATATTTTTTAATTCCAGAAATGTTCAAATATATCATCTTATGTTGATTAAAATATTGATTTATTCCTCAATTAAAAAGAACAACTGCCAAGTGCTGAAGAATTGATGCTTTGAAATTGTGGTGCTGGAGAAGACTCTTGAGAGTCCCATGGACAATAAGAAGATCAAACTAGTAAATCCTAAAGGGAATCAACCCTGAATATTCATTGGAAAGACTCATGCTAAAGCTCCAATACTTTGGCCACCTGATGCAAAGAGCCAGTTCATTCGAAAAGACCCTGATGCTGGGAAAGACTGAGGGCAGGAGGAAAAGGGGGCGACAGAAGATGAGATGGTTGGATGGCACCAAGGACTCTATGGACAGGAATTTGAGCAAATTCTGGGAGATACTGAAGGACAGAACCTAGCATACTGTAGTTTCTGAGGTTGCAGAGAGTCAAATAGGACTTAGCAACTGAACAGCAAATTCTCACATTAATTAAAATGTTGCTATTTCATGAATCCATCATACAAAGCCCTGGCATGTTCCTCTCATTCACTGAGTACCCAATGATGACAAGCTGTACAGATATTTAATTATTCAAAGTCCTTTTTTTTTTTGGAAAATGTTGGACAGTCTATTTTAGAGCATTCTAAAAAATACTATCACTCATTATTTAAACCAGAAGTTTCTTTCAAAATAAGTGTGGTTGACAGAGTAGATTTCTGCTCTGTTTTAAATATGTTAGTATTTTTTCTTATTTTAAAATACCTTTGATTACTAGAATGACCCCATTATGAATTAGCCAGATTGCATTGTTTTGCCTATTGGAACTTCTAACTCCTCACTCTAATGAATGAAATGTTTATTATGAAGATATATAAATGTATTTGTTACTTTAACCTTAATAGTTAGAGTCCTGGTAATTTAGCTGTTAGCTCTTATACATAAAGCCCTTCCTTCTTTGTAACTGCTAACTGATGATTAATTACCTAATGCCTATGCTTTCTATTACATTGTCTTTTGATCTAGTGTTCCATTTTCATCTATTGAATTAGAATGTGACAAGTTCAAGCTCACAGATCATATCATATAGTTCTTGGATCCTTTGAAATTCCTAATAGAGCACTCTGCACATACTAGACTCTGGTACAGGTGACAGAGCATGTTGTTTCAAGTTTAGAAATTTGAACTCAAATTTTGGTTTTACCTATTAACTCAGTGTATTTGGGAAAAAAATCTCACCTGTTGAATTCCAGTTGCCTCTTCTATAATACTAGGCTGATGGGGTAATGTCTCTTGAGATTAAATGAGAACATTTGTACAAAATAATTTTATAAATTTTGTATAGTTTTAATGTATATTATAGAATTCTTTATTAGATGGAATTTTCATTTTAAACAAAAGTGTCATAATTTAAAATATATAGAGGATATTAGTGATCACAAAAAATTGCTCTCTCAGTAAAAGTTACTCTAGATTTATTTTATCATATCAGAACAAAGGAAAACTAAACAGGTAACAACTCATTAGTTGTTCCTTAAAAAAAAAGAAAAAGAAAAAAGCCCTCTAACATGTCATCAGTAAATCATAGAGGGCCTTTTAATTCTGTGAAAATCACTAACAGTTTTGTATTTCATATACCATGATACTTTCTCCCTGGATGTTACATTACTGTTGCCTTTCTGCATTCCTGAACTCTGCTTAGATGCTTCTCCTCTGTAATCCCATAACTATTTCCTATTGTGCTGCTGCTACTGCTGCTAAGTCGCTTCAGTCGTGTCCGACTCTGTGCGACCCCAGAGATGGCAGCCCACCAGGCTCCACCATCCCTGGGATTCTCCAGGCAAGAACACTGGAGTCGGTTGCCATTTCCTTCTTAATGCATGAAAGTGAGAAGTGAAAGAAGTTGCTCAGTCGTGTCCGACTCTTTGCAACCCCATGGACTGCAGCCCACNCCGACTCTGTGCGACCCCAGAGATGGCAGCCCACCAGGCTCCACCATCCCTGGGATTCTCCAGGCAAGAACACTGGAGTCGGTTGCCATTTCCTTCTTAATGCATGAAAGTGAGAAGTGAAAGAAGTTGCTCAGTCGTGTCCGACTCTTTGCAACCCCATGGACTGCAGCCCACCATGCTCCTCCGTCCATGGGATTTTCCAGGCAAGAGTGCTGGAATGGGGTGCCATTCACATTGTTCTATACTTGACTATTTAGTACACATGACTAAAAACTATGTGAAAGAAGAAATCATGTCTTTCTTGTTCACTAATGAATCAAAACGATTGGCTCAATGTTTAGCCCATAGTAGGGACTTAGTAACTATTGTCGAATATATGAATGCAGATTTTTTGCCTAACTTAATACAAACATAGGCTTATTTTTAAATGACTGTGTTTCAGAGTTATATAAAAAAAGTATTTACCATCCAAATTTAAATAGTCTTTTGAACTTATTCTTTGGAGATGTGTCTATTGACATTTACTAAGGCAAATTTGCTAGAATCTCTATTTTAGAATAAAAAAGAAAACACATTTCAAGCTAGCTTAAGAAAAATGGCATTTTATTGATTTGTTAGCTGACAAGGAAAAGTTTTGAGATGGCTTCAATGATGTGATGATCACAGCTCTGAATCCCTCTACTGAGTTTCATTTCATGTGTTGGCTCAGATTCTCAGGTAGACTCTTCACAAGACTTTTCTAGGGCCAAACACTGTTACTTTCCACTCATTCTCCAATTGGAAACTGGACACTCTCTCCCATGGTACATATGTGGTACTTAAATTAAAGTGAAAAATGCTCAGTATGTCCAATTCTTTGTGACCCCATGGACTGTAGCCTGCCAGGATCTTCTGTTCATGGAATTCTCCAGGCCAGAATACTGGAGTGGGTAGCCATTCCCTTCTCAAGAGATCTTCCCAACACAGAGATCTAAGCAAGATCTCCCACAATGTACGTGGATTTTTTACCCTTGAGCCACCAGGAAGCCCATATGGGTACTTAGGCAAGAGTTTAACTACCTCTTTGATTATAGTACCTATCAATTGGTCAATTACTACAGCAAATATTTGGCTAGGGTAATGTTATTAGACATCCTCTTCTCATTCTACCAGGAGAGTAGACAGTCTCAAAAGGCTAAGCACACTGGGGAAAGAGGGAAGATATGGAAGACAGGTAAAAAGTACTTTCCCACTCTACAGTATTTCAACAGATTTGTCTACATAGCAAAGAAATAGAATTACTTCCATTGAAGTTTTCATGTAAACCATCTAGCTCTGTTAAATAATAGATAGGAGTTTGCCAGGAGAACATGGAATTGGGAACTTTTAATTTAAGAAGTATGCCTAAAAATAATGAAAATATTATGCAAAATATTAAGAGAGCCTGAAAAAAGTTCAGCATTGCCATTTTACATTTTATCTCTTTTGAAACCTTGTTTAGACATTATCCAAATAAAAATTCTAACAAATAGTAATCTGATTTTGTTTATGTTATAATGTTTGGTAGAAATATAGTAATTTGAGTCAAAATAATGGTGCTTAAATATTTAATATCTAATGTCCCACAGAATAAGATACCTTTTATGTCTAAAGATTAAGAGTACAGAAGACAGATGACCATGGCACAGATAAAACATTTTTTATAGATATGTACTAAGTCAGCCACAAAGCTGTTATTAGCTACTTGAAAACAAGAGGATTTATTTTCTCAGGGCAGCATTTAAAATTTAGATAACCTCAATTTTATTGGTAATATACCTATCATATATTCTTTATATTTTAATTATAAATAAAATATTTTATACGCTAACTGATGCTCTTAAATTCTGTTAATTGTTAAATTTCATCCATCTATGCCAAAATATTTTTAGTTAATTTAGATAATTCATTACAGGACACATGTACTGAATATCTTGTTCATAATGTTATTCTACTATTATAAATTCTTAAGATATACCTAACCCTATCCACTAGTTATGATCATAAAATTTTTAATATTATAGAGTTAGTTCATAGTGAATTTTCAAAAGTATAGAATCTCTTGGTTGAAATTTGTCAAGTGTCAGATGAAATTATCACCTATAGTGATTTTTAAGGAAAGGCAGAGAAAATATTGCCAAAGCAGTCATGTTAATAGCTGAATTTTTTATATTGAAAATAAACTGAAAGTAAGGAACACTTTGTATTTGAAAATGATGGTAGAAACTTGAAATGTTTTTATGTTAATAGTTAATCAACTCAAATGAGATTGAATATATTTATTAAATTATTGTTCTAAGTATTAGGAGGAATTCAAGATTAGCTTGATGTATTTTAAATATTTTAAATTAGCCTTAAAATGTTTGTAGTTTCAGCTTGGGGCTTGTCAGACATAGTTGAAATAATTTCACCAATGAACAAACTAAGCATAGACATACGTTGGCTTTAAAAAAATGTGGACATGATTGTGAAAACAAGTCCTTTCTTGATTCTGATCTTAATTAGTAGTTTGTTTATTTTTATTTTTTTAATTTTNGTCAATGAACATTGCAGTACACGTGTCTCTTTCAATTCTGGTTTCCTCGGTGTGTATGCCCAGCAGTGGGATTAGTAATTAGTAGTTTAAAATATCATAAAGTAAGAAGCTGTTATACTTCAGTTTTTAGTATTAATATTGTACATTTTTGTACTCCTCAGCCAGACCTAGGTGTTTTCTCTTTGAAATGGAACATTAATTTTACAAAAATTAAGGAATGATAAGGAACCTGATATTATTACTTCTTCAGACTATTGGGCAGAGCATATTTTCCATAGTGAGGAGAGTAGGTGATGAACATTTTGTATGGAAAGAGGAAAATCATCTAAACAATCATATATGTATGCCACTGCTCCACAGACTTTATTTAGTGACTCCAATCATCTGAAGAGTTTGGTAAAGCACTGACTGACTTGGATTCCACTACCAGGAGTTCTGATTCAATATGTGGGGTCTGAGTATTTGCATTTCTGATACTCACATGTGATGCTGATGTTAGTGGTCTGTAGAGCACTCTTTGAATAGCACTTAGACTCAAATTGGAAAACAAAAACTGTTTCCCATTTTTAAAATCAAGTTACTTGAATTAAAAGAAAGCAAGTTAATATCGACACACTAAAAATAGAAACAAATTTAGAAGTTAAAAGTTAGAATACATTCAAATCTATTTATAAATATTTATATTAATCATACAAAGTAGGTAATAGTTTTTCTTTATTCAACTGAGAAAGTTATTAAATGATTTTCAATGTTTACTCATATCTAATTTTCATCATAGCAAATTAAATGCAGAAATTACATATACTGATACAAACTATAAGAGAAGCAAAAGCTGTGATATTTTTTAAATGTGGTGTTTAAACTTATCTCTATATTGGCAATATACTGCTATAAAACGCATTCTGATCATGAGTCTACTTGAATTTACCTGGGAGAAATCACAGTGTCAGTTCAATAAACTAGCTTAGGTGTTGAGTTCAAAGCTTCCTAGTGACAGTCAGGTACAATCAATATGAAGAAAAAAGGAGAAAAAATTCAGTGCTCCTGTTACGGATAAGTGCAAAAACGTGTCCCTATTAAAAATAGTTTGTAAACCAGATGCTTTTCATTACAAATAGAGACTTGAAAGCATTAGAAATTTATATACCTTATTAGATGATTTATATCTATCATAAGATAATTATAAAGAAATTGACTATTTTAGAAAAGACCATGATTTTAACAAATGTGAAGGATACTGAAATAAGAGAATTTGTGATAAATGATAGATTAAAATATTGAATAAAGGGCCTCAGATATTATTTTAAAAATGACAATGGGAAGGATGAGTAGTTTTCTACAGGGCATTTTTAAAAATTGCACTATAGTTGATTTGTAGTGTTTTGTTAATATCTGCTGACAGCAAAGTGATTCAGTTACACACATATTCACATTCTTCTTTTCCTTTATGTTTCATCATAGGGTATTGAATTTAATTCCTTGTACTGCACAGTGGGGCCTTATTGTTTATCCATACTCTGTATAATGGTTTTCATCTGCTAATCCCAAACTTGCATTCCATTCTTCTCCTACCTCCCTTCCTTTGGCAACTGTAAGTCTATTCTCTGTGTCTGTGAGTCTGTTACTGTTTTGAAGATGCATTTGTGTCATATTTTACTTTCCACATAAAAGTGATGCATGCTAAGACACTTCAGTTGTGTCCTTCTCTGTGTGGCCCTATGAACTGTAGCCCACCAGGATCCTTTTGTTCAGAGGATTCTCTAGGAAAGAATACTGCAGTGGGTTGCCATTTTCTTCTCCAAGGGATTTTCCGAAACCAGGAATCGAAACCAAGTCTATGTCTCCTGCATTGGCAGATGGGTTCTTTACCACTAGTGCCACCTATCAGATTTTATTTGTCTTTCTCTTTCTGACTTATTTAGTACAGTAATCTCTGTCTATTCATGTCACTATAAATGTCATTGTTTCATTTTTTTTTAAATGACTGAGTAGTACTCCTTTGTATGTAAGTACCGTATCTTCTTTATCCATTCCTCTGTTGATGGACGTTTAGGTTACTTCCATGTCTTAGCTACTGTGAATAGTGCTATTATAAACCTAGGTATGCATGTATCTTTTCGAATTATAGTTTTGTCCAGATATATGCCCAGGACCATATGGCAACTCTATTTTTAGTTTATTGAGGAAGCTCCATACTGTTCTCCATAGTGGCTGCACAAACTTAAATTCCCACCATTGTAGGAGGTTCCCTTTTCCCCACACCCTCTCTAATATTCATTTGTAGACTTTTTAATGATGAACAAAACAGCCTAACCTGATACTTAGAAGAATTAATAAAAGAAGAAGAAACAAAACCTTAAATCAGTAATAGGAAATAACTAATAAATATCAGATAGGAAATAAATAAAGATTCAAAAAAAATTTAAAAAAATCAACAAACAATAACTGGTTCTTTGAGACAGTAAATAAAATTAACTCATTTCTGGATAGGGTCACCAAGATAAAAAGAGAGAGGACCCAAATAAAATAAGAAATGGCAAGGGAGGAATAATTACTGATATTATAGAAATTAAAAAGAGAGAGAAAACAATTATATGCAAACAAATTTACCAAATTTAGAAGAAATGGACAAGGTTCTAGAGATATACAGCCTACCAACATTGAATCCAGAAGAAAAAGGTAACTGAACAGACAAATCACTAGCAGTGAGATAGGATCTGTAATAACAATAAAAAATAAAAACAAAGCAAATCAAAACAACTTCCACAAGCCAAAGTCCAGGACCAGTTGACTTTTTAGGTGAATTCTACCAAACATACAAAAAACTTACACTGATCCATCTCAAATTCTAAAAGATTGAAGAGGTGGGAATATTCCCAGAAACATTCTACAAGGCATTAAAAAAACTTACAGTTAAAATGTTTTCATTGTTTGTATGACTTATTTTCAGTAATTCTCATTCGTATGACTAGTTGATACTAATCTGAAAGTTCAACTTCTTAAGTCACCAATTTCCAACACAAGAGTTTCACAATATGCAAAGTCTATTTCTGCAGAAATGTAAATTCTATCTTCTGATCAGTTTGTTTAAAAAAAGAAAAAAAAAACTTGGAAAATTATAAAGTTGAACTCAAGAGTCATAACCCTTTAAATAAGCTGTAAAAATAACCTTCAATAGGAAAATCAAAGATGGACTTGAAAAAATCAAATCCTTTTCTGTTGTGTTTGAATCTTGCTTCTTTGGTCTTTGTCAACTTAATTAAATGGTATTATTACTTCTCAGCTGAACTTGTGTTATTCTATAATTACATTAACTGTGTATTACTATTTTGTCTTACTGAAAGCTACATGTTAGTTTTTATTCATTCAATTTTATTAAGTTATAACTACAATGGAAAAGGTCAGCCTTCATTCCAATTGCAAAGAAAGGCAATGCCAATGCATACTCAAACTACTGCACAATTGCACTCATCTCACATGCTAGTAAAGTAATGCTCAAAATTCTCCAAGCCAGGCTTCAGCAAGACGTGAACCATGAACTTCCTGATGTTCAAGCTGGTTTTAGAAAAGGCAGAGGAACCAGAGATCAAATTGCCAATATCCGCTGGATCATCGAAAAAGCAAGAGAGTTCCAGAAAAACATCTATTTCTGCTTTGTTGACTATGCCAAAGCCTTTGACTGTGTGGATCACAATAAACTGTGGAAAATTCTGAAAGAGATGGGAATACCAAAAAAGGTCAGCCTTCATTCCAATTGCAAAGAAAGGCAATGCCAATGCATACTCAAACTACTGCACAATTGCACTCATCTCACATGCTAGTAAAGTAATGCTCAAAATTCTCCAAGCCAGGCTTCAGCAAGACGTGAACCATGAACTTCCTGATGTTCAAGCTGGTTTTAGAAAAGGCAGAGGAACCAGAGATCAAATTGCCAATATCCGCTGGATCATCGAAAAAGCAAGAGAGTTCCAGAAAAACATCTATTTCTGCTTTGTTGACTATGCCAAAGCCTTTGACTGTGTGGATCACAATAAACTGTGGAAAATTCTGAAAGAGATGGGAATACCAGACCCCCTGACCTGGCTCTTGAGAAATCTGTATGCAGGTCAGGAAACAACAGTTAGAACTGGACATGGAACAATAGACTGGTTCCAGATAGGAAAAGGAGTACGTCAAGGCTGTATATTGTCACCCTGCTTTTTTTTTAACTTCTATGCAGAGTACATCATGAGAAACGCTGGACTGGAAGAAGCACAAGCTGGAATCAAGATTGCCAGGAGAAATATCAATAACCTCAGGTATGCAGATGACACCACCGTTATGGCAGAAAGTGATTTCATTTCATTTCAGTTGCTCAGTCATGCCCGACTCTTTGCGACCCCATGGACTGTAGCCCACCGGGCTCCTCCGTCCATGGCATTTTCCAGTCAAGAGTACTGGAGTGGGTTGCCATTTCCTTCTCCAGAGGAAAGAGGAGAGTGAAAAAGTTGGCTTAAAACTCAACATTCAGAAAACGAAGATCATGGCATCCAGTCCCATCACTGCATGCGAAATAGATGGGCAAACAATGGAAACAGTGTCAGACTTTATTTTGGGGGGCTCCAGAATAACTGCAGATGGTGACTGCAGCCATGAAATTAAAAGACGCTTACTCCTTGGAAGAAAAGTTATGACCAACCTAGATACCATATTAAAAGCAGAGACATTACTTTGCCGACTAAGGTCTGTCTAGTCAAGGCTATGGCTTGTCCTGTGATCATAGATGGATGTGAGAGTTGGACTGTGAAGAAGGCTGAGTGCTGAAGAATTGATGCTTTTGAACTGTGGTGTTAGAGAAGACTCTTGAGAGTCCCTTGGACTGCAAGGAGATCCAACCAGTCCATTCTGAAGGAGATCAGCCCTGGGATTTCTTTGGAAGGACTGATGCTAAAGTTGAAACTCCAGTACTTTGGCCACCTCATGCGAAGAATTGACTCATTGAAAAAGGCTCTGATGCTGGGAGCGATTGGGGGCAGGAGGAGAAGGGGACGGCAGAGGATGAGATGGCTGGATGGCATTACTGACTCGATGAGCATGAGAGTTGGTGATGGTCAGGGAGGCCTGGCCTACTGCGATTCTTGGGGTCGCAGAGTCGGAGAACTCTTCAGTTCAGTCAGCGACTGAACTGAACTGAGCATACAATAAAATGCATGTATTCAAAATGAACAGTTTAAGTTTTAAAACAGGTACACACCCATGAAATCATTACCACAATCAAGATAATGAATGTAGCCATCATCCTCAGAAACCTGCCCCTGGTGGCTCAGAGATTAAAGCGTCTGCCTGCAGTGTGGGAGACCCAGGTTCGATCCCTGGGTTGGGAAGATCCTCTGGAGAAGGAAATGGCAACCCACTCCAGTACTCTTGCCTGGAAAATTCCATGGACTGAGGAGCCTGGTGGGCTATAGTCCATGGGGTCGCAAAGAGTCGGACATGACTGAGCGACTTCACCTTCCAATACCTACTTCTAGCCCTGTGTACTGCAGTCCTAAGACAATTAAATGTGCTTTCTGTCCTTATACATTTTATGCATTAGGTTGTGTTTCCTAGAATTTTGTATAGATGGAAACATAGTGTGTACTTTTTGTTGTCTGACTTCTGTCCCTCAGCAAAATTATTTTGACGTTCATCTGTACTATGGTGTATATCAACAGTCATTTATTTTAATTGATCAGAGTATTTGAATTTTTGTTTGTTTTTTGTAGGCACTGTATAGTCAGGTATTGTGGCTTGATCCTTTTTGACAAAATTTGTCTTTTAATTGGGTTATCTCAGCTGCCCAATTTCCATTTTAGTATATCAATCTTATTAATTCCAATTTTCCATGGTATTCCATTATGTCAACAAGTAGACTCACAGTGTCAAAGCAGCTAGCAACTACTGGGTCATCTTACCATATTTCATGGATTTGATAGATAAGCAAGCAGTGAGACCAGTGAGTTTAGATACGTCATTACTCATGGTATAGCGAACGGCATGATATTCATATTTGCATTGGTTCTTCTGTGCCTGTTTGTCCACCACCCCACCCCACTTACCCCTCACAGAGTTCCATGAAGGCAATGAGGAGAGTCTAAGTGAATTCTGTGTATGTGCTCAGTCATACCCAAGTCTTTGTGACCCCATGGACAGCTTGCCAGGCTCCTCTGTGGAATTTTCCAGGCAAGAATACTGGAGTAGGTTGTCATTTCCTTCTCCAGGGTATCTTCCTGACCAAGGGATCGAATCCCAGTCTCCTGTGTCTCCTCCATCGATAGGAAGATTCTTTACCACTGCACCACCTGGGAAGCCCCGAATACTATGTATATAATTTTTTGTCACAGAGAAGGAATACTTCTAATCTCATAAGAGAACAGCTAAGGAGCTTTCCCCACAGAAAAATATCACCTTTGTTAACCATGGTCAGTAATCAAATCTGCCCTTTCTCCTGGAGGGATGTACTTGCTTTGCTGTTCTGGAATGCCTCTGGGGAGGAGAATGTAAGCAAATCTGTTTCCTGCCTTGGGACAGCTTTGCAAACATTCTTGCATAAAGCTGTCAATGCCCTTTGTTCGGAGGTTATGCAGAAATAGCAGACTCAGCAGAAATTATCTCCCAATGTACCAGTCACAGTTCTGTCAGAAAATATAAAAGCCACTTTAAGTATTTTGAAAAAGAAAAATATACATACAGAAAATTAGAGGCTTATGTGACCTTGAAAGGCAGGACAGCAAAAGTTAGAGAAGCTCCAAACTATCAAGATACCTGGAAGTGTAGGCCTAGCAGGTAAGCTGATGCTGCAAATCAGTGCTTCCTATGTATAGAAGTGTTGAATTCTCAGGAGAATCCCTGAAAACTGTTGGCAAAACACCAAGTTTTCAGCCAGCTGTCTGCCAATTCCCTTGTGCCTGTCCTCAGCAGCACTGGAGAATAATGGCTTATCTTACTCTTGTTTCAAATCTCTTTCAGGTTTGTTTTTTTTTTTTTTTTGCACAATCTGGGGTACTCTGGGAATATGGGAAGGATAGCTACTGGTCTCATCCCTGTATTTTAGGAGTGTGTAGATATAGGAGAATGATGTTGAATTGACTGAAGATAATTTGTCAAAGTCTTTATTAATGTAAATTCTAATAGTTTTTCCTTTACAAACAGTACTTTAGTAAATAACTTAGTACATCTCCCTTTTGGCACATGTGGAAGGATTTCCATTGGGTTGATTCCTGGAAATGGGATGGTCCACAGTGTCCACTGATCTTGCATTTTGATGGATGGTACCAAATTCCCTTCCAAAAGCAATACTTTTCAATGAGTAATCACAGGAGTATGGAGGGAAGGCTTGTTTGCACATGATTTAAGAACAGAAGTTGGTACTCAGGTCTGTTCTTCCTGGACATTGACTTAGTGCCTTTGGGTGAAGAGTCTGAGGCAATTGGAGAGAATAAGAAAGTGTGATGACTGTTTGATACCTTAAAACCCAGTAGCTGACATCAATCCCTTCACTATTCAGTAGGAAAGGAGAAATGAAGGCTTGAATGAATTCTTTGATAGGCATTAAACCAACAGGTTTCACATGGATTTTCCTATTTATTTGTCAGTATCATTCCAAGAAGTATCTAAGAAATAATGATCTAAGAAGTATCATTCTTACCATCCTTCCGGATGAGCTGTTGAGTCTTAGCTGCCAAGTATTAATAACTTGTTGAAGATTATGCATTTAATAATGGTGTGTGCATGCTAAGTGGTTCAGTCATATCCAACTCTTTTTAACCAGCTCTTTTTGACTGCCAAACTCCTCTGTCCATGGGATTCTCCAGGCAAAAATACTGGAGTGGGTTGAAATGCCCTCCTCCAGGGAATCTTCCTGACCTAGAGATTGAACCTGCATCTCTCATGTCTCCTGCATTGGCATCTGTGTTCTTTACCACTAGTACCACCTGGGAATCCCTTAATAAATGATAGGGATAAGATTTAATAAAAACGTCTGCAAAAAATTATAGAACCTATGTTCTTTTCTGTGTATGTCACAGATATTTTCCTTTCTAATAAACTTCCTTGAGCCTCTTACCATTCTTATAGGATTGTTTTACTTTCTTGAAGACTGCCTGTGTATATTGGAAACAACTCAGATTCTGTGTTGCTGTTGTTCAGTTGCTCAGTGGTGTCTGACTCTTTGCAACCCCATGGACTGCAGCACACCAGGCTTCCCTGTTCTTCACCATCTTCTGGACCTTGCTCAAACTCATGTCCATTGAGTCGGTGATGCTATCCAAACATTTCATCCTCTGCCATTCCCTTCTCCTCCTGCCTTCAATCTTTCCTGGTATCAGGGTATTTTCTAATGAGTTTGGCTGTTTGCATCAGGTGCCAAAGGCTTGGTCCTTCAGCTTCAGCATTAGTTTCCAATGAATATTCAGGACTGAGTCCCTTTAGGATGGACTGGTTTGATCTCCTTATAGACCAAGGGACTCTCAAGAGTCTTCTCTAACACCACAGTTCAAAAGCATCAATTCTTCAGTGCTCTGCCTTCTGTATGGTCCAACTCTCACATTCATACATGACTACTGGAAAAACCATAGCTTTGACTGTATGGACCTTTGTCAGCAAAGTGATGTCACTGCATTTTATATGCTGTGTTTGTCACAGCTTTTCTTCCAAGGAGCAAGCATTTTTAAATTTCATGGCTGCAGTCACCATCTTCAGTGATTTTGGAGCCCAAGAAAAGAAATTCTGTCACTGTTTCCATTGTTCTTCCTTCTGTTTGCATAAAGTGACAAATATTTGAATTTAAAATTTGTGTCTCATCTTCACCATTTACTATCTGTATGATTTTTGAGCAATTCATTTAAGCTCTGTGAATTTTAGTTCCAACATCTATAAAACAGATATAACAATATGTACCTGGCAAGAGTGTTATGAGAATTTGAGATGATATACAGTATACTTAGCACATTGTCACCACATCGATTGTGTGGACCTGTGATCATGGAGTAAGAGGGTAAAACACTTAGAACCCAGGACTAGTGCATGTTGAATACTGTGAAACCAGATGCAAAAAGTGTGCGTGCTGCTGTCAGTCATGTGTGTGATGGACTTTTGAAGTTAATATTTCTAATGATTTAAAGTCATACATTAAATCAGATATATCTCTCTCTTCACAAATGAAAACAAGCTGACAAGAATAAGGAGAAAATATTTGCAAATCAAAAATATAGACTAGAATAGCATGCATAGACAAGATTACAAATCCAACCTAAAATATAACTAATTTAATTTAATTTTTTCTTCTTAAGGAAGGTTAACTGGTAGCACTCTACTATTGTGCCTTTTTCTCTCTTCCCTTATTGCAGATGAGGTAGGAAATTGAAAACAGATTGAACATCTTGGTGTTGTGCTAGTGATATTTGTGTTAGAATCAAATATATATCCTTGACTGCTTGCTGAAAATGTGAATGCACTTGAAAAATTTTCTAGACTTATTACTGCCATGTGTTTAAACTGACCAAAAATTTTGATGTGAGATTTGTATTTTTTTTCAAACTTTCAAGTCAATAAAAATCTTTAATTTGATTACCACAACATATTTTAGCACTATACTTCTAGTTTCATAGCACTTAGATGAATTTAAAAGTAACTATAATTAACATATGGAGAAGGTACTGGCACCCAACTCCAGTACTCTTGCCTGGAGAATCCCATGGACAGAGGAGCCTGATAGGCTGCAGTCCATGGGGTCACTAAGAGTGGGACACGACTGAGCGACTTCACTTTCACTTTTCACTTTCATCATTGGAGAAGGAAATGGCAACCCACTCCAGTGTTCTTTCCCGGAGAATCCCAGGGACGGGGGAGCCTGGTGAGCTGCTGTCTGTGGGGTCATACAGAGTCAGACGACTGAAGTGACTTAGCATAATTAACATACGCTAAATTTAATAGTTATATTGCATGGCTACCTTTTCTTTTGGGTACTTTTCTTGATTTCGAGGAGTCTTGGAAAAGGATACTGTATTTTTATCTTATAATGTGTGGCTACCCATTTGCTCATAATTTCTTTTTCCTCAAAAATTTGTCTTGAAGGAGTGTAAGTGTAAATTTTGGATGAATATAGAATGCTTTTTAAAATTTTAAAGATAGAAATAATAAATGTATATACTTAAAGTCTGTTATCAATATCCTGTGGCTTTATCTCTTCTTTGCCAGAGGTGATTTTCTACCAATTGTTCTTATACTTGCACTGAATAGAGTTTGTATCTCACTTTTTCACTGTGTGATTATGAAAAAACTATTTTTCTTGTGTCTATAAATTACTTTTTATTACTTTTATTCTTAAAATACTATGCATCATTTCATAGAAAATTAATGGCATGGATATGTACCAAAAAGTAGATAAAAAAGTCCTAATTTAATGGTTCATTTCCCGAAATTGTTATGTCTCTCAGAAGTAATAATGTTCACTGGTGTAAGCACTGCTCTGCTGTGAAATAACACTGGGGCATCTCAAGCCATGAGGGTTAATGTGACACTTAGACAGATAAACTGGGTCATAATGCATACATGTTAGTGCTGGTATTCAGATTTATACTGTATTCAGGCTGAGCTTTTGCCTTTACACATTAAATAATTATCTTTCATAAAAAAATACGTTAAAGATAAATTTTGACCTGGAGATATTTTCATGACTTTTCTGTTTGTATGTTTTCAGTGAAGTGAAGGAATACAGTAAGTCATAATAATTATTGCTAATGGAGGGGAACAGGGTAGGATTAATTCCAATCTTGCAGGGAGGGAAGATTTTATATATGCTTGTAATACGCATTTAGTTATGGCTGCCTCTGATGTTCAGAATTACATTGCTTTTAAACCAAATGTTTCGGTATTAACTCAGTATCTGGAAAGCAATGAAAACAATTGGCTGTTTGGAACGTTCATGTATATTTAGATGTGTACCTTGCTATTTACTGGAATAAATCTTGTCTCAGTGATAAGATTTGGTAACCATTTAACATGACAAATAGAACAAGTTCCAAGGTAGGAGGGTACTTGTTCGTTAGCACTGCTATAACAAAGTTCCACAAAGTGGGTTGCTTAAACAACCCACTTGTAAATATACTCGCTTGTATTTCTGGAGGTAGATGTCTGAGACCAAGGTATTGACAGGGCTGGTTCCTTTGAGGGTTGTTAAGAAGATTCTGTTCCTTGCTTTTCCTCTTGGTTCTGATGAATTGCTGGCAATCTTCAGCCTTCCTGGCTTATAGAAGCATCATCTAGATCTCTACTTACATCTTCACATGGTGTTTGTCTGATATTTATGTCCAAATTTCCCCTTTTTATAATAATAGAAGTTATATTGGATTAGGGACTCACCCTACTCCATTACGGGCTTCCCAAATAGCTCAAACAGTAAAGAATCTGCCTGTAATGCAGGAGAACCAGGCTTGATCTCTGAGTTGGGAAGAGCCCCTGGAGAAGAACATGGCTACTGACTCCAATATTCTTGCCTGGAGAATTCCATAGAGAGAGAAGCCTGGTGGGCTACATTACAGTCCATGGGGTCACAAAGAGTCAGACACAACTGAACAAATAACACACACACTACTGCGTTATGACCTCATCCTAACATCGACAACAACTCAATTCCCAAATAAGGTTGTATTCTGAAGTACTGCAGATTTATGCTTCGGGGTAAACTTGGGGGAGACATGGCTTTACCCATAATGGAGAGTATTACACATGGGAAAGAATTATACATGGGAAAGATTGAGGGCAAGAGGAGAAGGGGACAACAGTTCACTTCAGTTCAGTTAAGTCACTCAGTCATGTCAGACTCTTTGGACCCCATGAATCGCAGTATGCCAGGCCCCCCTGTCCATCACCAACTCCCGAAGTTCACCCAAACTCATGTCCATCGAGTCCAGTCATCTCATCCTCTGTTGTATTCTTCTCCTCCTGCCCCCAATCCCTAACAGGATCAGGGTCTTTTCCAATGAGTCAACTCTTCGCATGAAGTGGCCAAAGTATTGGAGTTTCAGCTTTAGCATCAGTCCTTCCAAAGAACACCCAGGACTGATCTCCTTCAGAATGGACTGGTTGGACCTCCTTGCAGTCCAAGGGACTCTCAAGAGTCTTCTCCAACACCACAGTTCAATTCTTTGGCGCTCAGCTTTCTTCACAGTCCAACTCTCACATCCATACATGACCACAGGAAAAACCATAGCCTTGACTGGACGGACCTTTGTTGGCAAAGTGATGTCTCTGATTTTGAATATACTATCTAGATTGGTCATAACTTTCCTTCCAAGGAGTAAGCATCTTTTAATTTCATGGCTGCAGTCACCATCTGCAGGGATTTTGAAGCCCCCCAAAAAAGTCTTGACTCTGTTTCCACTGTTTCCCCATCTATTTCCCATGAAGTGACGGGACAAGATGCCATGATCTTAGTTTTCTGAATGTTGAGCTTTAAGCCAACTTTTTCACTCTCCTGTTTCACTTTCATCAAGAGGCTTTTTAGTTCCTCTTCACCTTCTGCCATAAGGGTGGTGTCATCTGCATATCTGAGGTTATTGATATTTCTCCCGGCAATATTAATTCCAGCTTGTGCTTCTTCCAGCCCAGCATTTCTCATGATGTACTCTGCATATAAGTTAAATAAGCAGGGTGACAATATACAGCCTTGACATACTCCTTTACCTATTTGGAACCAGTCTGTTGTTCCATGTCCAGTTCTAACTGTTGCTTCCTGACCTGCATATAAGTTTTTTAATGGCAGGTTAGGTGGTCTGGTATTCCCATCTCTCTCAGAATTTTCCACAGTTTATTGTGATCCACACAGTCAAAGGCTTTGGCATAGTCAATAGGCAGAAATAGATGTTTTTCTGGAACTCTCTTGCTTTATTGATGATCCAGCGGATGTTTGCAATTTGATCTCTGGTTCCTCTGCCTTTTCTAAGACCAACTTGAACATCTGGAACTTCATGGTTCACATATTGCTGAAGTGTGGAGAATTTTGAGCATTACTTTACTAACATGTGAGATGAGTGCAATTGTGTGGTAGTTTGAGCATTCTTTGGCATTGTCTTTCTTTGGGTTTCAAATGAAAACTGACCTTTTCCAGTCCTGTGGCCACTGCTGAGTTTTCCAAATTTGCTGACATGTTGAGTGCAGCACTTTCACAGCATCATCTTTCAGGATTTGACATAGCTCAACTGGAATTCCATCACCTCCACTAGCTTTGTTTATAGTGATGCTTTCTGAGGCCCACTTGACTTCACATTCCAGGATGTCTGGCTCTAGGTGAGTGATCACACTATCATGATTATCTGGGTCGTGAAGATCTTTTTTGTACCGTTTTTCTCTGTATTCTTGCCACCTCTTCTTAATATCTTCTGTTTCTGTTAGGGCCATACCTTTTCTGTCTTTTATCAAGCCCATCTTTGCATGAAATGTTCCCTCGGTATCTCTAATTTTCTTGAAGAGATCTGTAGTCTTTCCCATTCTGTTGTTTTCTTCTTTTTCTTTGCATTGATCGCTGAGGAAGGGGACAACAGAGGATGAGATAGTTGGATGGCCTCACTCACTGAATGAACATGAGTTTGAGCAAACTATAGGAGATAGTGATGGACTGGGGGGCCTAACATGCTGCAGTCCATGGGGTTGCAAAGAGTCAGACATGACTTTGTGACTGAACAGCAATTCCCTTCTTAAACATGCATCTTGATATTCAACTTCACCTCTCCCTCTCTTTGAACTAAATACCAGTTCAAAACATGGCAGAATTTGAAGGAAAAACTGTGCTTAAGATCTTTAAATTTCATGGCAGAAAATAACACTTAAGTATACTGAAGCCAAAGTGACAATATCTAGTGCTTACTCAAAGCTTTTTTAGTAATGTTGACTCCTATCTTTTCTTAAGCATTTATGAAGCTTTTAAAGGTTTTAGTTTTAAACATTGCTTTCAGCAAATGACATGTGAGTCAGAAATCTTGGTAAACAAAAATAAGTAAGGATAAGATTCATCATCATTGTGTAGTTGTTAAGTCATGTCTGACTCTGTGACTCCATGGACTGTAGCCCACCAGGCCCTTCTGTCCGTGGAATCCTCCAGGCAAGAATACTCGAGTGGGTTGCCATTTCCTTCTCCAAAGGATAAGATTAGATAAACACAAAAAAGGGGGCTGTGCAGGGGCTGTAAGGTTTGTTGCACCAACCAGTGATAACAAGTATTTGAGAAATCAACAGAAAACTAACCACAGTTAGGTAATAGTTTGATTTGTTTTATTGAACATCACAGGACATAAATTTATAGGCATTCTTGATTCATTTGTTAACTTAATTAGTAGTTGTAGTTATTATGTTTTTAATATGATAGATATTATTATAGGCAATTGTGACAGATTAATGAAAGGAAGAGACAAATGACCTTCCAGTCTCGAAGCTTACATTTAAGGAAAAGATGGAAGCTATAAACACTAAATGTAACAAGTCAGGAGTTTCAATTTTACCTTGCATAAAATGGAAACTATAATTGAACCTAGCTTGTCGATTTGTCATAGGATTGAATAAGATAACATATGTAAAACTCTTGGCAAAGTATGTGTCACATAAAAGGCACTCTAATAATGTTATAAATGATGAAAATATCAATGAAGATAATGGTGATAATCGCTGGACATAATCCATGTTTAAATCCTACCACTTCTCTGTTTGAGAAATAACTTGAGGGCCTCACTGACATAGCATGAATACTAGCCCCAGGGCATCATCTGTGACAAGTACTAAAGTGAGAAGATAAAACAAGATGTGATGGACATTCAAAGCAATAGACGGCTTTTACATAATACACAAGTGCACGCACGTATCAACCATCCCAAATATTTTTGTCAGATTCAAAAACATTTGTTTTAATGAAATACATTTCTACTTACCAGTGGAATTTCTTGCCAATCTGAGTACCTATTTATTGAACATTTGAAACATTTGTTAGGCTAATTGGAAAGCTGTGTTGATCTTTTGATATTTGGTGTTTATATCTCATTCTTTGAAGTTATCTGACAAAATCATCTCCTGACTTTTTTAATGACCCATCAATTCCCCTGCAAATTTGAAGATTATAAATGTGAATGAAGTAAGCCTTAAATATCTTATTTTTAATTGCTTAGCAAAAGTCAGTTTTCCTTTCTCCTTTTTTCTTTCAAATAGTTGTAGTATGAACTGGTGGTGGTAGTGATTTAGTTGCTAACTTGTGTCTGACTCTTGCGACCCCCTGGACTCTAGTCTGCCAGGTTCCTCTGTCCTTGGGATTCTCCAGGCAAGAATACTGGAGGAGTTGACATTTCCTTCTCCAGGGGATCTTCCCAACCCAGGAATCTAACTAGGGTCCCCTGCCTTGTGAGCAGGTTCTTTACAGACTGAGCTATGAGGAAAGATTTCCTGTATTCTTTGCTGCTATTCAAGTTCAGTGATGAATATGATTGGATTCAACTTAATTGCATATTCAAATGTAGAATTATTAAGATACCACATACATACCTATCTTTTAATTGTGAACACATTATTCACTTGTTCTCTAAATTCAAAATCATAACTCTTGACCAATTTTGAAGGTTTATATTTTTTTCTTTTTTTGTATAAATCACTCTGGTTTTGAATGTTTCAATATAACTCCATCACCTTTTTTTTTTGGTTAGTGATTATTTTTCTATCTTTAGTCATTTGTGATAGTATTATATTCCTTACAGTTGAAATCTAAAATGTTCCTCTGCTTTTCTTGACTTTTCCTTTTAACACATAATTCCTATTAACTAATACATATGACATGAAAAAAAATTTTAAGACTCCTTGTAGATTCTTTCAAGAAGAGAAGAAAATCTGTATCTCTCTTTTTCTTCTTTGTACTTCTTAAGTCTCAAATACTCAATGTCAAGGAAAAACAAATGTTTAGGTATTTTATATTCATTTCGTAACCTAAAAATTTTGGAGATTGAAATTTTACTGTAGATTCTGTAATTGTGCCATTGAGGAAATGAATAAAATATGTTGTGTAAAGTAGCTTATAGTTCTATTTTTCTTCATTTTAAAAGAGCCAATCAATCTAAGTGAGACATAGTTTGGTTAAAGAAAACAGACTCTTTATGTAGATGTGCTCTAAATTGGTCTTTTGGGTCTTATGTGCTTTGAATATTGAAATCATATAACTTATTGAAAAGTTCTAGGTAAAAGCTTTTAGTTTTTATTGCTTATTTTCCTGTGAAATAGCTATTTATTTGTAAATATAAGGATTCCAAGGGTGTCAAACACTTCCACAGATTTGTAGAAGTAAATATAAATCATTAAATGAGGTATTAATTATAAAGTACATAGTGCAGGGTCTGGTACAGTAGGAATTAAGGAACTGTTAGCTGTTGCTATATTATTTTATTTATAAAGGAAATTTTTGATGTTCTAATAAGTAATACAGACATATTATTTTCCAAAACTAGGTTCCACAAAAATAAATTATATATTTGCATATGTAATTTATACACAAATGAATGTGTATAGTCTATATGTATATATTCAATTTATAATATATGTGAAATTGAAATTGATTGTAAAAGCTTTTAAAAATATTTTCCTTATAAATGGACACTACTCTTGATTTCAGACCTTAATTTTCTCATTTATCCTTTCACTTCAGGTGTCCATTGGTGATTTTTTATTTCAATTAGATCATTTTTCAATTGGAAATTTCTGAGAAAACCATGAAGTTCACCTAAAGACTGTATAGTTTATTATAGAAACCTAAGATTTTGTTGGGAATGGAGGAAATATGTCCTTTGGGCTCCTTTCAGTAGTCAGCCAAATGAGCTATAGCCTGATAAAATTAAAGCATTAGAAAGAAAATGTGTTTGTAGCTCCCTAATAGGCAATTAAACTGCAATGATGAACTCAAGGTAATTTATGAAATAAACACATGGATACACTGTAAAATATATTCTCAGAATAATCAGGCATTGGCTTAACTTGCATCTTGATGTAGTATTGTTTTAGAAACTCTTGAAGAACAGTTTACATATAGAATCTGAAACAGTGCTGTCCAGTAGAACTTTCTGTACTATTGAAAATGTTCTTTGTGATATTAAAATTGCCAAATGTGACTGAATAGGTAAATTTTTAATTTTATTTAATTTTCATTAATTTAAATTTAAATAATCATGTGGATTATAGACTCTGTTACTGAACAACACAGATCTAAAGTAATAATCATTTTCCTGTCTACTTCCATCAGTATTTTAATCGTTACATTAAATGCACTATCACTAAAATATCTATGTAATGTAATAATTTAGAAAAATACGTTTCTAAGAATATTTACAGTATTAGACAAAAACCAATAGTCATATCATGATTGTTGAACTTAATTTGGAATCAGTTATTTCTCAAAATGTTAGATCACAACTTGAGCCAAAGTAATTTCTTTAATAATATATGTCAATTTTAATGAAGCAAAATAATGCATTTTTATATCACATGTTACAGACTGGATATTTATTCTGAGAGCTAGATTTATTTGTTGAGGTTATTTTAACATATTGGGGATAAACTTGAGGACAGTTACTATAAACAGGATCCAAGCACTCAACAAATAGTTGGTAAGTTAATGAATCGTCCTATATAGTAAAAAACACTAAAAATGTATTATTGGCTATATTAACCTTTTTCCTAAGACATTAGAGGACATATAATGAAACCTCAATTTTCAACCCAGGCAGATTCCATTATAGCTTCTGTTGTATGTTACAGAAATACTGATATCTTCTCACTAAACTCATTATGGACCTTTTCTCACAGATGTCATGTGACTTTTTAAATTTATTGGCGGAAAGATATATCTTTACTCTGGGAAAAAGATCATTGTATATGGATAATAGAAAGCATTATTTACTATTACTAATATAAAGAATCATATTAGAATGGCATAAACTTTATTCCAAACATGAGGTAAGATACTCCTGTGAATTTTAAACTTTGAAAAAGCTACCAACTGCAAAGCTCCTGAGCTACTGCAGATTGTCTACAACTCAATTTTTGGGACTAATCACTGTTACAGCTCTAGCAAATAAATGTTGAAACAGACATCTCAAAATGAACTGGAGCCAGGAAGCAGAAATGAAGCCCTGGCTAATACATTTTAAAAATAACAAACAAAACTTACAGGATATAATCAATACTAAAATTAATTTATAAGCCAAACAACATTGGGATACCCACTTCATAAACAATGAAAAAAATGCATGCAACCCTTTTTCTTCCTTACAAAGTGACCATAAGATGATATATACTGTAGCTTATAAAAGTTCGTTGAAAAACAATTACCCATGGGTCTAACACATTTTTGTAGGTTTTGCAGGCAGACGTACTGACTGACTTTCTTTTTAAATGTCTTTTCAAAAATGCTTGCCTGTACAGCAGTCAGTCTATACAGACAGGGAAGTTGCAGTGTCTTTTTTCATGGCTTATAGCCTTGAAAACTTGAGATATATTCTCCTGCAACAAAAGACAGGCATGCCTACTGCCCCTTATAAAAAACTCAATTTGCCTAAGATTATGCATCTTCTATAATGTAATGAATTGTGTTTGCAGATACTAAACACATCTTTGCATCACCTTGTGGGAATTGAGGCTTAGGAAACTGCTTCAAGAAATACTGATTCACTAGCTACTGCTATCCCTGTGTGAGATGAAGTCCTCTGTCTGTGACCCAGAAATTTGTCTTCTATCAGCATTCATGAACATGCCTGGTTTACTTATTACTTCACAAGTAGGTTAAAATCTCAGACATTTCACAGTTCTTTATACAGTTTCATCATTCTTAAAATTTTCTAGGCATCTTAAAATTATAGAAATCTTAATCATTTAAAAGTATTTTTAAATAATAGCCAGGACATGGAAGCAACCTAGATGTCCATCAGCAGATGAATGGATAAGAAAGCTGTGGTACATATACACAATTTTTTTTTAATTAATTTTTATTTTTTAGTTTGTTTTGCTTTACAATACTGTATTCATTTTGCTATACATTGACATGAATCAGCCACGAGTGTACATGAACTCCCAATCCCGACCCCCCCGCCCCCGCCCCACACCATCTCTCTGGATTATCCCTGTGCTTCAGTCCCAAGCATCCTGCATCCTGCATCAAACATAGACCGGCGATTCGTTCCACTTATGATATCATACATGTTACACTGCCACTCAGCCATTAAAAAGAATACATTTGAATCAGTTCTAATGAGGTGGATGAAGCTGGAGCCGATTATACAGAGTGAAGTAAGCCAGAAAGAAAAACACCAATACAGTATACTTACACATATATATGGAATTTAGAAAGATGGTAATGATAAACCTGTACGTGAGACAGCAAAAGAGACACAGATGTATAGAACAGCCTTTTGGACAAAAACATTTTTTTAATGAAGGAATTGAATGCCAGAGGGAAAAGGCAAGAGGAGTTTCTTCTGTGGTCAAAAGACAAAGATGATCCTTAAGACTGGGACCAATTTAAAATGAACTTCTTTAACAATATCATGCCCTCAATTTAAATGACAGACAAGATCAATAAGCAAGAAAAATGGAGAAAATAATGTTTTCAATCTTTTACAGTTCTTAAGGAGTTCAAGTTCCTTTAGAACAGTATTTTTCACACTTGAGTAACATACAGACCTTATTAAAGAAAATATTTCCCAAGGACTCTAGAAATGATGTAAACATGTTTGTATCATGCTACTTAACTATGAACAAACATAAACCAGATATAAGCTCCTTATGGGCTTCCCTTGTGGCTCAGCTGGTAAAGAATCCACCTGCAATGTGGGAGACCTGGGTTCGATCCCTGGTTTGGGAAGATCCCCTGGAGCAGGTAAAGGCTACCCAACTCCAGTGTTCTGGCCTGGAGAATTCCATGGACTGTATAGTTATATATGTATATAATATGTAATAGTTTTGTGTTTTTTTTTTTTAAGGACGTTCCTCGTGGCTGAGCTGGTAAAGAATCTGCTACTTATACTGATAATGCCAAAACATTTGTGTGCTCAACACATATTTGCAAAACCAATGGAATGATAATTAGCAACATTCATTTAATCTGATAAGGGATGCACCTCTGCTGAAACTACATCCCCACAGCTAATGTCAGCAAGTACTGGCAGCTTGAGAGCTGCGCTTCTGAGCCACATTTACAGGACTAAAACCCCATTC
The DNA here is from genome assembly GCA_006408695.1 of Aepyceros melampus. Classification (NCBI taxonomy): domain Eukaryota; kingdom Metazoa; phylum Chordata; class Mammalia; order Artiodactyla; family Bovidae; genus Aepyceros; species Aepyceros melampus. The sequence goes on from SJXQ01002490.1 coordinate 262,909, forward strand.
CCCCATCATTTTTCTATTGGGAACACAGACAACCCAACCCTCTGTGTTGTCAGTCACTTTCGATTTACATGGATACATCATTTACACTAAGCCCATTGGCATGCCTTCCTCATCAGCCCATGACAAAGAATGGAGTGCTGCAAGTGCCACACAATCAATCTGAAAAACGGAGGCAGGTTTTGAAACATTGTAGTCAAGTCTTTCACGTAAGAGTCATTCAGATGATTGCAAATGTTTTCAGATTAATTTGTTCTATATTATCATATAATGATAACATAAAATGAAAACAAAAATATTTAATCTTCTCAGACTCCCATGCATACCAGTAAAGACCCGAAGGACCCCTGACTTGAAAAGCATTGTTGACATAGTCCGAGGACGTGCCTAGAGGTATTTTTCTATTTATTATATAGCATCCTAGATCCTTCAAGTGTCAGAAACTCCTCAGTTCAATTTAGTTGCTCAGTCGTGTCCTACTCTTTGCGACCCCATGAATTGCAGCACGCCAGGCCTCCCTGTCCATCACCAACTCCCGGAGTTCACTCAGACTCACGCCCATCAAGTCAGTGATGCCATCCAGACATCTCATCCTCTGTCAGCCCCTTCTTCTCCTGCCCCCAATCTCTCCCAGCATCAGAGTCTTTTCCAATGAGTCAACTCTTCACATGAGGTGGCCAAAGTACTGGGGTTTCAGCTTTAGCATCATTCCTTCCAAAGAAATCCCAGGGTTGATCTCCTTCAGAATGGACTGGTTGGATCTCCTGGCAGTCCAAGGGACTCTCAAGAGTCTTCTCCAACACCACAGTTCAAAAGCATCAATTCTTTGGCACTCAGCCTTCTTCACAATCCAACTCTCACATCCATACATGACTACTGGAAAAACCATAGCCTTAACTAGATGGACCTTAGTCGGCAAAGTAGTGTCTCTGCTTTTGAATATGCTATCTAGGTTGGTCATAACTTTTCTTCCAAGGAGTAAGCGTCTTTTAATTTCATGGATGCCGTCAACATCTGCAGTGATTTTGGAGCCTAAAAAAATAAAGTCTGACACTGTTTCCCCATCTATTTCCCATGAAGTGATGGGACCAGATGCCATGATCTTCGTTTTCTGAATGCTGAGCTTTAAGCCAACTTTTTCACTCTCCTCTTTCACTTTCATCAAGAGGCTTTTTAGTTCCTCTTCACTTTCTGCCATATCAGTGGTGTCATCTGCATATCTGAGGTGATTTATATTTCTCCTGGCAATCTTGATTCCAGCTTGTGCTTCTTCCAGCCCAGCGTTTCTCATGATGTACTCTGCAAATAAGTTAAATAAGCAAGGTGACAATATATAGCCTTGATGTACTCCTTTTCCTATTTGGAACCAAAGGTTTTTTAGTTCCTCTTCACTTTCTGCCATATCAGTGGTGTCATCTGCATATCTGAGGTTATTATTAATACACAATAAAATTGTCAATAAACACATGAAATTACATGTATGGCTGAGTCACTGTGCTTTGCACTTGAAACTATCACAAAATTGTTAATTGGCTATACTCCAGTATAAAATAAAAAAAAATTTTTTTAATATACATATGAATTTTTTCTAGATGGTATCAAAATTCATCAACTGACCTAATACTATGCCTCACATCTCTGCCCAGAACAGGGTTCATCTCATCAATACACATTTCAGAAAAATGAAATGTCCTAAGCCATTCCTGCTCTATTTTAATTCATTCATCAAACACATTGCTCTGGTTATTCTTCCCTCTGTCCATACTCTTTTATCCCCATATCTTCCATTCCCTGCCTCATCTCTCATGATGTCAGCTTATTAAGTGTGTGTGTGTGTGTGTGTGTGTGTGTATAGGCCCATAGAGAAAAATTATTTCAGATTTGTTTTGGGAGGCACACATCAGCCTGAATTTCCAGGTACGGCGCAGTCTTGCACCACACATATCGTCTCCCACTCCGGTGATTGCATTTCATCTTCCATCCATCCAGCTAAGGAGAACAGAGGCTAATTTAGGAGCCTCTTTATGCCTGTACATATTCAGCCAGAGGGGTCACTGTTGATTGATGCAAGACACACTATCCTCCAAGAGCTCGCCAAGTCCCTGCTGGTCCAGTGAGTAGCAACCAACAGTAACTCACCCTTTAGTGCCGGTGCATTTCTGTGCCTCCAGCTAGAAACAGTCAATAAACACCAGAGGCAACTTATGTTGCTTTAGATCACTAATAAATGCCTCTCACCACCACCTCAGAGCCCTTTCACAAAAAAATGTATTTCTCTATAGATAGATGCCAAGCCCCAGCAGCCAATTACTACAGAAATGCCCCAAAGGCTAGAAGGAGGAGACAGAGAGGGAGAAGAGGTCCTCTCCAAAGACAAGAATTTTGTGCTTCCTCCTAAGAAAAACTGCTCCCTTTTGTTGAGTGCTTCCTGGGAGCCAGGTACTAGGATGATGCTTCAGTTCAGTTCAGTCACTCAGTCTTGTCTGACTCTTTGCAACCCCATGGACTGCAGCACGCCAGGCTTCCCTGACTGTCACGAACTCCTGGAGCTTGCTCAAACTCATGTCCATTGAGTCGGTGATGCCATCCACCATCTCATCCTCTGTCATCCCCTTCTCCTCCCGCCCTCAATCTTTCCTAGCGTCAGGGTCTTTTTCAAGGTGTCAGCTCTTCGCATCAGGTGGCCAAAGTATTGGAGTTTCAGCTTCAGCACCAGTCCTTCCAGTGAATATCCTGGACTGGTTTCCTTTAGGATTGACTGGTTTAATCTCCTTGCAGTCCAAGGGACTTCTCAAGAGTCTTCTCCGAAACAACAGTTCGAAAGCATCAACTCTTCAGCACTCAGGTTCCTTTATGGTCCAACTCTCACAGCATACATGTCTACTAGAAAAACTATAGCTTTGACTAGACAGACCTTTGTTGGCAAAGTAATGTCTCTGCTTTTTAATATGCGGTCTAGGTTGGTCATAGCTTTTCTTCCAAGGAGCAAGTGTCTTTTAATTTCATGGCTGCAGTCACCATGCTTAATCTACATTTTCTCCTTCATTTTGCATAATTTGGGGCCTCAGAAAGCTCTAGCCCATTTTACAGATGAGGATGCAGAGGCTCATAGAGCTTCAGGAACTTCTACTTTCTGCTTCTCCACTCCCCACACAAAGTGTGTTGCAAAGGCAGATGGGAAACTTCCTGGATGCCAGGCAATTCAGGCTGCTGTCTGGGCCTCAGCACACTACCCTCTTCCCATAAAGATGGAAAAGGTCTCAATGGTTTGGTTACGCCACAGGCTGCCAGTAACTTGCCCCACTGTATTCTGCCCACGGTCTAGACATTGCAACACCTCCAGGATCCTCTGCTTTATTTCTTTAAGGTTTGTTTATTTTTTTAATTAATTTTTATTTGAATGTAGTAGCTCAAGAAACTCTTCTCAGTGTTCCATGGTGACCTCTACTTTAAGGGTGAGGGTCAGATATTCTGACAAGTTTTTTGGAAACGTAAAAAAGCACTGGGTGCTCACTCTGTTTGACACTGTGGTACACACCATGGGGTCGCAAGGAGTCAGCCATGACTGAGCGACTTCCACTTTCAAGGGAGTTACCTTAAAAAAAAAAAAAAGAAATGGCATGATCACAGTCTTTCACAATTACTTTCAATCATGCAAAGCTCAACAAAGCCTCTTGGTTAAAAGCTAGGGCTAAGTGAACAAACATACCTGGGCCATAGATTTTTATCACTTCTCTTCCTTCCTCCTCTGCTCTCCCTTGATTTCCTAAGGAGTCTCATCATCTCCCTTTATATATATACAAGTCTTAGGCAGAATTTTGTGGTAGAATGAAGCAACAGTATTCACCAAAAATCCGAGTAATGACTACAGAAAAGTGAATATCTCCACACCCTGAAAAGCTGGACACTGGTTATGGTCTGATAGGTTAGAGCTTCCCATTTCTCGCTTCATCATGCTTCTCTCTTGCAAGAACTGAACCACAGAGCATCAGGAACTTTTGACTTTCTCTTAACCCTCTCTGGAAACTTACAATACATGAGCATTAAATACTGAAGATAATTGCTTATATGTAATATTTGCAGTAGGAAGGACCCGAGGCTGCTACCATCCATCACCTCTTATGGAGCTATTCTGCAAAGCAAGGGAGCAGACATGAGCTGTTTCCGCTTTTGCAAGAGCAAAGAAGGTCTAGGGGTGGTAGTTCGAGGCTTGAACCTGGAGATGATGACCGTCATCCTTTTCTGTTGTAGAAAAAAATGACCAAATAAATATGCAATGCTAATAATAATACAGATGATAGTAATATCGTATATTTCTACAGGGCTTCCCTATTTTTCAAGCACATTAAACCTGTGGTTTCATTGGCTCCATACACCAAGCTACACTGGTATAAACACTGTGATATTCTTCTCAATGTTAACACATCTCTGTATTTCATTTGATCACTACAATCAGAGAGGGAAACATTGCTATCCCCAGTTTAATCAAGGGAGAAACTGAGGGTTAGAATCATTTTTTCAGGCTATAAAGCTGGACTTTAAACCCAAGTGATTCTCTGTAAAATCCAGAGTTTATTCCTCTCCCCAAATCTTCATTTGATAGACAGGAAACATGGAAGAAATAGATCATGCGTGCTTACAAGGTGGACCTGGACAGAAGTTACAGTGGTGGGTACGAGGCTGCGGCCAATGAAACTTTGCCCAGAGCCTTTGTGTGGACTGCAAATCCAGTCCATTTCCAAAAGCTGGGCTCCTAGAGGAGGTTTCTGTTGACACTTTCTCTGTAGGTTTTGTTATGCTTGTTTCTGTTGGCCCAGAGAGCCGGCAGCCAGGGACATGGCAGGATGACTGAGCCAAGGGGCGGTCTGTTCACACCCAAGGGACAGGAGTGTTTCGCTAAGTTTCTGCTGCTTGAAAGCACAGGCACTGCAGTCTTGCTCGCTCCCAGTTTTGTTATTTCTGGGATACTAAATAAAGGCTCATTCTGTTGTGTCCAAAAGACCCTTTTGAGGAGACCTGCTCTTGCTGGAAGTCTCCCGAGCATCCCCACCCAATTACAGTCAGATGCTAGGCATTTCAAATTAAATTAGAACAAATAACAAAAATGAAACAAGAATGGGAAGGAGGAAGAACAAACCAATGAAACTGGCATTCATTTTAAGTAACCGGTGAGAAAAATGGTACCTGAAAAACTCAAATGATGTTTGCCTACTTGTCTCAGGTTAAAAGAGCCATAAGTGAGAAATGGCAGGCATGACAATGCCAGGTCCATTTTATCTAGGTTATTCCGATGCAGAGATGGCCAGATAAACAACAAGGTGTTTTAAGTCCAGACCTGAATATTTATACCTTCTCGGTGGCTCAGATCTTCCCTGTAGCTCAGACGGTAAAGAATCTGCTTGCAGTGCCGGAGACCCGGGTTCAATCCCTAGGTTGGGAAGATCCTCTGGAGAAGGGAATGGCAATCCACTCCAGTATGCTTGCCTGGAGAATTCTATGGACAGAGGAGCTTGGAGGGCTACAGTCGTGGGGTTGCAGTCCGGCATGACTGAGTGACTAACACTGCTACTGGTGGCTCAGCTGGTAAAGAATCTGCCTGCAAAGCAGGAGTCCTGGGTTTGATCCCTGGGTCGGGAAGATCCCCTGGAGAAGGAAAGGCAACCCACTCCAGTATTACTGCCTGGAGAATTACATGGACAGAGGAGCCTGGTGGGCTACAGTCCCTGGAGTTGCAAAGAGTTGGACACAACTAAGTGACTAGTAGTTTTCAGTTTTGAATTTTTATGGCGCTTGGACTGTGATATGAGCTTTATTTGGTGAAACGATGGCATATGCAAGATAGGAGGTAGAGATTTTGGAAAGGGACCAGAATATTCGCCCCATGTGCCAGTTTTCTCCTCCAAGTGCTGCTGAGGATGAAGTGTCATTTGAGCTCAAAATTTTGCTCATGATGTGCCTAGAGACCCACTGGAGTGTGGATGGGTGGGAAGTCAAGACACAGATTCTTGTAGTACCCGGTTTCAAAATGCTCCAGTGGCAGTAAGGTAATTTAAAATTAAGTGGAAGAATTCATGGACCAAGTCTGTAGTGTGTCTATCACAGAGAGATGTCAAACCGAATTATTAATGTTGGGAGTTCATGTACACTCGTGGCTGATTCATGTCAATGTATAGCAAAACGAATACAGTATTGTAAAGCAAAACAAACTAAAAAATAAAAATCAATTAAAAAAAAAACACCTTGAAATCAGCCAGTCCAACAGAGCCCCAGCATCACGCAGTGGCCTCCTTGACACTTCACCGTGGCTACATCATCACATTTGCCTGTTATGCTGCTATCACCGGTTCCCCTTGCGCTACATATCACTGGATCCTAGAATAGCATGAAGATATGTGATAAGACAGCGTAACTTCACTATCCAGATGCAGAAAGGACATTCACATTTAGTGTGCTTTTCCAATCCTATTAGCCAAAGTTATACATTGTACAGTAAAATATATTGTCTTACTACAGTACTCTCATCATGAAGAAACAATGAGTCCACAGAAACATAATTCATATTATTTGTGTTTGCTTGGTTTCCCAGTCATGTCCAACTCTTTCCAACCCCATAGACTGTAATCCTTCAGGCTCCTCTGTCCATGGGCTTTTTCAGGCAAGAATACTGGATTGAGTTGCATTTCCTCCTCCAGAGGATCTTCCTGATGCAGGGACTGAACTTGCATCTCCTGCATTGACAGGTGAATTCTTCTCTACTGAGCCACCCAGGAAGCCCCAATTCATATTATTTGGCCTATCAGTATAGGAGAGCTCCTCTACAAACTCAAGTCCAATTTGGATAAAATAAGCTATTTGATAATAGAGAGTTATCTTGTACCCAAACTAGTTGCATCACATATTAAAGGCCATTATTAACTAGGCAAAGAGATTAGGAGAATACAAAACTTGATTATCTTATAAGAAACATTCTTGCACACAGCATTACAAACACAATTTGGTCACCCAGCTGCCCCCTGATGTCACTCTTCATCTTAAATTCTACAGGCCTGGCCTAAGTGCAACTTTCAAATATCAAAAGGAACTGGTTCTGTGAGTATTTCCTCCAAAATGTGACTTAAAAACAAAACAAGAAGCATTCTTGAATGATCAGTAAAAATGTCTCTTAAGGCCATTATTTTTAGCCCAGTGTTGTGACTGTTTCCATGGCTAAACCATGAACATGTTTTCTGCACAAGCCCGGTCATCTAGCGGCCTTAATTAACTTTCAAATGGAGAATGTTGCGGTTTACCACTTACTAAATATCCACCATACCAAGTGACAATCTTACCCTCCACACCTCACTTAGTCAAGACACCTCAAAAAACCCACAGTGCTGAATAACTGGTCATTTAAAAATATGAACCACGTGTAGTTATCAGACTGAACACACAGGCTGTGAGAGAAGTTTATAAAAACCCTAGGCAGATATCATATCCAGATTGAGTGGTTTAATTTGTAAATTGAGGCAATTGGATAAGTCACTCAGAGAAAATAGAATAAACTGTTGCTACTCATTCTAAGGAATTCAAAAAATACCTAAGTATTGCTTCATCTTCCAGATACTTAGTATTTTTCCAGATTCTTCATGTCTAAGAATCACTGCTGCTGCTGCTGCTAAGTTGCTTCAGTCGTGTCCGACTCTGTGCGACCCCATAGACGGAGCCCACCAGGCTCCCCCATTCCTGGGATTCTCCAGGCAAGAACACTGGAGTGGGTTGCCATTTCCTTCTCCAGGACATTGTAAATAGAGTTCAGAGTATAGTGAGGAAGGAAGAGGGCAGTATTTTTAAACAGTGGGCCCCCTAGAGAAGGCAAAAAGAGCCTGAAACTGCTCATCAAGCTGTTACTCTTGATACCACATGCAAGTAGGCTAACCAAGCTCATTTCACCCAGCATTTTATTCATGAGGGAGATGATATCGTTTGAGATTCAATCGAGACAGAATTAGTTTTTGTGATTAGCTAGGTTGAGTGGCTAAGGTACAGTAATGATGATATCATTATTTTTTCTCTCCTCTTTCTCCTATAATACTAAGACACATACACATACACACGTATTCATACACACACACCCCTTTATTCATATCTCTTTGGATTTGGCTTGTGAATCTTCACAATCTAGAGTTGTCTATGTTTCAACTTGAGTATATTTTCAGGAAAAACAGTGAATTCACTTCCCATTGAATTCCACTGTGTATAAAATGGTCTTGGAATTTGAAGGAAGAAAAAAAAATCCTGCTGCTACAAAGAGAACACGTGAAAAGGCCAAGAGAGAGCATAACTGAAAAAAAATATATAAAAATGCAAATGTTCCTAAACTTCAGCTTTGGATGGACTGAAGCATAAGTGAGAACTTCAACAAAGCAATAGAAAAAGATGACAGCTCAGAGTTTCAGAAATTTAAGACAGCAGCAGGATTAGACACTTTGGGTTGTCTTTGCACACATTTCTTATGGGAGTTAATTCCATTTGACATGCAAGACCAAAGCAAGATTACAGAGGCATAGCCCCATGGCGAGGTGTATGCTGTAGCTAAAAGCTGGGATTTGAATAATTGTGCAGGCTTACTCCAAGAATCAGGCGAGAACAGAATGAATGGATTATTACAAGGAACTTTGTACATTTTTAACTGCTGGACTTAATAAAATACCTTCTATTTGAGAGTAATGTTATGGTCGTCTGCCTCACTCTTGCTGAAGTTTGTGGTAGGATCCATCAAAAATGAGGAAAAACAGAAGCTGTTTTTAAAAAAGAAAGAAAGAAAGAAAAGAATTTTGTAATGAATGACTGGGCTGGGTCATGCCCGTGTGATTTACAGAAGAGCAGAAAACTTGGAAAACTTGAGATCAACACATTCAAGCCCCCACCCCCTGCCCCCCAAAGGCAGAGGGAATTCATTTCCTGTGCAAAGAATTTTGAGGAAAGTGGAGAGTAGAGTTCAGGAAAAAGTGGGCCACAAAAAGGTGGATTTTTATTTCACTATTTCAGCTCGTTAGGGAGGTCATTTGTTACTGAGAAAAATTACTAACCCACACATCATTTTATATATATGTATAAATGTGACCTCTTTCCTTGGAATCTGTGGAAGCACTTGTCTGTAAAAGGTAGAAAGAGTAGCAGTTCTAAAGACTTCTTTCTCACTGCTTAATTAACTGTCCAGTGAGAATTATTAAAATCCTTTATATCATTCTTATTTAGCACTCATTAAAGTGAAAGATACAAATGCTGGACAATGCAAGGTTCAGGGAAGTTCTGAGAAAGAAAAGTTAGTCTTCTAAGGGCTAAGAATTATGACAAGCTGCCCATTAACAGCAGCCAGGTAGACCTTTGATTTTAAAAGTCACTGATTCAGATCTGAAATGATTTGATTTGATTTTCTCACCTAAAATGTTCTTCATCTCCTTTCTTCCGAGAGAGCCCATTTCTGATCCTCCTGCAGCCCTAGCCAGCCTAGTGGGATAGCAGTCCACCCCAGAAGTAGAGAGAACGGCTCTGGGGCCACGACACTGGGGCAGTGCGCCCTCTGCTGGGAGACCAGTCTGCAGTCACGCTTGGAAAAAATCCCCTAAAGAACCTGCCCCTGGGAAAGCAAAAGGGATACACGTTTTCAGCTGTGAAAACCTCTGCTGTGAATGGCATCTCTCTCTCATAGCTGTGAATGGAGATTAGAGGGGGAACAGGAGAGGAGAGGATGCAAGGGTTTCGTAAACCAGATGCAGCTCTCCTCACTAAACATGTCTGTCAACGTCAGCCTGCCATGCAAAATGGCAACAGGAATGATGAACACATTACAAATTTGTAGACCCTAAAATTAAACTCCACCTCATTTATTTCATAGTTCAGCAGGCTGGGGATGGCTGGCATTAGAGGCACACGTCTTTCCTGATAAGCTCTGTGGTTTCCTTCCTGGAGAAGGAATTTTTGTGCTCTGTAAGGATGCACCCAGTCTTCTTGAAACCCCATTTCTTCTGAGTGGAACTCAAAAGAGGAGGCACGCTGCAGTGATCTGCAGAAGAGAGCTGAGAATCACAGCCCTGGAAGGGAGCATACAGATGTGTTCCCAAGGGAAGACAAGAGCTTGCCTTTCCCCACCTTTGCTCTGTGCATTACTGAGATCCTTGCTACTAGAAGTGTGGTTCACAGACGAGCAGCTACCGCATCACTTGTGAGCTTCTTAGAAAGGCAGGAGCCCAGGTGTCACCTAGACCTACTGAATCAGAATCTGCATTTTAACAAGATCCCCCGTGATTCCTAAGTATGTTAAACTTTGAGACACACGACTGTAAACAGAGAAAGCTAAACTGCAAGCAAGACTTGAGCATTGCAAATGGAAGGAAGCCTAGACAACCTTTGCCTTCTTGGATAAGGAAATCAAGATCCAGAGAAGAACCCAGCTCCTGACACATCTAAGAAGGAAGGGTTACATAGGCCTCAAATGGATTTGCTGTGAAAGTTGGAACACAGTAATCCCATACTGAAAGTTGGAACACAGTAATCTCGTACCTTTTGCAGCTGACCTCACCACATACTACAAAACCAACAGAATGTGGCACCAATGCTACAGTGTTGTAGGGGATCATCTCAGGTGAGAGGATCTATAATCAGCTCTATACTACTGAAAAGACTTGTGTAAATTCTGCAGGAATTGACATAGAAATAAGATTATGATATTCCTTCTATTCACACAATGATTGATGAAACACATGGGAAAAATAAATTGAATTATGTCTAATCTCCCAGGGAAACATAATTAAGTTGTAAAGCATTCCCATGAAATCCTAAAAGCCTTATATCCTTTAGACAGTGACTTCTACTACATGATCAATAATTATATTAATTAAAGATAATTATTTTGATAGACTGGTTTGACTTTGGGGCTCCACTTATTCTTGATCTGATATATGGCTTGAATAGTGAAGACTTGATTGGAACTAGAGCCAGAGATAAAGAATTCTTTGGGGACCCCCAAAAGGTTTATGATCTTGATGCCAATCTGCACTGATTTGTAATTCCTGACCACCAATTTGAAGCTTATTCATACAATTCAATTAGCAATATTTGTGTAAGATCAATGGAGTATTTCATTCCCTGCTCTTAGTTCCATCCATATGACATAGAAGCAAGCTATCTTCAGAAAGTAATAGATAATATATAAAATCAAATATTCCTTGAACTTTCAAAATTCTAGGACAACCAATTCATTCTTTGTGTATGCAGGATTCTCCAGCACATTCATGGCAACTCTGGGAAGAATGTGATCTGATGTTAACAAAGCCTAGAAAGCTGGTGTGAGGGCAGAGCCTTACACTTTCACTGTCTTCCTTCGAAAATGCCTAATTGTGAAGATCAGATCTGGGACATAGGTGTGGTTGTGCACATTTTAAGCACAGGCAGAAACTGAGACATCTTGTCGATTCTCTCTCTGCACTCTCCAGAGATCCACTCAAGGGTCTATGCCTTCTTATCCTCATAAAAGCATCAGTGAGCATCCACAGAAAGTAAAAAGTGAGGCGAGATGTAAACTGAAAGTAATCAAGTGAGGAATCATATAACAAACAAACCAGATTTGGATTTTTTAAAAAAGCAACAACCATTAATGTTAACTTCCCTGAATTCTCTACATGATTCAAGACCATTTGCTTGCTATTTTAACATTAAGAGATAACAGAGTTGAAAGAATTACAAAATAAATCATTATAATTATATATAGTATTTCATCAGAATTTTCTTAAGTTATTCATAAAGCAGCTTGCTGACCAGATGCTCACTACACAAGAGGTTGTAGATTGTTCCTTCGAAGTGGAGGAAGGGGCAGTATTTGAGAGTCAAGACTTAGGAGTCAGTGCCACCTGATTGAATTTTGGCTCTGCCACTTAGCACCTATGGCTTGAACAAAGCAAATAACCTCTTTTTATGCCTCAGTTTCTACAACTATATAATAGGTATAATAATAATACATACCTAGAGGGGTGTTTGTAAGAATCTAATGAATTAATATGCATGGAGTAACTGGAAATGCATAAGTAGTACTAAGCACGCAGTTTATAGTGGCTCTTATCACTCTTCTTATAATTTATGAAGGTTGACTTACTTGTGGTCATATAACAATTTATTGTGGAATAGTCTTCTTCAAACCCAACTTTCAGAGGATCTAAATGCCAAGTTTTAGTCTCCAGCTTAAAATTTATTTTCCTAATAGAATAATTTAAGAAATCATTTATGGGGACTGATAAATACAAGCTTATTCATGTTATCACCTGATCTCACACACACACACACACACACAATAGTAATACCTCACAGTCCAGTGCCAGAAGTTCCCCCACAGGGGATTTGCCGTAAAGAAAGCTAAATGTGACCCACTATTCTAGTGAGAGATCTTACCATTCAGAGCAGAATAACCTGAGAACAAAATAAGGCAGGAAGCAGCCCTGAGGTTCCTCTGTCTTTCCTCAGGTAAAATCAATTCTGTTATTATCCACAGTTGGGTATAGAATAGCATATGAACAGCGTGGCTTCCGCCAGCAATACCTCTCCAAGAGTGGCTTGCATGGGTAATATTCCACACCCTGATTTACTCAGCATTGTCAAAAGAGAAAAGAGGAGATCTATCTTTACATAGGGAAATTTATTCTAAGGACACTGGAAAAGATGAAGCAAGAAACATCAGTGTGAATTCATATAGAACTGAGTATGCTAAGCTGCCCTGAGCCTTAGACATAGAGTCCAAGGTGATGAGCAATAGTGGGAGGCCTAATATCTTCCTCTCAGCTCTTTCATGGAGGTGTCGTTTAGCCATATTTCCTATGCCTGAAAGGGAAATGGACCACGTATCTGAGGCTGCACATAAGCGTGAAACAGAGAAAGCTTCCCAAAGAAAGGAAGCAGACTTATGAACGTGGCATTATGGAACCCACAAAACAGACCAGCAATGATTGAAAATGACTTGGTCTTTATTAAAACCACAACAATTAGGCAACTGAGCTAACTAATAGGATCTGAGGAGATGTAAATAAGATTTTTATTTTTGTTAACAAAAGGAGTGAAAAGACAAATTTCACCCGAATAAAAGAAGGTAAATGATTCCTCCCCAAAGGCAGAGCCAAGATTCCTCAAAATGAGCTTCCTCCTAAAAGAGATAGAAGTGAAATATATGGAGCAAGATGACAATGTGCTGTTGCCTAAATGTAGGCAGTGATGGTATTCTACTCTATAGACCAAGCTATGAGTAAGTGAATGCAAGATAGAGCAAAAATATAGTAAAGACCACTTGGTAACAGAAGCATAAAAATGCAGTGTGTGTAACAGGACTGAGAAGGGTACAGCTCTGTAGAACTGATTAATAAGGAGAGCAGTGAATAGAACAAAGTGGATTTGCAGAGATTAGGATGTAGCAAGCTTTGTCCAGAAGACTGTATAAAGTTCTTATTGGTCATGAATCTGAAATAAGGTAAAAACCCTACCTCCCATCATGAAAGACCCCTTATGAACTTGGTATATCTTAATCAAGCACCTTATCTGTTCCCATAAGTCATTTTAAAATAAAATTTATAATAATATTTATATTCTTCTATGCAAATTATTTTGTATGGCATCTCTCCTTTCCCATGGGGTTAGTGGAGGGAACATATGTTACTATATTTTTGATGTTATAGCATAACAGAGATATATCTTTTTTTAAAAAAAGTCAATTTCACCCCATAATAGCTGAGCTCTGAGAAAATGCAGAGCTTGATAAAGCCTAAATGTCAGGTTCCAAGATAATCAAGAACAAAAGTTAGAAATGGAAGATTGCCAAGTGGATATAAGGAACTTGGACATTTGCATTTCCAAATTCTAAGGACTCCACACTATTGTGAAGGGCATCACCACAACCTCCAGTTTCCAGACAACAAAAACTTTTTTTTTAAAGGATAAAGACAAAGCAAGATCCAGCCTACAAGCACTCAGGGATCTCAAGGCAAAGGTAATGTTTAAGAAGCACAGAAGTGCAGGCAACAACTGCCAACTGCCATGGCTTGGGCAAGAAGAAGGCATCTCAGCCTGTGGGCTCCTCTCAGGTAATCACAAGATAAGACAAGGGACCACCAGTAAGGGGGAATTAAGTATGAGAGTTACTCTTGCACAGGCTGGGGCAGGGGCGGGGGCTCTCCTTTGTTTTAATCAGAGTTCTGAAGCCACTTCTGTAGTCAGGGCTCTAATTTGTTCTGTGGGGACTTTAGAGATGTTGATGTCAGGTTAGGTGTCTGTGTCTTTACTTATGGCCAGAAGGAAAAAAATAGTTGTTTGACCTTTCCCAAGGTAGACATCTGTGCTTCACATTCAAAAAAAGAAGGTCCAGGGGCAGAGAGAAGCCAAAGGACTTCGGTGTTCTCCAATCACCCCCACTGGGTGTTCCTGGGGGTAAGGATGACTAATTAGGCAGGCAGGACAGAAACATAAATCAATAGCAAGAGAAGTACATATTTAAAGGAATGCAAATGCAACTCAAAATCAGGGAACCTTGGCCAGGAACTGCTCTCAAATTTTTCAGTTCTTTTAAGATAAGAGAAGGGAAGATTTACCAGCAATAGAATTCCAGAATTGGCCCAGAAGTGGAGGGAATTGCCATGACTGTTGGGGGAAGCTGTATGTATCTCAGGGAGCTGCAGACCTGGCTACTTTCTTTTTTCAGTTTGACTTCCTTTGTACTTTTTTCCCTGTGGTTTTTAGGGATATTTAAAAAATAATAAGAAGAAAAAATTCATACATATATACTTGTAGACACTAATATATACACACAATATATACACACATATGAATCTATTATATTCTTTTCTATAAATGGAAATAAAGACAAAAGAAAAGTCTAATTTGCAGTTCAGTTTTCTAGCCTCAATTCTGGCTCACCAATGAATCTTCTTATATACAGAGCTGACTGGAGGGAGGGGTGGGATTGAATAACAAATTTATGTGATACAATCACATCATTTACAATCACATAATGGACCATATCCCAATTTTCAAAAGGCATAAAGTATCCTCATTAATACGATAAGTGCAGCAGTCAAATCAGCACTGTGATTTTATCAGGGTTTTTGACTGTACATGAATTAGAATGTAAAATGCAACAGAATTTTTAATGGGAAGGCTTTAACATTCACTGAATGTATTTCTTACTGTCATTTGCATCACATTAAAGTGAAATTCAACATAAAAGGATAAAGAGAATATGTCCTAAATTACAGTTTTTCCATAGTTGTCATGTCCACACATAGAAAAATCTGATTCATAAGCTTGAACATGATCCTAAATCTGAAAAGGCTACACTGGTTCCCTATCTGTTTGTGAGTTTTATGTGGCTGTCAGAACTAGGAAGAGTTTGGGAAGGTCAGATTGTCAGGACAAAGCTAACAAAGATCATGGGGGTAGGAGGTCAGGGCAGAAGACAGGATGATTGTATTCACTGTCTTTTAATATAGTAAGATATTAAAGAGTGACTGCATTTTTTTTCTTTCCATACAGGATTACTGAAAAGTTACTCGGGTTGCCTTAGAAATATTTTGTTGCTCCTTTAGAAAGAGCTTCTACTTTTGATTGAGATCACTTCAGTGGAGTTTATCAACTTAAAATGTTATAGAAACACAGTTCTGTAGATTCCACTCTGAATGAGTATGCATGCTGGACATCGTCACATACATGGGATATACAAACTTCATATCAAACCTGTGCATGCCTACTTGTATGTTGAAATATTTTCCATTTATCAGAGTGAATGTCAAGGTAATGGCCATTGGGAAGATGTGCTGGGTGGCTTCTATAAGTAAAGGTGAAAGTGTTAGTTACTCAGTCGGGTCTGACCCTTTGCAATTCCATGGTCTGCAGCTCCTCTGTCCATGGAATTCTCCAGGCAAGAATACTGGAGTGGGTAGCCATTCCCTTCTCCAGGGGATCTTCCTGACCCAGGGGTTGAACGTGGGTCTCCCTCATTGCGGGCAGATTCTTTACCATCTGAGCAACCAGGGAAGTCCCCAAAAAGAGGCAAAAAAGCAACCTGTCTTTTCTCATTAATCTCACATCACACAGAGAGAAGTCAGTGATTGGTACACCGCAGCAGCTGACACAGAATCCTGAGAATCTGAGAAAGAATGTGTATGTTCTAGAAGACACTAAGGTATCACCTGTCAAACTACAGTAGACTAACAATGGTGTATACTTGGTGTGTATACCAATATGCTCCACATTTAGAAGTAGGTTTCAAACATTTACAATAGTTACAGATTTTACCCTAAGCATCTTTCTTTTTTTCTTTTCTTTTTTCTCTATTTCTCTCTTTTTCTCTTATTTTCTCTTCCCTTCCTCCTTCCCTCTCTCCTTCCTTCCTTTCTTCTTCTCATATTAACATAGGAATTGGTATGTGGACCCAAGAAGAGGGAAAGATTCAGGTATGTGATCAATTTTCAGACACAACCAAATTTTTCACTTTAATACCTAAAATACTTCAAATGACCAGAACCCTCTGAAGAAGCCATTTATATATTGATGATCTTAAATTAGCAGAAATTTCCTGGTAATACTATTACTCAGTACAATATTTTCTGTCTCAAAATGTGTGTAAATTACTATTGTATATTTCATAACACTTTTTTAAATTTCACCTGTTGGAATCCTGGCCCCAGTTGCTCATGGGCTAGGAGAGCATTAGCAAGCCTCTTATCCTCTCTCAGGAACAATTCACTAATTTTTTATAGAATGAGAATAATAATATTTAAAATATTCACTTATTACAACTGAAACAGGATGATGTACATCAAGTATGTAGAGGAGTTCTAGGCACAATGGAAACAGTTCACATAAGTTTGATCGCCATGCAAGAGAAACATTTTATTTCATTTTTTCCAAAAGATGTGAGTGTCCACATATTTTTTAAGAATCAAATTCGATGTTATGAAACCTGGTTTCCATCTGCGGATTCCCATCCACAATGACTATAAATTCAGGTAAGTGAACCACCTTCTCCTTCAATAACATTAGAATAAATAACTGCCTTTTCAGTCCCTACTGACTCCCCAGAGATGTTTCGTCGGGATTGGGAGTTCATGTACACTCATGGCTGATTCATGTCAATGTATAGAAAAATGAATTCAGTTTGTAAAGCAAAAAAAAAAAAAATAATAATAATAATAAAAATAAAAGTGGTTGACCACTTTTCCCAGCAAAAAAAAAAAAAAGAAATTAAGAGAAGTATATTAAAGAAATACTGCATTCCTTTCTATTATTTGAGTTTGTTAAGTAAAACTGTACAGAGTTAAGTTGTACAGCATGATGGTTTGATGTGCATACACACAGTGAAATGAGGACTATGATCATGCTAATAAACAGATCTCCTCACATAGTGACTACCTTTCTGTGTGTGTGACCTACTGACTCCCCAGAGATGTTTCGTCGGGATTGGGAGTTCATGTACACTCATGGCTGATTCATGTCAATGTATAGAAAAATGAATTCAGTTTGTAAAGCAAATAATAATAATAATAATAATAATAAAAATAAAAGTGGTTGACCACTTTTCCCAGCAAAAAAAAAAAAGAAATTAAGAGAAGTATATTAAAGAAATACTGCATTCCTTTCTATTATTTGAGTTTGTTAAGTAAAACTGTACAGAGTTAAGTTGTACAGCATGATGGTTTGATGTGCATACACACAGTGAAATGAGGACTATGATCATGCTAATAAACAGATCTCCTCACATAGTGACTACCTTTCTGTGTGTGTGCATGATGAGCGTGCCTAAAGTATACTCTTAGCATATTTACAGTATTCATTACTTTAATTATAGTTATGCTATACATGTAATAGTATATTCTTTATTGCTTATCAAGTATCAGAGAACAAAATTCATTTAAGTATCTTCTATCATATTCTTTCTTTTTTCATAATTTCAGCAGCAGCATGGTTACAAGTTGATCATTTAGACTGTTATTTCTTTGACTTAAAAAAAGAGAGGCATAAAACTTTTTAGTTCTAACTCACCTCCTAGCTTACCTTTTGCCTAATACAGATAATTTTTTTTACCTAATGTATACAGATAGAGAATGTATTCTTTCTGTGACAATATGTCTGTGTGAAACTGAAAGTTGCTCAGCCCTGTCCTACCCTTTGCGACCCCATGGACTATACAGTCCATGGAATTCTCCAGGTCAGGATACTGGAGTGGGTAGCCTTTCCCTTTTCCAGGGGATCTTCCCAAGTAATAGAAAAATAGATTAATATTTCCTTGAACCCCACATTTTTTGCATACACCAGGTATCTATAAGACATTTCCTTCCACCTGAAGATGAAGCTAGTCATCTGTCTCAGTGGAGTCAAATTTATGTCTCTATATTTTTCCTTCTTTTTAAAGCATGCTGTTTGTTTTATAGGGTCTTATTAACAATGCTTTGCTGTTTTCCCTTTTACTGCTCATAAGAATGGTCCTGGTAAACCTACAGTCCAGATACATTACAACCTCAAAGAGCTCATGTCCCCAGAATGACTGACTCCATTTAAATCATTAAGCCATGAGAGTCTAATTTAGCTACTCATCATATCATGTCTTGCTCTGCTGGAAAGAAATCACTAGTTTGTAATATCTGTAATGTATTTACCTAAATCTGCTAAATACAATGTCATTCATATTGTTTTCATCTGTCTTTGAGGCTTTGTCTACAAAACCATGGGGCTGGGAGAGTGATCTAAATCAGCTATGCTACTAATTTACCTGCACTTGAACTTGTATTTACTCCTTATGATTCAATTGTTCCAGTTCAAACTTTTCCCAATAACATTTATTTTGATAAATAGATGAAGTTATAGGTTTGGCCCTGGCAGAAATAAGAACTTTTCTATTCAAAAAATTTTTAAAGTGATAAAAGTTAAGGTCCAAAACTACAAGTCACTTCACTCATTGTTTATACAACAAAATTGTATAAGTGTTTATACAACAAAATTGTATAAGTAATTTGGGTCTTCACTGGGGTTCATCAACTCTCAAAACTTTCTCTGACCATGCTTTTAAAAAATCTTCTGAACATACTCCTCAATAAAAGACAATATAACTAGGTGTGTGTGTATATATATATATATATTCACCTTCCTTTTCCAGATAATAAATGTTTTGCTTTGTTTTTCATTCTATCATTCTCTCTATCAATCTAAAAATGTTGATCCATTTCCCTTGGTTTATTATAATGACTCAGTTGTTTCTGAGAAATGAGTCTTCAACAGAAGATTTTTTATCTGATGTATTATATTGTGATTCTTTCCTCACTTACATATCTGGCTACCCCTCTCCTCCATCATTTAATTTTTGATAGGCTGTATATTACAACAGTTGTTGCTGCTGTTGTTCAGTCACTAGGTCATGTCCAACTCTTTGCAATCCCATAGACTGTAGCCCTCCAGGCTCCTCTGCCCATGGGATTTTCCAGGCAAGAATACTGGATTGAGTTGCCACTTCCTTTTCCAGGGAATCTTCCTGACCCAGGGATGAAACCCACATCTCTGGCATTGGCAGGCAGATCCTTTACTGCGGAGCAAGCAGGGAAGCCCTATGCATTATGAGAGTAAGCGGGTCCATCAAGGCCCAGGGAGCTAGTATACCCAAGGATGCCCTCTTCAGATTTATGGGGAAAGGTTGATGGTGGCTCATCTCCTGCTGGAAGAGTGGACACAGAACTTTGCCTCACTCAGCATATTCCAGGGGTGCTTTGGGATGACCCAGGAGCAGGAGACAGAGATTCAGGCTATATTCATTGCATTCATATAATATTTTTCACTCAAACATCTCACAGAATGTTTATAGATACTTTAATCAAAAAGAATAGACAGAAACTTTTACAGATTTCATATTTCCTCTAAGACTCCACACTCTCTTGTACAGATGTAGAAATTTCCTAAAATCCCCAAAGTGATGAAGAACAGAACCTAAGCAATAATCAAATTTCCCTACTGCTCTACAACTTCTATCTTTCTAGGCTCTGCTGAAACCCTGCAGTTCTTAAACCTCTACAGTGGATCAGTCCCCATTTCCAAATATGAAATAAACCAGAGCAGTCTGTCCTCTTTTGAAGTCTCAGCTTCCCAGGTCATGAAAATGTCCTTCTCTTTATTGTAAGCAGATTTATGTTTTACTCAATTCCGTATCCAACAATCTATTTCATAGTTAAGGTACACCATGAGGTATAATACCTTAAATGTATGCATGTGAATGTGTGGCATTTTCCTTTTTACCCTCACACAAGAGAATACATAGAAGAGGACTGTTGTCATCACTTATTTTTATTCTTCCTGCCTATATCCAAAGACGTCCCAAGTAGTGAAGCCTACACATCCTGACAAAACTGCTATATATCCCCTTCATCCCAGTCAGTTCCTTTTTCATTGCAGGCACCAGTGCATTGACACTGACACATTGATGTTCTCCTTGTGAGAATTAGCCTATCACATTCATTTACATCCACTTAATTGCTGCTGCTATTGTTTAGTCCGTTAACCTCCAGCTAGGGGGCAATTCACGTGAACGCTGGGGGAGCACAACCATTCGATTAGTTCTGCAAAGCAGATTAAAATCTTCTAGCTAATTGGAGACTGTCCATACTGCTGCCTTTCTCCCAGTTCTAGGTTGAAGCAAACGTCTTCAAAGGAGGGCTCTTCGGTGGAATATGGAAGACTTGACTGAACCCAACAGCATTTTTAGACTGTATCTATATATAGGGCACTGTGCTGAGCACTAACCATGCCAGCAATTATCACCAATCTGGTCTTTGCCTGCAGAACTACAACTAGTTTTTTGATTGGCTTCGCTTCTTCTTTTTCACAAGGAGCACATGCACCCTGGAAAAACTCCAACTTGGTATGTGGCTAGAGCATTAGTATCCCAAATTGGTAAGAATTTCCATTTTGAAACACAGGGACCAAGGAAAAATTTATGAAAGAGTTTGTTCAATTTGAGGGGAAATGAGAATTAAGAAAATAATAGTCACCTTGGATTCAAAGTGTAATGCTGAGTTGAAGATAGCTGATTTATTCAGAACCTATCACTGCTGTGATGGCAAGCATGCTTTGGTAACTAAACTGTTGCATGGTTGTAAGAAAATTTCCATGTTATCCCCTGATAACATGTTATCAACATGTATATATTAGCTGAGGTGTTCTAAGAGGTTTAATTATGTCCTATCTAAAGAAGATATAAAGATTCAGTCATGACTCACTTCAGCAATTCTAAGAAATCATAGTAGGTCATATTTTTTCATTTAATCTAAAATGTCAACTGCCAATTTGGTTTCTGTCTACCTCTGTGGCCATATATACTCTAAAATTCAGACATAAAAACTGGTAGGCGGCTCAGTGGTAAAGAATCCACCTTCAATGCAAGAGATATGAGTTCAATCCCTGGGTCAGGAAGATCCCTTAAAGAAGAAAATGGCGACTCACTCCAGTATTCTTGCCTGGGAAATCCCATGGACAGAGGAGCCTGGAGGTTTATAATCCCTGGGGTCACAAAAGAGTTGAACACGACTTAGCAACTAAACAAAAACCTGGTAACTCCTTCTCAAATGTATTAGATTTTCTTATGGCCTCATGTCTTTTTGTTGTCCCATCTTATCTGACGTTTGTTTTAAAAATTATGGACAGGGGACTTTCCTGGTGATCCAGTGGCTCGCACTCTGCGCTCCCAACGCAGGGGGCCTGGGTTGGGTCCCTGCTTGGGGAACCAGAGCCCACATGCCACAACTAAAAAAAATAAAAGAGAGAGCTCCTGCATGCTGCAACTAAGGTCCAGTGCAGCCTAATAAATAGATATGTTTTAAAACTTATGGACACAAGAAGAAGGGTCTGCACTGACTGAGTCAACATAAGGGGTGAGCTGAAAGTACACCAGGGGCTCTACAGCAATTACACCACTGAATCATCCCAACAGACACGCAGAAGTGTTGTCTCACACCTGTTTACTTTAGGTATTAGCAGACTGAGGCTCTGAAAGATGGAGTGATCCATGCCAGGTGACTTACAATAGGCAGCATGTAACAAAACATTAAACTGAAATCCAGTTTTGTGCAAGTCCAAACTTTCTTTTTTCCAACGACATCAGGGGGTATTCTGTAAGAAGACAGAAGTCTTACACTACAGCTTGAAGAAGTTCACACAAGATAGAAAAGAAGCCAGTCAACATTTGTGAAGAGGAACCTGCCCTGTCTCCCCAGCTGTAGGTGGTGGGGCACAGGAACACTAGACAGTTGACAGAGGAAGATGGGGGCGGTGGAGAGTGATAGAAATTGCTCAGACCATGTGACCTCTCTGAGGGGCAAATCAAAAACTGGTACCCACACACCAGCTGGAGAATCCCAGCAGTTTGTGGAGAGGATAAAGGAGATACTAAGACTCACTAGCGATCCAAGCATTCTAAGACTTAAACACCATACTGCTGAATCTCTCCTTTGAAGATGCCAAAGAGGAAAGCGCTTTATCACATTTTCTCTAAAGGCTGCAGAAGTGGTAATTAGATAGCAGATCCTAAAGTAGCCACCTTAGGATAAAAGGATTTGGCTGATCAGTATTTTGTCCCTCTCTGTTTACCTGTACATGAAGGAGAAAGAAGGACATGCCTATTTGAAATGAAGTCACAAAGCAAGAGTTGCTACTCACATTTGAAGGATTTGGAGAAAGACAAAGTCCACATACAATATATCAAAATATTTTAACAGTACAAGTCAATCTAGTAAACTGTCGGCTGAAATAGAGTCTATTGATTAATCTTAATTAATACACTGTATTAATACATCTTGATTAATAAATAAAAACCAAGAAGTACAAGTGTCAATTTAGAATCTTTGGCCTCCTTGGAGTTCTGTACCCGAATTGACAAAAGAGGGAAACCTTACACCCACCTCCTGCTCTCCTCACCCCAGCACTCGGAGGGCCTTCACATGTATGTGTCTCCCTTTTTTTCCACGCTCAGTGCACACCCAGCTTTCAGGGGTGCAGAGGCCATAGGCGAGGTCCACCTTTTTTTTCCCTTCTTCTTGAATTAATTCTATTGGCTATAATTGTGTTACAATGTTGTGTTAGTTTCCACTGTATGGAAAAATGAATCAGCCATACACATACATATACTCTCTCTCTTTTGGACTTCCTTCCCATTCACGGTGGCTCAGAGGGTAAAAGAATCCACCTGCAAAGCTGCAGTGCAGGAGACCTGGGTTCAGTCCCTGGGTTGGGAAGATCCCTGGAGGAGGGCATGGCAACCCACTCCAGTATTCTTGCCTGGAGAATCCCCATGGACAGAGGAGCCTGGAGGGCTACAGTCCATGGGGTTGCAAACAGTCAGACACAACTGACTAAGCACAGCAGCACAGAGCATTAAGTAGTTCCTGTGCTATACTGTACTGATACTAATGTATAAAATGGATAACTAATGGGAAGATATTGTATAGCACAAGTAAGGTCCGCTTCTAAGAGAATGGACTAAGAGAAAAGGCCTAAACAGGCCCTAGAAGTGGGCTTGGGGCCATTTGGGCAGGAATTTAGGGGCTTGGTATATTCACCACTTGGCCTAGAAGGGGGCGGCTGTTCGGGAGCTGGTTGGGAAAGTCCCTTGGTACATCAGATCCTTGACCCCTGAAGGAGGAGGAACAAAGTGAGCCCAGCAAAGCACAGGGAGAAAGGCAGGGGCATCTTCTGCCTGGATCCTAAAACAGTTCAGTTCAGTTCAGTTCAGTCGCGCAGTCGTGTCCGACTCTTTGCGACCCCATGAATCGCAGTACGCCAGGCCTCCCTGTCCATCACCAACTCCCGGAGTTCACTCAGACTCACCTCCATTGAGTCTGTGATGCCATCCAGCCATCTCATCCTCGGTCGTCCCTTTCTCCTCCTGCCCCCAATCCCTCCCAGCATCAGGGTCTTTTCCAATGAGTCAACTCTTCGCATAAGGTGCCCAAAGTACTGGAGCTTCAGTTTTAGCATCATTCCTTCCAAAGAAATCCCAGGGTTGATCTCCTTCAGAATGGACTGGTTGGATCTCCTTGCAGTCCAAGGGACTCTCAAGAGTCTTCTCCAACACCACAGTTCAAAAGCATCAATTCTTCGGCGCTCAGCCTTCTTCACAGTCCAACTCTCACATCCATACATGACCACAGGAAAAACCATAGCCTTGACTAGACGGACCTTAGTCGGCAAAGTAATGTCTCTGCTTTTGAATATACTATCTAGGTTGGTCATAACTTTTCTTCCAAGGAGTAAGCGCCTTTTAATTTCATGGCTGCAGTCACCATCTGCAGTGATTTTGGAGCCCAAAAAAACAAAGTCTGACACTGTTTCTACTGTTTCCCCATCTATTTCCCATGAAGTGATGGGGCCAGATGCCATGATCTTCGTTTTCTGAATGTTGAGCTTCAAACTGACTAAGCACAGCAGCACAGAGCATTAAGTAGTTTCCTGTGCTATACTGTACTGATACTAATGTATAAAATGGATAACTAATGGGAAGATATTGTATAGCACAAGTAAGGTCCGCTTCTAAGAGAATGGACTAAGAGAAAAGGCCTAAACAGGCCCTAGAAGTGGGCTTGGGGCCATTTGGGCAGGAATTTAGGGGCTTGGTATATTCACCACTTGGCCTAGAAGGGGGCGGCTGTTCGGGAGCTGGTTGGGAAAGTCCCTTGGTACATCAGATCCTTGACCCCTGAAGGAGGAGGAACAAAGTGAGCCCAGCAAAGCACAGGGAGAAAGGCAGGGGCATCTTCTGCCTGGATCCTAAAACAGTTCAGTTCAGTTCAGTTCAGTCGCGCAGTCGTGTCCGACTCTTTGCGACCCCATGAATCGCAGCACGCCAGGCCTCCCTGTCCATCACCAACTCCCGGAGTTCACTCAGACTCACGTCCATTGAGTCTGTGATGCCATCCAGCCATCTCATCCTCGGTCGTCCCTTTCTCCTCCTGCCCCCAATCCCTCCCAGCATCAGGGTCTTTTCCAATGAGTCAACTCTTCGCATAAGGTGCCCAAAGTACTGGAGCTTCAGTTTTAGCATCATTCCTTCCAAAGAAATCCCAGGGTTGATCTCCTTCAGAATGGACTGGTTGGATCTCCTTGCAGTCCAAGGGACTCTCAAGAGTCTTCTCCAACACCACAGTTCAAAAGCATCAATTCTTCGGCGCTCAGCCTTCTTCACAGTCCAACTCTCACATCCATACATGACCACAGGAAAAACCATAGCCTTGACTAGACGGACCTTAGTCGGCAAAGTAATGTCTCTGCTTTTGAATATACTATCTAGATTGGTCATAACTTTTCTTCCAAGGAGTAAGCGCCTTTTAATTTCATGGCTGCAGTCACCATCTGCAGTGATTTTGGAGCCCCAAAAAACAAAGTCTGACACTGTTTCTACTGTTTCCCCATCTATTTCCCATGAAGTGATGGGGCCAGATGCCATGATCTTCGTTTTCTGAATGTTGAGCTTTAAGCCAACTTTTCCACCTAAAACAGTACTGCACCTGAAAATAGTATTACCCACAGAAGTACAAATGACACCTTCCTGCAGCCCACAGATACCACTTGGGCACCAAAGCCTCTCTTTGGTGCTCCACTAGTCTCTCGGCTGTCACAGCATCAGGTAAGCCCAGTCGCATTCCAGCTTATGGTGGCCTTGCATTGGGCATAGTCAAATTTTCAATAAGAGTCCTTGAAAAGTAGTTGTGATTTTTAATGCTAATCTTTTAAAATTTCAGGCAGCTAAAATTCTCATGCAGTCTCTGTAGTCCAAACCTTACCAGCTTATACACTAAAATTCAAATTGTTATAAAATGAAGGAAAAAATAAGACAGTTCTTAATTTCTCCATTGACAACACACACACACACACACACACACAGACTTGAACTAGCTATTCAATACTGTTCTAAATAAAGGTTGAAATTCATCAGAAAATTTAACCTAAGAAACGTGATCTCCATGTTAGCCTACTTATCTGGATATACAGCTCACTCAATCACAAAACTCTCAATCTGTTCAAAATGGAGAGCTTTCCTCTGCAAACTCACCTTCAAATTGTGTTAGGCTCCACATCACACCTACCCTCCTGCAGCCCTAGTGGATAGAACAAGTTTCTGTGAGAGGATCATTTCTGTTGATCGAACTTTAAGTTCTTTTCCCAGATCTCTAACATGATTTGACTGAATTTCTTGAAGCTTTTGTGTGTAAAGGTTGCAGAATGTCAATTCTCTAGTGGTGGGATTTGGAAAAGGGAATGAAACCCAGAGACGTTATTCAACATGTGGGGAACCACCTTTATTATAAGTATTCCATACAATGATATTAAAGTTATTTGCCATGTTCCTTTTATCCAAGGGTTTGGCACAATTTCTCAGCATTTTGAGACCTGCTCCAAAGTTTTTATTAATAACAACCAATAACATTTATCAGGAGCCTATGATGTTCCAGACATTGTGCTTGGTATTTCTGACAAGTTGTCTCCTAACCTTGAAACTGTGAAAGTGTTAATTGCTCAGTCATGTCTGACTCTTTGGGACCCATGGACTGTAGCCCACCAGGCTCCTCTGTCCATGTAATTCTCCAGGCACAAATACTGAGTGGGTAGCCATTTCCTTCTCCAGGGAATCTTCATGACCCAGGGATCAAATCCAGGTCTCCTGCATTGGAGGAAGATTCTTTACATTCTGAGCTATGAGGGAATACCCTTCTAATCTTATACCAACCTTATGAAATTGTTATGATTATTATTTTATTATTATCATTGTTCCTATTATTGATATTAGTATTATTAAAATGAACTGAGGCTTGGAGAAGCTAAGTAAGTTGTCCAAAGTCATAGCTAATAAATGCCAGGAACCTGAGTCAAAACCAGACACTATAACAGACCCCAAGGCTTTCTACTTCATGACACAAATACCCAACTGTATTTGTAGAACAAATTTTTAGGAAATACAAAGAGGAGCAAATATTCTTCTGCCTCTTAAGTCCTTAACCTGGAAGGAAATTGAAGGGGACAGTACCCAGGTGGAGCAATAAGGTCCATGTTATTTCCATCCCACCTGAAACAACTAAAGCAAAGAATTTACATGTATAATGTTACACATGTAGTTTTAAGGCATTAGACATTAAGTATCTAAAGGGAGTGATATCTGAAAGAGAAAACAAACGAGATAAGCCCAAAGATTGCCCCACCTTACTAACTTGAGAGAGTTCATGGGTTACAGTACAAAGGACAAACCACTTTACTCCTAGGTATTTACTCAAGAAAAATTAAAGTAGATGTTCATACAAAGACTTCCACACGATGTTTAGAGCAAGCAGCTAAAAACTAGAAGCAATACAAATGGAGAAATACAGGGCAGTGTCCCTATACAATAGAATCCTTTGTTCACGCTCTGTCACTCAATCATGTCCGACTCTGTGCGACCCCATTGCCTGTTCTCCAGGTAAGAATCCTGGAGTGGGTTGCCATTTCCTTAGTACTCAGTGGGAAAAAAAAGTAATAACTATTGATATAAGTAATGAATAGATTAATCTTAAAATAATTGTGCTACGTAAAAGAAATCAGACAAAATGAGAGCATACTATATGATTTTAATTTATATAAAATTGTAGAAAATGCAAATGAACCTAATGAAAGAGAAAGCAGATCAGGGATTTCTTGAGTGCAGGAAAGAAGGATTACCAAGGAATACAAGCAACTTTGGGGGGTCAAGGATATGTTCATTATCTTTACTACAGTGGTGGCTCAATAAGTGCATATATATGTCAAAACTTATCAAATTTTACACTGTAAATATGTGCAGTTTAATGTATATCAAGTATGCCTCAATAAAGCTGTTGGAAAAAAGAACAGAACAGTTTAACAAGATGAAAAGTTTCTAACTTGTTTGTGTATTGCTTTTGGTGTCTTATCATTGACTGCAAGCTTCAAAAGAGCAGAGATATGGTTTGTCTTGCTTTGGGACCTGTGGGATTAGGTGTTCTAATGACTACTTCTGAGTAACCCTTATCCCCAAATATAGTGGCATAAAATGGCTATATGTCATGTTCATAGAATTCTGTGCATTGGGAATTAGGGTGGACTTGGGAGGCTCCTCTCTATTCCATAGTGTTTGGGGTCCCAACCAAATTTCTGGGAGCTGAAAGCATTAGGGTTTCTTTTTTAAAATTATTTTTACTGGAGTCTAATCACTTTACAATGTTGTTATTAGCTTCTGCTGTATAGCAAAGTGAATTAGCCCTACATATACATATATCCCCTTCCTTTGTGACTTCCTTCCCATTCAGGTCATCACAGTACTTTAAGTATGTTCTCATTAGTTACCTGTATTATACACAGTATCAGTAGTGTATTTATATGTCAATCCCAATCTCCTAATTCCTCCCACCACCTTCCCTTTACCCCTTGATATCCATATATTTGTTCTCTACATCTGTGTCTCTATTTCCTCTCTGCAAATAAGATCATCTATATACCATGTTTCTAAGTGGTACTGATGAACCTATTTACAGGGCAGGGAAAGAGACTCAGACATAGAAAACAGATGCATGGACACAACACGAGGGCAGGAAAGGGTGGGATGAATTCAGAGTAGCACTGAAATATGTACATTACCACATGTAAAATATTATTATAGAGCTAATGGGAAGTGGCTGAATAGCAAAGGGAGGTCAACCGGGTGCTTTGTGACAACCTAGGGGGGTAGGATGGGGTGGGAGGTGAGAGGGAGTTTCCAGGAAGAGGGAGCATATATATAGTTATGGCTGATTCATGTTGAACTATGGCAGAAATGGTCACAACACTGTAAAGCAATTATCCTCCAATTAAAAATAAAATTAAAAAAAAAAGATCATCTATACCATTTTTCTAGATACCTGCACCCCAATGTTCATAGCAGGGCTCCTTTTAATCACCTAGCAGTCCTTCATGTGGTCTCTCCTGCCTGGAGGTTCCAGGGTAGCCAGATTCTTTCCAGGTCACTTCTGGGCTCTCAAGATCTGGCTCCCCCCCAAAAAGAAGCCAGGAAGAAGTTACATCACCTTTTAGTGACTAACTTCAGAAGTCACAAACAATCACTGCTATCACATTATTTTTAGTTGAAGCAGTTATAAGATCTTCTCAGGTTTAAGGTAAGAGAACATAGACCCTACCTTCTTGGTGGGGGAACCCTCAGCATATTGGTCAACATTCTAAGAAGAACACATGAGAAGGAATGCATATTGCCTCAGCCACCTTTGAACAATTCATTAAGCTTCACAGTGTGTGTGTCATATAAATGAATATATGAACAAGAGTTAGTCATTTCACTTGGTTTGCAGTCTTACAGGCTACATAAAATTAAATTCAGGCATCCATTCCATAGAGAATTGGAATACATCTTTTTATATAATGTGGGTTCAAAGAAAAATGTTATAACCTACATCTTGGATGAAAAAGCTTATACATTAATAAGACAAATATGTGAGAAAAGATAAAGAGAAAAAATATGTAATGGCATCTTACAGAAGGTTTAAGTCTTAGAGGAATGTATTTAATACTATCAGGGTTTTAGGAAGGCAGAGACTATTACAAAGTGGGTGTTATAGAACTAAGACTTGAAAAATTAGTACAATTTCCACAGAAGATGCTGGGAGACAGGTGTTGAAAGTAAGGAAATCAGTAGAAGAGATTGATCAAAGAAACTGTCCAAGCCTAACACATTACCTGAAACTCCACGAACCCTACACCCCACTACAGATTCTACGCCCCACTCCAGATTCTACACCTACACCCTACTACACCCCACTACAGATTCTACACCCCACTTCCAGGAAAGTTCTAAGGTAGTAAATGTTCTCTCCTGCCAGAAAATTCTGAAGGTCAATCACATTTTAGACCCATTGAACCATAGGGTTTACACAGATGGGAGTAAAGATAACTATGCAAAAAGGTCGCAACCAAACTGGAGGAATCTTGGAATAGGAGTCAATTGGTCTGCAATAGGAGCCAAAGGAGCTATATTAATTAATTGATCACAAGACCACACCTTCAGTGAAATCTAACCTTGCACAGTGTTGACAAATAAGATCATAAATCAGTAAATGACAAATGATAATCAACAGTAGGCATTCGTTATTTGAGGGTACTTAGAAATCCTACAGTGTGACTTTAAATTGTAGTGTTTTAAACTTGGAATTTTAGAGTCAGGAGAAAGCTTAGCAGTCTTTTTTAAGTCATTTACCTAAGATCATGGACCTATTTATTTCTTCCCTAAAAGCATGAAGTTTACTGATAGGCAACCTTATTTTCTATGTGGAGGAGACAGTGAAAACTGGTCTCACAGGGACAGTTTTATTGAGCTATTTTGTGATATGGAATGAAAGGTGCCTTAGACATATAAGATGCTATGCCAATCACATCGCTGTCATATTATTTATAAAACAGAGGCTTTTTGTATAACTTTTATGCACTGGTAGATTTTGGCAGTTCTGTGGTTTCCTTTGGTACATGATTTATTGTGTCAACTAATCCTGAAAAAAAAATTTGCAGTAAATCAGTGGATAAATTGACATTGGTCCAGCAAGACAGTTCAGTAGGAGATTTATGTTCATTGGAAGAAAATGAAAGCTATAGGAGAAATGCCATCATTGTTTGTCAGTTTTGAGTAGCTAAGTCTGTTCTTTACCAAAATTGCTAACTTCTAATTAGGACTGTAATATTTCTCTGTCTCTCTCTCTGAATGGCATCCTTGGACTCTTTTGATAATGAATACGCCAAGGGACCCAGAGTTAAGTCCAGGTCTCAGAACTAGGACCGTTTCCATCAAAGATGGTTTGTTAATAATAAAGTAAGGAGGGAAAAAAGCTATTTGCTTCTTTTGTGGCTCTGACCCTCCCTTGGTCCTGCCAGGCCTGCCTGAGCATCAGCAGATTTCAGTGGTAATTAAAGCAACAGTGTTGTGAAAAAAGTGTGAATTACTTTTACAGGAAGACTTGGATGTTGCTAGTGACTGACAAGGCACAGCAGGGGGCTCTGCTGGATATTAAAGAGTGATGGTAGTCCCTGTGTTGTAAGGTGGCTTCTCAGCACAATACAAAATTGTGACTTTTCACAAGTTGATATCTCTGGAACCTTTCGAGTTATCAGCTTAAAATTTAGAAAAAATTTTTTTTTCCTTGGCAAGGTTGTGGAACAAAACTATATGTCACATTTCATGAAATATGGTATGGCGGTTGGAATGATGGAGAGCTAAAGTATATTTTCTTTCTTCTCTTCTGTGAGATTTTGGACTCTATTGTAGAATTATTTCAACCTTGAAGATTGTTGAAAGTAGTGAGGAAAAAGCTATAAAGGATCATATGTTCAACCATCTCTTGGCAAGTTATCTCAATGTCAATTACCTAGGCTTTCTGTGTCTGCCATTTTCATAGAAATAGGCAGTACAAAACAGCACCCTGTTGACAATGCCAAGGAATGCCAACTCTGTACTCTCAACACTGGAGTATAAATATCCACATGGATGGTGAGCTCATTTGAACAGAACCAGACATAAAAAATTCTGGTCTCACTCTCTAGTGCTGCAAAATCTTGTGAAGCCATCTCCCACCCAAGTTTGCTCTCATGTTGATTCTGCTACTTATCCAGTGAGAAAAAATGTCTTTAGCCAAATCCAATAAACCACCTTCTGCAGATGTGAAGCAGGAGAATCAAATAGCTCAATAGGCTATTAATCACTTTATATTTCATAAACTAACAGACATTATCAGTTTTCCTGAATCCGATTCCTAGAGTACATGTGGAATCTATGCTCTAGCATCACCAACGGACTGGGGCAGCCTGCTTTGGTACAAGACAGGATAAAATGCAACTGAAATGCAGTGGGAAATAGGCATGTAACGTGAGCCTGGATTAGTGATAGACTTCTAATGTGCACATACTAATATATTCACACACACAAAAAGAAATATACCAGAGAAATATGACATACTGGAAAATGCATATTTTCTTTATTGTTGGTCACTTTTTCCCTTGAGTAAATGTATGGAGATGGTAAGTGAAATTCCTGCCATTGATATACTTTCAGTAAACCTGGACACATCCAAGAACCATGGGATACTTTCGTGGCCAATGATACAGCAAAAAAGAAAGCAGTATTGTGTCACTGTGAACCAGTGACCCACTGGAAAAGACCCTGATGTGGGAGGGATTGGGGGCAGGAGGAGAAGGGGATGACCGAGGGTGAGATGGCTGGATGGCATCACAGACTCAGTGGACATGAGTTTGAGCAAGCTCTGAGAGTGGCTGATAGACAGGGAAGCCTGGCATGCTGTGGTCCATGGGGTTGCAAACAGTTGGACACAACTGAGGGACTGAACTGAACTGAACCAATGATCAGCAAAGAAGAAAGTGGATAACAGCGCAGACATTGGAGTCCGGATGTCCTCACAGACTGTGCACCCTCAACTTCCTCATGTATAAAAGGGGTGTAAAAACCAAAAACCACCTTACTTTGAAGCTCAAGTGAATTAAGATTTTAAAATCGTTTAGCAAAATGCCAGATGAGGCACATAGGGAGCAACTGACAAAGTGGTTACTATCATCAGAATCAGCATCATTACCATCATCAGCATCACTGGACTCAGTGCTACTGTGAAGGGAGGTGGGGCTGGAGTTCCCTTTGCTTATCGATATACTGATTTTGTCTGATTTGCCAAGCCGTTGAGTAGCATTTTTTAAAGCAGTGCAAGGTTACAGAATGGCATTTAGGGGATGAGGCTGTGACATGCCAAACAATAGACTGTTTAAATAGACAACAATGATATAAACAGAATAAGTGGGGTGCTCCAAATGACATTCTTTCACCCCACTAGTGCAAAGTTTAATTAGTATGTAAATAGCATACTCATTTACAATTGACATAATGCCACCTCTTTTCATGCCAAGCTGTCAGGGCCTATGAAACTGCAAAATTCCTGACATTAAACATTTGTTGTAAACTGATCCTTCCAAAAGTAACTTAGCTAAAGTAGAAAAGGCGGTAAAGGTGACAAGTGTGTCTTTTTAAGCCACTTCTCCTTTCTTTCAAAGAAAAGGGTTCAAACTGCTTTGGGGGGAAAATTCACCACATTCTATTGGGCTGAGGGTAAATTAAAAGAAAAAAATATATATATATGAACCACCAACCCCAGAGTGATGAAAAGCAAAATGGATAAAGAAAAAAAAAAACCCTCAATTGACACAGTTATTTTCATCACGTCAAATCAGCCATCTGTTCTTGACATAGTTTATTATCATTAGGAAGATTTTCTCAATTCAGACATAGTGATGAGGAAAGATGAAGAATTAACCAGATAAATAGCCAATTTGGAAAATTCAGGCTGAGACCCTTTCCCTCAATTTCCATCCCCTCTTTTCTCCCTGCTCCATCATCACACTCCAATTATTCCAAGAAAAGCTTCAATGACATGATTAGCCATGTTTATGGTGATGTTTTTCTCCCACTTGCATAGGCATAACAAACTAAACACACTAGGTATCAAACGCAGCAAAAGTGATCGACATTGTCCCCCCCAAAATGATAATTTTCCATGGTTTCAAATGGCTACAAAAACTTAGAATGACAGGTGGCTACAGTTAAGGGTGAGGAAATTAAACACTCTGAATTCAAGTATAAAAATGCTGATATTTTCCTCCTGAAATTTATTCATTAGAAATCCATCAATTTACCTTGTCATAAGAGTGTGTAGAGAAAATTTTCTTTGAAATCATCACAAGGTAATTCCAAAAGCTCTGTGTGGGATAATCTGAAAGGAACAGGTAAATGCTGGACACTAACAGTAAGAAAAGTCTAAATCATATGTTTAACAGTAGCTTTATAAAGTGACGTTGGAAGTTCACAAAAGCTAAAAGCTCATAAATTTAGGAAAAAAATAGCTAAAAGAAAATGCTTGACAAGTTTCACCGCAACTACTTAAACTTAGACAAGCTGGTTATTTTATCTACATAATGCCAAAAAACAAGTCTAATTCTCCTTAAATAGTTCACAAAATCATGTTAGAATTATATGAATCTAATTCACCAATTTCAAATTTTAAATTAGAATCAACTATTTTTGACTGAAAATCTTAAAAACATTAAGGGCAGTGCTTCTGCTGCTGCTGCTGCTGCTAAGTCACTTCAGTCCTGTCCAACTCTGTGCTACCCCATAGATGGCAGCCCACCAGGCTCCCCCATCCCTGGGATCTCCAGGCAAGAACACTGGAGTGGGTTGCCATGTCCTTCTCCAATGCATGAAAGTGAAAAGTGAAAAGTGAAAGTGAAGTCGCTCAGTCGTGTCTGACTCCTAGCGATCCCATGGACTGCAGCCTATCAGGTTCCTCCATACATGGGATTTTCCAGGCAAGAGTACTGGAGTGGGGTGTCATCGCCTTCTCCATAGGGAAGCCCAAATATTGAAGTTACACCATGGAAACTCCTTTATAAAGGTAATTTCATTCTACCACCCAGCTTTTTTGTGTGGAGATATCCTTTCTTTGATAACATTCTTGAGATCTTTTATTCTTATCTTCACATTTGTTACTAATTGCCCAAAACGTTGTAACTCCTCATTCTTCATATTCTACAGAGTCATTGTTGTTGCCAGATATTTCTTTATTGACACACTCTTTTCTTGATTTTTGTCTATGTCAGAAAATCTTGTCTTTCCTCATGACTCTTAGAATTCTCTTACTTTTGTGTTGTTCCAATGCAGCTAAGAATGGATATAATCATTCTATCAAAGCATTCATCAATTTAACAAATGACTGTTAAAGACTAACTATAATCGAGGTGCTGTGCTAGGTTCTGGGGACACAGCAGTGAGCCAAACAAATGGGGTCCTGACGTTCATGGAAAAATCCAGCCAGTTAGCAATTTTTGTGACAGATTTTTTATCAGAACACATCAATCATGTCAGTTGATTTGCCTGTTGTCTGTGCTGCTTTTGGTCTATAAGGCACAGTTAAGTAGGTGCAACAGAGGGTTTTGGCCCATAAAGCTTAAGATATCTACTCTCTGGCTCTTTACAGAAAATATTGGTTGAGTCTGGTACACTCTAGATCCATCTTCAACTGTTCTAACTCTGAATAATTTCTCTTATAGCGCATACTAATATTTTCATTGCTTCTGGTTTCAATTTCTTCTCCTACAGTAATGACTCCACAGCCTCTATTCATAGTCATGACCTCTCTTTTGAACCTCAATCATAGATTTTTTATGATAAATTATTTATTTTAATTGGAGGCTAATTACAATATTTTATTGGTTTTGCCATACATCAACATGAATCCACCATGGGTAGACATAGATTTTTAACTGCCTTCTCCATATCCCCACCTACCCACC
The DNA here is from genome assembly GCA_006408695.1 of Aepyceros melampus. NCBI lineage: Eukaryota > Metazoa > Chordata > Mammalia > Artiodactyla > Bovidae > Aepyceros > Aepyceros melampus. Next base: position 298,315 of record SJXQ01002490.1, read on the forward strand.
CACCCAACAAATGAACCACCATGACTTCAAGGTAGCTAAGGTTGACTTCATCTTTCCCCCAAAGCCAACTGTTTAACACACCAGGTACCTAATTACTAGGACTTGACAATTTGGTGTCTCTATTTCTTTCCAACTTTCAAGTAGCAAAGAATAAGAAAAAAACTTAACATATTCTTTATATTTGTCAAAGAAATTTCTTTCCCATGGTCACCACCTTCATAGGTTTAAATCCCAAATTTTCATCCTTAGAATAATGCCATCACCAAATAATCCCTCTTGGTCAATCTTTTATGTCTCCAGTGGTCACTTTCCCTAATGTATCACTTTGTATATCACAATCCTTCTCAGTAGCTCCCCATTACAAAGAGCAGGGTTGTCAATCTGTGGCTGAGGCTGTCCATGTGAGGAGGCTGCAGAATGATTTCAAGAGGCCTACAAATCCCACTGAATACACTAAGAATTGGCTGAGGCTTCCCAGGTCATACTAGTGGTAAAGAACTTGTCTGCAAATGTAGAGACATAAGAGACCAGGTTTTGATCCCTGGGTCAGGAAGATCCCCTAGAGGAGGACATGAAACCCACTTCAGTATTCTTGCCTGGAGAATCCCATGGACACAGGAGCCTGGTGGGCGATGATCCATAGGGTCACAAAAAGTCGGATATGACTGAGGCAACTAACCATGCACACACATTGCCTGATGTATGTGTTTTCTGATTGCCTGATGTATGAATTGCCTGATGTAGATTTTCAAGTAGATGCATTATCATCTCTATTTTTCAGATCCACACAGATTTTTTTTGATAATTAATATATGTTTGCTTCTTAAAATTACTAATTTCATCTAACCTTTTCCCATTCTCTCTTTTCCCAAGCAAATGATTCTAAAGGTACAGCTATTTGTTTCTGTATTTTGCTACAAAAGTGTCCTCAATGGACATTTAATGCTTATTCTATCTTCAGAGAGGATCTATTATCAATTCACTGTGGGAAGGTAGGACCTCAGCTTTTAAAGGGGAAAGTGGAAGAGTAAAATAGTCTAAATACAACACTTTTCCTTTCCTCTCTCCCTGTATAAGAACAACAGACTTAAGAGGACTTTGTGAAGGTACGGAAAGGCCTTGGGGGGAAGAAAAAGGCTGATTAGGCTTAGGCTTAACTCAGTTCTAGACTTGAAAGGAAAGGAATACATGTATTCTGAAGTTTCTACACTGTCCGGCTCTGGTGATGAGAGTGGGTGAGGCAGATCAGGATTTGAGATAGAGCTTCAGTGAATGATATGTACTTGTGAGCTTTGTCCTCTCAGTCATATTTCTTAGAAACCTAAAAAAAAAGGTGGTGGAAAAGTGAACATGTGCACAGATGCAATTCAGTTCAATTCAGTCACTAAGTCCTTTCCAACTTTTTTGCGACCCCATAGACTGCAGTATACCAGGATTCGCTGTCCTTTACCATCTCCTGGAGTTTGCTCAAACTCATGTCCATTGAGTCAGTGATGCTATCCCACTGTGTCACCCTCTGCCGTCCCCTTCTCCTGCCCTCAATCTTTCCCAGCATCAGAGTAGGGCATCTAAATCTACATTCTTAGCCTTGCAGGAACAATTACTTTCAGAGTAGCCCTTGTGCCAGGTTCCAGCTCTGTCTCCCAGCACCTCCCTATGACTGTCTGATATACGGTGATGGATCTCCCCCGTGTCTGGCATATTACGTCAGTGTATCTCTGGTACCCAGTTCAGCACGATGAACCAGCAAACAGAGAGAAGCACAAAATTGTTTGTTTAGCTACAATGTCCCCTGACTGCAGAGTAATCCTAAAGCTCTGCTTTTTGTCCATGCACTGATTAGTGTGTCATGGTAAACACTCAGGCTGATTAATGGGAACTATATCTCAGAAACCTTGCCAGCATCACAGAACTTAGAGGGAGGTGAATGGGAAAGTGGGACAAGATTTGAAGGGAGAATTATATCTATTGGCTGTGAACTTTGAGTTAGTGGATTTCTCAGAAATTCAGTCCCCTCTGTGATAATTTGGAATAACTACTATGACATCATTTCAGTTATAAAGACCACAGAAGATGAAATATATAAGTGTCTAGCTTGGTACTGATACATAGCTGGCATCTAAGAGGCATTCTAAGAAGATAGGAGAGATCGGGATCTGGGACTAAAAGAAGGCCCTTTATCCATATTCTACCTGCTTTAGTATAGCTCTGAATTATGTTTGGCCTAGGATGGCCTAGGATTATATTCTAAGGATATCTGTAGGGGCAAGTTGCTCTGACCCAGTCAAAGGGAATTCTTCCATCTGAGAGTGATTAACCAGGAATGAATTAAAATTTATTGAGCTCTAGGGCACATCAGCTAGTTCAGCAGTCCTTTTATGTATGTTTTATTTTTAACTCACAGCTATTCTCTAATAAAGATAGGATTATTTCTAGGCTTATGACATTAACAAAAATAAGGCCAGAGAGGTTCAGTAAATGCCTTGTATCCACTCAATTATTAAATAGCATAGGGAGGACTTGCAACCAAGTCTAGGCGATTCTAGAGCATTTCTGCTCCTTCTAAATCACCAACCTATCTCTTCTATAGACTCTTAATGAAGTTACCCTTAGCCATGTTCATGGCCACTGATCAGCTTCTTTGTATATCACTCTCCTTTTCTACAGTGAACAGATTACTTCATTTCCTGAATAGAAAAGGAAACAACAATTTACGAGACTCAAGTCTAAATACTTGAAATGATAATTCTTGAATTGTCTGAAAAAAGCAGGACAACTCTGAGAATAAATACAATGACTCCCTTTGAGACATGTTCAGTACAGTTCAGTCGCTCAGTTGTGTCTGACTCTTTGAACCCCATGGACTACCGCATGCCAGGCCTCCCTGTCCGTCACCAACTCCCAGAGCCTACCCAAACTCATGTACATTGCATTGCTGATGCCTTCACCATCTCATCTTCTGTCATCCCCTTCTGCTTCTGCCTTCAATCTTTCCCAGCATCAAAGTCTTTTCCAATGAGTTGGTTCTTCACATCAGGTGGCCAAAGTATTGGAGTTGTAGCTTCAGCATCACTGAATATTCAGGACTGATTTCCTTCAGGATTGACTTGTTGGATCTCCTTGTTGGATCAGTCCAAGGGACTCTCAAGAGTATTCTCCAACATCATAGTTCAGAAGCATCAATTCTTCACCGCTCAGCTTTCTTTATAGTCCAACTCTCACATCCATTCATGACTACTGGAAAAACCATAGTTTTGACCAGATAGATCTTTATTGGTAAAGTAATGTCTCTGCTTTTTAATATGCTGTCTAAGTTGGTCATAGCTTTTCTTCCAAAGAGCAAGTGTCTTTTAATTTCATGGCCGCAGTCACCACCTGCAGTGATTTTGGAGCTCCCCAAAATAAAGTCTGTCACTGTTTCCATTGTTTCCTCATCTATTGCCATGAAGTGATGGGACCAGAAAACATTAGTTTTCCAAATGTTGAGTTTTAGGCCAAGATCTTCACTCTCCTGTTTCACTTTCATCAAGAGGCTCTTTAGTTCTTCTTCACTTTCTGCCATAAGTGTGGTGTCATCTGCATATCTGAGGTTATTGATATTTCTCCCAGCAATCTTGATTCCAGCTTGTGCTTCTTCCAGCCCAGCATTTCTCATGTACTCTGCATATAAGTTAAAAAAGCAGGGTGACAATATTCAGCCTTGATGTACTCCTTTCCTGATTTGGAACCAACTTGTTGTTCCACGTCCAGTTCTAACTATTGCTTCTTGACCTGCATATATATATTTCAGGAGGCAGGTCAGGTGGTCTGGTATTCCCATCTCTTTCAAATTTTCTACAGCTTGTTTTTTTTTTTGTTTTAATTAATTTTTAATTTTTAGTTAGTTTTGCTTTACAATACTATATTCGTTTTGCTATACATTGACATGAATCAGCCACGAGTGTACATGAACTCCCAATCCCGACCCTCACCTCCCCCCTCCCACCCCACACCATCTCTCTGGATTATCCCCGTGCATCAGTCCCAAGCATCCTGCATCCTGCATCGAACCTTGAACCACACAGTCAAAGCCTTTGGCAGAGTCAGTAAAGCAAAAGTAGATGTTTTTCTGGAACTCTCTTGCTTTTTCCATGATCCATCAGATGTTGGTAATTTTATCTCTGGTTCCTCTGCCTTTTCTAAATCCAGCTTGAACATCCGGAAGTTCACTGTTCACATACTGTTGAAGCCTGGCTTGGAGAATTTTGAGCATTACTTTGCTAGCGTGTGAGATGAGTGCAATTGTGTGGTAGTTTGAGCATTTTTTGGTATTGCCTTTCTTAGGGATTCAAATGAAAACTGACCTTTTCCAGTCCTGTGGCCACTGCTGAATTGTTCAGATTTGCTGGAATATTGAGTACAGCACTTTCACAGCACCTTCTTTTAGGGTTTGAAATAGCTCTACTGGAATTCCATCACCTCCTCTAGTTTTGTTCATAGTGATGCTTCCTAAGGCCCATTTGACTTTGCATTCCAGGATGTGTGGCTCTAGGTGAGTGATCACACCATCGTGATTATGTGGGTCATGAATATCTTTTTTGTATAGTTCTGTGTATTCTTGCCACCTCTTCTTAATATCTTCTGCTTCTGTAAGGTCCAGACCATTTCTGTCCTTTATTGTGTCCATCTTTGCATGAAATGTTCCCTTGGTATCTCAAATTTTCTTGATCAGATTTGCTGGAATATTGAGTACAGCACTTTCACAGCACCTTCTTTTAGGGTTTGAAATAGCTCTACTGGAATTCCATCACCTCCTCTAGTTTTGTTCATAGTGATGCTTCCTAAGGCCCATTTGACTTTGCATTCCAGGATGTGTGGCTCTAGGTGAGTGATCACACCATCGTGATTATGTGGGTCATGAATATCTTTTTTGTATAGTTCTGTGTATTCTTGCCACCTCTTCTTAATATCTTCTGCTTCTGTAAGGTCCAGACCATTTCTGTCCTTTATTGTGTCCATCTTGCATGAAATGTTCCCTTGGTATCTCAAATTTTCTTGAAGAGATCTTTCCCATTCTATTGTTTTCCTCTATTTCTTTGCATTGATCTCTGAGGAAGGCTTTCTTATCTCTACTTGCTATTCTTTGGAACTCTGCATTCAAATGAGTATACCTTTCCTTTTCTCCTTTGCCTTTAGCTTCTTCTCTTTTCACAGCTATTTGTAAGGCCTCCCCAGACAACCATTTTGCCTTTTTGCATTTATTTTTCTTGGGGATGGTCTCGATCCCTGTCTCCAGTACAATGTCATGAACCTCTGTCCATAGTGCTTCAGACACTCGATCAGATCTAATCCCTTGAATCCATTTGTCACTTCCACTGTATATCATAAGGGATTTCATTTAGGTCATACCTGAATGGTCTAGTGATTTTCCTACTTTCTGCAATTTAAGTCTGAATTTGGCACTAAGAAGTTCATGATCTGAGCCACAGTCAGCTCCTGGTTTTGTTTTTGCTGACTGTATATAGCTTCTTCATATTTGGTTGCAAAGAATATAAATCAATCTAATTTTGGTGTTGAGCATCTGGTGATGTCTATGGGTAGAGTCTTCTCTCGTGTTATTGGAAGAGAGTGTTTGCTATGACCAGTGCATTCTCTTGGCAAAACTCTGTTAGCCTTTGATTTGCTTTCCTTTTTACTCCAAGGCCAAATTTGCCTGTTACTCCAGGTAGCTCCTGACTTCCTTCTTTTACATTCCAGTCCCCTTTAATGAAAAGGACATCTTTTGGGGGTATTAGTTTTAGAAGGTCTTGTAGGTCTTCACAGAACCCTTCAACTTCAGCTTCTTCAGCATTACTGGTTGGGGCATAAAATTAGATTACTGTGGTATTGAATGGTTGCCTTGGAAATGAACAGGGGTCATTCTGTCATTTTTAAGGTTGCATCCAAATACTGCATTTTGGACTCATTTGTTGACTAGGATGGCTACTCCATTTCTTCTAAGGGATTCTTGCCCACAGTAGTAGATATAATGGTCATCTGAGTTAACAAACCTCATTCCATAGTTCATCAGGCACTCTATCAGATCTATCTTCATTCCCTTCATGAAGGGAATGAAGGGATAATCTAAATAGGAAATCTTAAAATGTAGTCCTGAGCTAAATAATTCATATGAAGTGATAGAAATTTACTTTCTGGAGGTCCATGCTATGTAATGGTTTCCAGTGGGGTTGACAACATTTACACCGTTGGATGGTTAGACTGGCTCAAATATGTAAAACTTTTAACAGTAATCTCATGTTCTAAAAATCTATTAGGCAGAGGTAAATCCCTTAAGACCTACATAAATCTAGCTGATCACCCACATCTGTTTTTTGATTTGCAAGGGCCCATAGATACACATGTTGAGAATATCAAGGGTCTGCTGAATTATTTTCAAAACAATTCAGTCTAAGATTTACAATGTTCAGAAGTGACAGATTTTAAAGTTCAGCAGTGGAATTCACACAAATTCCTTCTAATTCTAAAATTTTATAATTGGATCAGTAAAGAATAATATATGGAAATATGTAATCAAACAGCTTTTTTTTTACATAAAACTTCCATCACCATAAGAATTCAGAGTTCAGAGGTAATTTGAGTTGTCAACGAAGACCTCAGTGACATGAGATTCTGATCATAAAGGATAGGAAGGATTAGAATAAGTGAAGAAGGTACTTAAGCCTGAGGAACAGTTTGGGTAGATTCATTTTCTAAAGAATAAAAGCATATTGAGAATTTCATGAAGAGACTGGCTAGTCAGAGACAACATGGGCATTTGGGGTAAGTAGTAGAAAATAATTTTCTATAAGTAAAGTGAAGGCAAATTCAGATATTTAAACATGGTCCTATGGTGTTTCTCACCATTTGTCTCCTCCTCCTCCCTACCTCACCAATCTCATTACACATGGTAGTGATATTCACATATATACACGGGTATATTCATGTTAGGAGCTGCAATATACATAAAAGTGAGTGAAATAACCTGCAGGATAGCCAAGTTCAAGCTCTGACTGTGCCCTCTTCTCGCATCAGAAAAACATATCAGAATGTTAAGTAACTGAGAGTACTGTGATACTGACAATCTTCAATCTCCTCTTATTTATAAAAACTAATGAACCATTGCAAAAATTCAGCTTTTGTCTGTGATGTAAAGTGTTAGTCACTCTGTCATATCTGACTCTTTGTAATTGGAGTGGGTTATCATTCCCTTCTCCAGGGGATCTTCCTGACACAGGAATCAGACGCAAGTCTCCTGCATTGCAAGCAGATTATTTACCGTCTGAGCCATGAGGGAACCTCCATCTGTGATATAAGCCATCCTTAAAAGATCATGATACCATTGTTTGGCAATACTTAACTGAAATCATCTGTAAGGGGAAGGAACAGGAGTTTTGAAGATACTCGATCAGAGTAATATCATGAAGCAGTGATCAGCATGATAGAGATTCTCAACCTAGAGGCTGGAGATAAGTGAAATTTCCTAGTATCACTGAAAGCAGTTCTCAAATCATTGAGCAAGTGTTGTCTGTGGATCAAATAAGTTATGTGTCTCCACATATATGTAGTAGATAAATGGTACTACAATGAATCAAATGTAAAATTAGAATATTACTGAATTCAGAATAAGTGGATTTTTGTCCCTATTTTTCTCAATCTGTACAATCTGGAGATGTGATTATTATGCAGAGGCATGTGACATTTTTGAGGTTGCAGAAGCATGTTCCTAATGTGAACCACTGGCACAGTAAAAAGCTTATTGAATTGAGAATTCAGAGCCCTAGATTCTGGTCCTCATTTGGTCTCAAGCCAGCTGGGGAATAGAAATCTTAGACAAACCATTCAACACTTTAGGCCTTGATTTCTTTAGTTGTTAAATGATCGGTTTCTCTCAAATGAAACAACTTTTGATCATGCTATCAGATATAGTGTCTATGGCTCTAGGTATATAAAATAAGTTAACTTCTCTGAAAATTAAATTTCTATGTCTATGGCATTGAAAAATAGTGACTGATAATATATTTTTTATAGACTAGTTTACTTACTCACTTACTGACTAAGTGATAACAGAATCTGTTTCAATAAACCCCAAAAGATCATCCCTGAAAACAGATGAATGAAAGATCCCTGACTTGTTACTGTTTCACCTGTGAGAGTCACCCCGCTGTAGTGACCTTAGGACGCCACTGTCAGTGACAAAGATTGTCCATTTTAGCAGTTCAGTCTCCCAGTGCTTCAGTCCTTCTCTTCAGTCAGTCGTGTCCAACTCTTTGCGACCCCATGGACTGCAGCACACCAGGCTTCCTTGTCCATCACCAACTCCTGGAGCTTACTCAAACTCATATCCATCGAGTTGGTGATGCTATCCAATCATCTCATCTTCTCTTATCCCCCTCTCCTCCTGCTTTCAATATTTGCCAGTATCCAGATCTTTTCCAATGAGTCAATCCTTCGCATCAGGTGGCCAAAGTAATGGAGCTTCAGCTTCAGCATCTGTCCTTCCAATGAATATTCAGGACTGATTTCCTTTAGGATGGGCTGGTTGGATCTCCTTGCAGTCCAAGGGACTCTCAAGAGTCTTCTCCAATTATGGCCCAACTCTCACATCCATACATGACTATTGGAAAAACCATAGCCTTGACTAGATGGACCTTAGTTGACAAAGTAATATCTCTGCTTTTTAGTATGCTGTCTGGATTGGTCATAGCTTTTCTTCCAAGGAGCAAGCATCTTTTAATTTCATGGCTACAGTCACCATCTGCAGTGATTTTGGAGCCCAAGAAAATAAAGCTTGTCATTGTTTCCATTGTTTCCCCATCTATTTGCCATGAAATGATGGAACTGGATGCCATGATTTTAGCATCAGGAGGCTCTTCAGTTCCTCTTCGCTTATTGCCAGGAGAAATATCAATAACTGCAGATATGCAGGTGACATCACCCTTATGGCAGAAAGCTTCAGTCCTTACGTTCTTCTATTCCACTGTTACATCAAATTGAATGGGAACATCATGCTGAAAATAGTGAATTGGCCACACTTTTTGTTAGTGAATTGACCATTCTGCCTAGCTATTTACTCTGTTTGGGTCCTTATTTTCCACAAAAAGTGTACTTTATGAATTGAATGTATAGAAATTAATTTTTGGTAAGAATATCTATTGGCACATAACAGTCATGCCTTTCAGGTAGGACAAAAGTAGGAAAAACAATGCGGAGTTTCCACCTTTAAATCTTTGTGTCTTAAAATATAGGTTAATATAGGCTGTCATTTTATTATTGATATATTCTATTGAACGGTAGTTCATTTAGAATGTCATATAAGTCAGAGGTATACAATATCGTGATCACAATTTTTAAAGGAAGCCTGGTAGGCTGCAGTCCATGGGGTCACAAAGAGTCGGACACGACTGAGCAATTGAACTGAACTGAAAGTAATACTTTACTATACTACAGTAAAGGTATAGTTCATTTATAATAATTATAATATATTATCTGTATTCCCTGTGTTAGACAATATATGCCTGTAGCTTATTTATTTTATACATAATAGTTTGTACCTTTAATCCCCTATCCCATATTGCCTTGCCCCCCACTTCCCTCTCCCCACTGTTAACCATTAGTTTGTTCTCTATATCTGTGAGTCTGCTTCTTTTTTGTTATATTCACTAGTTTGTTGTATTTTTTAGATTCCAAATATGTGGCATCATATAGTATATTCTTTCCTTTCTCTGACTCATTTCACTTTAGCATAAGACTCTCCAAGTCCAACTATGTTGTTGCAAATGGCAAATTTTCATTCTGTTTTATGGCTGATTAATATTGCATTAATATGATTAATATACATATATCACATTTTTAGCCATTCCTGATTGATGGACACTTGGGTTGCATCCACATCTTGGCAACTATAAAAAATGCAGCTGTGAAACTGGGATGAATCTACTACATTCCTGACTTCTACTTTCTTCTAAAGGCTGTAATTTTAACAGTAATAAATATATTTTATTTATTTTATATAAATAAATATATTTCACTCCAGACCAAAATATCTTGGGATGAAGGGAACACCAATTTTCGACTCAAGATGGCTGTTCTCTTGCCTCTGTCCATCTCTTGCCCGACTAGTGCCTGCTTCACCTGTATCTTATGCACAGGACTGACCTCCTTACATGGGCTTCCCAGGTGGTGCTAGTAGTAAAGAATCCATCTGCCCATGCAGAAGACATAAGAGACGCAGTTTTGATCCCCTGGGTCAGGAAGATCCCCTGGAGGAGGACCTGGCAACCCATTCCAGTTATTCTTGACTGGAGAATCCCATAGACAGCGAAGCAGGCCACCACCATCCACAGGGTCGCCAAGAGTCAGGCCAAACAGTGCGTGTGCACTTGCGCATGCAAGTGTGCACGGGCACACACACACACCCTCCTCCATACTCGCCCCAGGCCCCAGCTGGTGATTGTTCTCATCAAAGGGGTGGTGAGGGGTGTGCCCTCTACTGGTTTCCCTGGTAACTGATGAGCCCACCTGAGGTCAATTCCCCTTCCCCTTGGAAGCATGCCTACCAGCCACCATGTTCTGCCCAACCTGCGGTCACTGCACTCACTGGGGTGTCACTCCAGGACCCTGCTTCAGACATGTAAGCTCCTCCATCCATTAAACCACTGATGTCTCTGTCGCCGACTCTAGGTTCTTTCTTTGGTCTGGAAGCTGGGCACACACAGATCTGGGAGGTACAGCCCAATGTTACCTTTCTCCTAACAAAAAAATGAAACATAGTTTTCTGTTGTGGACTGTGTAATTAACTCTACCTTAGAGTATTTATTTGACTCTGAAATATAACCCCATTTACTTAAAACTTCATTTTCAAGTACTGTTTTCAAATGCAAAAATTTGGTGTAATTCTGTCTTTTATATAAAACACTGACATCATGGGAATAGTACCAATGTTACTAGGTTTAAATATGATATACTGATTCTTTTAAAGGAATAAACATTAGCCCTGATCTGATAAAATTTTCTGTTCTTAATTAGCAGAAATAAGAGGTTCAGCTTCACAAATCTTTTTAAGTGAAAAAGTAAGGTATGCTCCTATTTCAGAAACCATGAACTATAGACTCACAGCTTTCCAGGCTCTATTTACACTCTTAATTTGAGACCCATTCATCCAAAGGATTAGGACCGTGAGATTTTGGGTCTGAAACGATACGAAGTATGTGCATGGCTCCTAAGAGTAATCATGCTATTGCTTCAATAGTGTGATTCATAACCACTTAACAGTGTTTTTATTTATGATTACCTCTCCTTCAAAAGGAATTTGAGATGGCTTGGTGAGCATGATTTAAAGAAACAAACATCATAATCTTATTTTTGTGTCTGTAACAAGCAATTTTCCCTTTGTAATTGGTACTTGTTTTCTACCTTTGATTTTTGGTTCCTATTGTATAGCTCATAGTTACTGCACTTGTGGGCACAGTGTGCTCTTCTACAAGTTAAATGAAAACATAAATTGATTTTGATGGAGCTAGTTGAGCTACTTCAGTTAGTGTGTTTGCCATACCTGCAGTTTGTAAGATGTTTACTGACCCAGAACTTTAAAAGCTAAGTTTGGCTCAGCACAGTCAGATCAAACTAACACAAGATAGCAGTTACATTTCCAGTGTCATTATAGAGACGGAGGTCAAGACTTTAGTATTGGAATTTGTCAAACTCTTTGGTGTTTTAGTTATAGGATGTGTTCAGATTTCACTTACAAAGCTGCTACTCAGATGATAAATTGAAACTCAGCTATAACCAGAATATAAAAACCTTTTTATAAACTCTTAAGTAATAAATAATGTCACCAAGTGGTTGCCTGCCTTTTGGTAAGTTTCCAGAGCATTCAACTGAATATTGAACTATACAACATGTGATGTCAATACATAATTTAAATAATATTACTCCAGAATTGAATGCCATGTTGTTTTTATGTATTAGAAAGGAACTCGTGTATTTAGGTGTCTCAGGGGTCAAAAGATGGTATCTTAGATTGGATTTCCTGGAAGCATATTCTGAGACAAAAAGTTGCATTCATTAGGTTTAGTGGGAATGAGTATTGGTAGGTCTACCTGTAAGGAAGTGAGGGCAGTGTTACTGGACAGAGTGGGAAGGCTGATCCGCAGAGCAGTGAATACTGCAGTCATGGGATCGCAAAGAGTCGGACACGACTGAGCGACTGAACTGAACTGAAGCCAAACTGACAGAGAGCTTGGAGCTGGATTCATCCTTCATAGTTGTCTAAAATTGAGGCAGGTGAGCTGGGCCTTAATATCCTTGTACAGACCAACAGCAAGCCTCAGGGAGGGATGCATTAGCAGTCATTACTAACAACCTGGTGTGTGTGTCCGTCGACTCCAGGAGAAGTGTGATGGGGCCCCACAATATCCACCCGAGAGGTATTGGCATATTCTTCTTTACCCCACAAAGGTTACAAAGAAGGAGGTGTGATGACAGAAAAAGAAATTGGTTGTTTTTCACTGGGCCTACATGTGTCAGAACCACTGATATTTACAGGATGGTCTTTATTTTGGTATTCAAAGATCTCTCTTAAATCTCCTTAGCCCAGAAGGGAAAGGAAGACGTCCACACTTCAGCTGGTCTATGGATTCCTTTTGTAAAAGTTGAGGTGAAAAACACATAAAATTTACTATCTTAACCATTTACAGTATACAGTGTGTTAATTTTTTGCCATTGCACAACAGATCTCTATAAATTTTTCATCATGCAAACAGAAACTCTATAGCATATGATGGGATTTCATTTAGAAAAAAAAAATTTTGACTGTGCTGAGTCTTCATTACTATGCATGGCCTTTCTCTAGTTGTGGGAGTTTCTCATTGTGATGCTTTTTCTTGTTGTGGGGCGCAGTGGGCTTCAGCAGTTGTGGCCGGTGGGCTCCGTATCGTGGCTCAGTAGTTGTGGCACACGGGCTTAGTTGCTCTGCGGCATGTGGAATCTTCCCTGACCAGGGGTCAAACCCATGTCCCCTGCATTGGTGGGCAGATTCCTATCCACTGTACCGCTCAGGAAGTCCAGGATTTCCTTCTTTTTAAGGCTAAATAATATTCCATTGTATACCTAGACCACATTTTCCCTATCCATTCATCTGTCAATGGACATTTAGGTTTTTCCACCTCTTGACCTTTTTCAAAAATGCTGCAATGAACATCAGTGTCCAAATATCTCTTCAAGACCCTATTTTCCATTCTTTCAGATACACTATATATTCAGAAGTATGATTGCTGGGTCGTATAGTAATTCTAGTTTCAACTTTTTAAAGAACCTCCATACTGTTTCCCACAGAGGCTGTACCATTTTACATTCCCAACTACATTGCACACGGATTCCAATTTATCCACATCCTTACCAACACTTGTTCTCATTCTCTCTCTCTTCCTCCCTCCCCACCTCCGACTTTGATTTGCATTTCCCTGATGATTAGTGATGTTGATACCTTTCCATGTGTTTATTGGCCATTCATGTATCTTCTCTCAAGAAATGTATATTCACATCCTTTGCAGATTTTTTAATTGGGTTTTTCATGAATCCCTCTTTCATCAGTCAACTCAGAGCCTTCCTTCTTAAAATATAGATTGCTTGGGAATTTCCATCTAACTTACTAGATTTTGATCCTGGAGAAGTATTTTAATTTATCCGAATCTTAGTTTCCTCTCCTGCAAATGATAGCAATGTTGCTCTCCCTGCCCACACTCAAGTGTTATGGTGAGAAGTCAATGGAGAAAATGACTGAAGTGACACTTTCACGCTTTTATACTGTATAGCTCTGTACAGATGTAAGGTATTATTATGAATTTAGGCCAAAAGAATTTACATGTTGCTGCTGCTGCTAAGTCATTTCAGTCATGTCCTACTCTGTGCGACCCCATAGACGGCAGCTCACCAGGCTCCCCCTATCCCTGGGATTCTCCAGGCAAGAATACTGGAGTGGGTTGCCATTTCCTTCTCCAGTGCATGAAAATGAAAAGTGAAAGTGAAATCTCTCAGTTGTGTCCGACTCAGCGACCCCATGGACTACAGCCTACCAGGCTTCTCCATCCGTGGGATTTTCCAAGCAAGACTACTGGAGTGGGGAATTTACATGTTAAGACTACTTAATACTACTTCATTTATGTTGGAGCTAATGGTTCCTTTGTTTGTTCTGGCTGATGAAACTCTAGATTGAGACTCTAATGAATCAGTCTCTCTTTCCATCACTCTCCCTCTCTCTTATGCATCCCTTCAGGATTCTGCTTCATTCTAATCCGGTAACAACAGCAGCAAATGTTGGTTGAGGGTACTGTGTATCAGACATCACACTGGGTTGGTGATGAAGAAAAAGATACATTTTATCCTTTAAGTAGTTTATCTCAAGGGTGAGGCTTGTGAGGGAGGGCCTGGCACATGTTTAACAACTTGAAAAACTCACTGCTAGTTATTTTGCTTCTGAGGGTAAAAACATAGCTTACCCAAGCAAATGTGAGACTCATTTGGACTGAATTATGTGGAGAACACTGCTTACCTGGTTTTGTTCATGTTTTACTACAGAATCTTATCTTTAATATTCAGGTAGGGGCAATTCTGTTGAAAACAAACAGCAGACTGGATCCTTTAAGACTTTTTCAAGGTGCTAAAATTTTTGCCAGAACAGCAGTGTATTTGCTATTATGAGAACTATGCAATGTTCTCTAGCTGCTATGCTGTGGCTAGTCGCTCAACCATGTCTGACTCTTTGCAACCCCATGGACTGTACCCCACCAGGCTTCTCTGTCCATGGGGATCCTGTAGGCAAGAATAATGGAGTGGGTTGCCATGCCCTTCTCCAAGGGATCTTCCCAACCCAGGAATTGAACCCAGGTCTCCTGCACTGCAGGCAGAGGGAAGCCCAAGAATACTGGAATTGAACTGGGGTCTCCTGCATTGCAGCCAGGCTCTTTACCAGCTGAGCTACCCAGGGAAGCCCTGTTTTCTAGCTGGTTATACCCAAATGAATGTATGCATTTTATTCTGATGTCAGTTTTAGAATTGATGATCATTGTTCATCAATCGCATGGTCTTTTTTATGGTCTGATCTGACTTTTCTTCCCTTGTTTTCTGCACTGGTCCGCTTGCTTCATGGCTATCATTATTACATTATCTACTATTTTCATTTACATAGTTTTAAGTGTACTAACAATGATTTTTACTAAAGGCTTGGCTTTTCAAATATCCTATAAAATATTGACTGCCTGAATTATAGGCATCATAGAATGCTTATGTGTATCTTCAGTTCTCTGTTTTTCATACTTTAACTGGAAGACTCTTTCTTAACTGTGTTCTCTTTGTTGGATCAGCATTTGTTTTATTTCTGTAGCCACGGGAGGACCATTTTAAACTTGTTTTGGATGCAAGTCTTTAACTGGTCAAAATGGAAGTTGTATCCTTTATTGTTCTATAACAAGTGACTCCCACATGTAGTGGCTTAAAATAGGAATCATTTATTTAGCTCATCATTTGGGGGTCTGCTTTGGATTGGGTGTGTCTAGGTGATTCCTTTGTTAGTCTCAGCTAGACTCACTCATGTATTAATGCTCAACTGGTAGTCAATGGCCTCACTCGTGTGTTTGGTGCTTGATTATTGGATGAGACAATGGATGTGACAGAGCCACTTGCCCATCATCATTCAGTAGGCCAGTGACGTTTGCATAGTGGTGAAAAGTTTCCACGCATAGCCCAATGGCCAAGAACTTCTCAAACCTTCGATTGTGTCGTGTTTAATAATATCCCATCCATATTCAATGAATGGAGAAATATACTACGGCTCTTGATGGGAGCATCTGGAATGTTTCATTACAAGGGTATAGATGCAGGAAGAGAAAGAATTTGTGGCCGTTTACTCTCTACCAGAGAACCTTTCACTTTTATCATCATGACATTTCCTGTGTCATATTATTTACTGTTCCCTCATAGCTATATAGCTTCAAGGATTTACTGTTTCTTCAGTGTCTGCCCAGTATCCTGTGGCTAAGAGAAGTGCTGAATTTCACTTAACTTATACTTCTAAGGTATAGGAGAGCATAAACTTAGATGGACTTAAAGCAGGGGTCCCCGGCCTCTGAGATCTAATGCCTGATGATCTGAGGTGGAGCTGGGGTAATAATAATAATAATAGAAATAACATGCACAATCAATATAATGTGTTTGAATCATCCCCAAACCATCCCCTGACCACTGGTCTCCAATGTGATGTCCAATGTGATGTAAAAGATGTCCATGTCCACTATAAATGTTAGGCAAGTATATAAACCATGCACATACACACACACACACACACACACACACACACACA
>SJXQ01002490.1:315463-371059 GCA_006408695.1 Aepyceros melampus
AAGGATACTGATAAACATCCCACAAAGCACAAGTGAGCCCCCCACAGCAAAGACTTATCCATGCCAGATATCAACAGTGCTAAGGTTGAGAAACACTGCTTTTTATTGACTGCATGTGTGAAGAATTCATATGAGTTATGAATCCGTATATGAATAAGAATTCATGTATACAAGTTAAAAGATTCAAGTGAAAAAAAGGTTATTTCTGTCTTCAAATTAGTGTAGAAAGGATCCTTGTTCGGGTGAAGTCAGGTTGGAGATAGTCCTCAAGAATAATATTCAACTTGTGGGAGGAAACCCGATTTACCTGATTTTTTTTTTTTTCCCACCACTCTGTCCAGCTTGTGGGATCTTAGCCCCCCAACCAGGTATACGACTTGGGCCCTCATTAGTGTGAGTGCAGAGTTCTAAGCACTGGACCACCAGCGAATTCCCTCACTTGATTTTTATAATCCATATTTTTGTGAGTAGTTCAAGGTGATCTTCTCTCCCTAATTAGAATGAACATTAGATGATTTTGTGGATACCATAGGCTATAAACTATAGCTCTTGGAGTCAAAAGTATTTGAGTAATTAATAATATTATATTTTGAGTGGAACATGTATGAAAAATATCTGATGGTCATATCAGTCTTAGAAATAGGTATAGCGGTTAAGTACACTGTCTTGGCATTGTCATTTGTTAATGTGAAATCCTCGGCAAGGTATCCTAACTTTTAGTAAAATGGAGATAATGCCAACCTGAAAATCATTTGGTAAACATTAAACAGGGCTTATCAATAACCTTGCCTGGCATGTTGAAAACCCTGAGTAAATGATTGTGGTGAGAGTGTAGGTGATGATCTCTTTTCCAAGTGGTAGAAAATATTTCTTACTTGGATTATATACTTGGTAGAAGAAAAGAATCAATTAAAAAGTGATAAAGTAGCATTGCTAAGCTTTAAAAGTCTGTGGGTCTTACTGTCAACTAATTTGTTTCTCAAGTCCAGAAACATAGTTGGTTATCATGAATCCTTAAGTTCATTTCTCCAGGACTTTCCATGTATAATATAAGCTCCTACTGTGCTAAAATGTAAATAATTAATGATAGTTGAATCATATATATTATTTCCTCTTTAGAATGATGAGAAACAATATAGACAAAAATACATGTTTATGGATTCACAGTGTTTCTAATTTTTCACTTGTACCTGTAGACTACAAATGTTTAGAGAGAAGCGAGGTTCTTTTAGAGTCTATGCATGATTTCTAACTTTGGTACCATGCACTTTCTCATATGGGTTTTATTAAACTACACGCCATCCTTCTAAATACTCAAAAAGAAAACTTTCCCTGTCTTGCTTGCATGGAGAACAGTTGTTTTATCTATTGGTGATATGGATAATAGCTAAAACAGTCTTTCCTATAGCTAGTGTTAGACAGTAATTCAATTTAACCACATATACAAAATGGTATTTTTTAGATATCTGTGTTAGTGTGAGTCCAATAATTTATCATTTAGTCAGTGGCTGATTTTTCAAATATCAAAAGAAAGAAAACCAAAAATGACCCACATTCATACAACAAAGCTAGAAATAGAATGTGTGTTTCTTGTTGTCTTATCAACCAAAGGAGACCCGTGAATTACAGAAAAACCATGTGTGAATACTTCAAAGAAAGTATTCCAAACACATTGTGTATGTGTTTTTTAAAAGATTTAGTAGTTCCTCTAAAGCTCTAAGTAAAGCTGTTAGTCTGACTAATCATGTACCCTCGAAACCAATTAAAATTTTAGACTACAGAAATGTTCTTCAAACACTTTTGAAAAAATGAGAGTTCCCTCCTAAAGCCAACACCTTTTAATTAACAAAATACTCAGAGCAAAGCTGTGGTTTGCAATAGTATATTACACCTACTGTTACTCATGCTACTATTCCAGTCTGCCAAACTTGATTCCTTTCAGCAATTTTGAGCTTGGCTTTTTGTATGCTAACTATGGAAAGGAAATAGTTTTTAGTAGAGTTATTTTAATTTTCTAATGAGTACATATGAAACACTTTATGCTCATTAGTAGTCAGACTACACAGGATCTGTGTGTGTGTGCACGCACTTATCTGTTCATAGATACACGTATATGATGTGTCAGTCTATTTATCTTCTTAACCTATCTACTTGGCTCAGTCATACACATTGTAATACATGCTGTTCTGACATGAGCTGATTACCCAAGGACACTAGCACCTGTTGCTGGAGCGATGGTTAATAGTGTGACACCATAAAGACTCTTCCCCATGCTGGAAGAGATACTTTCTCCTTCAGACTTGAGAAGGAGGACCTTGGTTTTAAAGAAGCAGAGATTTGAAGCAACCATTACTAGAGCCAACTTCTTGTGACCCCGGGCAGTGGCCTGAGGCAAGCGTATCAAACTGCGGGGGCATTAAACAGGAAGAAAAGGATCCCCACTTGTCGGAGAGGAAGCCATTTTTGGTGCTCCTGAAGGAGGAGAACCTGGAAACCCATCCTAGAACTTTGTGCTTAAGATTCTGTGTATTCATTTACATATCCTAACTGCTTCCCTGATTAGGGTTATGGGTTGAGAGAACTCTCAACAAATCCTCTTTGCATCTTTTAAATTACACAGTTAAAAGAAGACTCCCCTATAATGAGTAAATACCCCTCCCTTACCCTTGGCATCAAGATTCTGTTGTTCAGTCTGGACAAAACCACTTAAACTACCTCTTGACCACCTAATAAGGTGATTTGGTTATGTTTTTAGTAAAATGACATAGAAAAGAAACAACCTCATTTTTTTCTCTTTAGATACAAATAAAGGCATCTAAAAATGCAGTGTGAGTTGGTATATGATATACATAATAAAATAAGACCTCAAAAGTTTTCCTTTGAAGCATCTTGCTTAATAAAAAAAATAAATAAATATATGCACATACGTGAATCTAGAGGCAAGTCTTTTTGTGTTTAGTTGCTCAGTCATGTCTGACTCTTTGCAACCCCATGGACTGTAGCCTGGCAGCCTACTCTGTCTGTGGGATTCTCCAGACAAGAATACTGGAGTGGGTAGCCATTCCCTCTCCAGGGATCTTGCCAACCCAGGGATGGAACCTGCATTGCAGGCAGACTCTTCATTGTCTGAGTCACCAGGGAAGCCCCTAAGTCTTTTTAGGAAGAATGAAATATTTTCCAAGTAGTGTTATCGATAGAATTGGCCCTAAAAATGTGTGTGATAGATGAAAATTTGCCTCTTTCTAGTTTTTTATAGCACTTTTTTGTCTATTCTTGGAGACCCAAAGTTTCTGGAGTTTAGAATCCAGCTCTGAAGTACTATCAGCTATGCTGTAGCCATCATAAAATCCCCAAACCTAATAATGGTGCAAGATTTTGTTCTTCCTAGTGATTATTGCATTTTAGTAATACAATGTTAAAGATTCAATGTGTTTAAGACCCAAAAGACTAGTATAACTCAATGCCTCAGAGAGATTTTTATTTATTTTTTTATTTAGATTTTTAGTTATAAACTTACCCTGGTACCCCCCAAAAAGACAGAAATCTAGAGTTGGCATTTGAAAAGGAATTGAGACTTTTGTCTGGGGAAGGGAGAGGAGTTTTTAAAAAGTATATAGAGCATATGGAAGGGCAAAAAAGTGTGAGATGGTCTGTTCTAATTGGAGAATGCCACATAGAGACTGAGGTGACCGAGAACATGGGAAGGATGGAGGGAGATGAGGCTGGAGTTGGAATTCTGGTTCAGAGAGCACAGGACCTGGAAAGTCATGCTAATTTAGAAGGTGAGCAGCCAATAAACGTTGGTTGAGCAGCAGAAGGGAAAAACACACACAGTGTATGTACTGTCAGAGCAGTGCTGGGAGGATCGGTCTCATTCATGAGTTCAGAGGTCATCAGTTGAACAGCTGCTAGAGTCTATGACGCCCTTCTCCTGCCCTCAGTCTTTCCCAGCATCAAGGTCTTTTCCAGTCTGTTAACTCTTCACATCAGATGGCCAGAATATTGGAGCTTCAGCATCAGTCCTTCCAATGAATATTCAGGGTTGATTTTCTTTAGGATTGACTGGTTCGATCTCCTTGCTGTCCAAGGACTCTCAAGAGTCTTCTCTAGCACCACAGTTCCAAAGCATCAGTTCCTTGGCACTCAGCCTTCTTTATGGTTCAACTCTCACATCCATACATAACTACTGGAAAAACCACAGCTTTGACTATGGCCTGCCCGATGAGTCCATAAATCAGATCCTTTGCCCATAGTGGTGGCATAGATGGCTGCATTGCTCTGCCTCTCAACTCTCCAATGATTCTTTCTCAGCTGTCTTTGTACTTGGTGATACTTTTTTCCCCATTGGAGAATTTTGTGATATTACCCTCTCAATGTTAATTGTACTTTTTAGTCATCTTAAAACATTATTTTTCAATCTCTGGTCCTAGCCTTTCTTTCCAGTAGGCTTACCCACTCCAAAAAATGTGCTTTCCAGAAAACAATTGAAGTCTGATGATTCTCTGCCTTCTTATTCTTGGCTATATAGAAATTTAAGATGACGTGATCATTTCCACTTCATTAAGCTGCTTCTTTGTTGGTCAGAAACAAGTCTAGAGAAAAAAAAATCTCATTCCTACTCTCTTTTGACAGTGAATTTTTCAAGTCAGTTAAAAAAAAGCATCTGACATCTCCCAGAACCTTGAAATCCTCCCCAAAATACTGTGCGTTGCCAGAATATCTATTGTTTTGTATTTTAAGAACAATCTGTCCATATTTCCTAGTCAGCTAGGCATTCCACAGTTAACTCCTACGGTGATATTTTATTTTAGCTCTCTTTTCATCCTCACCCATGTGTTCTCTCCAGGAATTCGGCTCTTCTCTTGGAATCCCTTTTAAGATTTTTAGAACCTATTGGCTCTCATGCTTTCTCCTACTAGACTATGGAGTCACAGGATGCTATTTCTGCTTCAGATTATGTTTCATTCTTTCTAGAAAAAAAACCTTAGAGTAGTGAGATAGCTTTGGGAAAATATTTCTTCTCCATCTTCTCAGTATCATTGTCTTTTCAGTCATTGCTTCTTGGCATTATTTTTTTTGTTAAGTCTTTATTGAATTTTCTACAATATCGCTCTGGTTCTGTGCCCTGGCATTTTGGACATGAGACATTCTGGATCCTAGATCCTCAGCCAGGGATCAAACCTACACCCCCTGTACTAGAAAGCAAAATCTTAACTACCAAACCTCCAGGGAAATCCCAATCTTGGCATTAGTTTTTTTTTTTAATATAAATTTATTTATTTTAATTGGAGGTTAATTACTTTACAATATTGTATTGATTTTGCCATACATCAACACTATCTTTCACCTCACTTTTTCTTTTCTTTCTGCCTTGTTCAAGATTTCTTCTTCTACCTATAGGAACCTTTTGTTCTCCCTAAGAATCTTGAGAGAGAGGAGACATGCCTCCATTCCTTTCATCATCTTCTCTAACAAAAAGACAACCTTAAAAAAGCTGAAAGTGATATAACCATGAAAAGTCATTTATGGTCACGTCAGAATGGAATGCCATATGGCACATTTTCTTCATGCTTCTAGAACAATTGCTTTATTGTCCATATCTCCAAGATTTCCCATTGAGATGCTCTGTTTTGCAGCTTTACTTCAACACTTTCCTTCTGAACTACACAGGCCACTTTTTCTTCACTACCGGTCTCCTGGGTGTATCAGGCTCCAGAAGCCATTGCCTATGAACTCAGTGTGACAGTCCTTATCCTTCATCACTCACCTGCGATAATCCAGCTGTTTGTTGATATTTAGTATCAGTTCACACCAGCAAATTCAGTCCTTCAAGACATATAGGGCTATACCAGGCCTTTGGCTGAGTTTTTCCCCAAATATTTTATATATTTCAATCCTATATCTCTAACTTCTCACCATATTTGTTTATCATTCTGCTTATTTATCATATATATATATACAGTGTGTGTGTGTATATATATATATATATATATATATACAGTAATACCTAATGCGATTACCTACTAGTGTCAGGAACTATGCTAATATTTTTCCTTTTATCTTCCTGCTGTTGTGCTATGTGCATTTCTTGTATTAGTCATTGAATCTACACAGTTGTGCCTATGACATTAACCTATCATTATCCTTACTTGCTGAAGAGAAAATCTGAAATTTAGAGAAGTTTGGTACCTTAACCCAGGTCACAGAGTTCCTAAGACAGAGAGAGGTATTCTCTCCCAGGAGGGTTTTACGCTGGAACTTCAGATCTTAACTATTACTGTATGCTACCTTACACTACAGTATTTACCACTGTTCATACTAATTTAATATTTCTTATAACTTTGAAACCATGTTTCATTATCCAAATGGAAAAACATTACTAGTTCTCATTTTTCAAAAATAACTAGCTTAGATTTTCTTCCCTGCTAGCCTCTTTATCACCAGTCTGAAAGCAAAGGAAAAATATATATATATAAGCCGTTCCCAATATAAAATACATAGCAAAGACAAGAACATTTCATTGGCTTTGATTTCTCTAGAGTCCACCACCAAAGTAATTTACTTCCTATTCAGGGAAATCATAAGTTTGAAATAAGATCTTATCCAATCTTTACTTTTTTTCCCCTTCTTGATTAAAAAAAAATAGGTAAAATGTATTCACCTGGCACAGTCTGAATACTTTCTATTTTTCTTTACCAGTTCCACAACCTGTATAATTGTCATTGAGAAGGACTTTCTAAATTAAATTAATTGCTCAGCCATGAGGATAATCAAAACCATTTGAAAGACTGTTAAATGTTTATTAATGAAAAGTTTGGATCTTTGGATTTTTCTATCATGCAGTACTGTCTAAAGTGTCCATATGGTTAGGAGAAAAACACATGATGTCATAAATAATACTTTGGTTGAAATTGTTGCCCTTATGTCAGTTTTATTTTTATTGAAATTGTCTTCTTATCTTGTGTTTCTAATTTTTTTTTCTTTTTTTTTAAAAAATTAGCTCCTAGTCAGACTGTTGCTCTGGTGACACAACCTGTGGTTGCCAAGGAAACCGCTGTCTCCAAACTAGAAATGCCATCTTCCTTGCTGTTGGAGGTCCCTGCACTGGCAGATTTCAACCGGGCTTGGACAGAACTTACCGACTGGCTGTCTCTCTTGATCGAGTTCTGAAAGCACAGAGGGTGATGGTGGGTGATCTTGAAGACATCAACGAGATGATCATCAAGCAGAAGGTATGGGGGAAGACAGATCACAGTTGGCAGAGGTTTGTCCTAAAAGTGAAGACTTTCCACAAGTCACTTAATTTTCCAAGACCATTTGCCACCAGTTTTTATACAGCTTTTTTCCATCAGCCAACACACTCCTCTGTTTACTCTGTTCAGTCCAAATATGATCAAGGAAACAAATTAATGCAGTTGTCTAAAACAGCCATAAACTGCACAGGAATACTGGGAGTAAAAAAGCATAACCTCTAAAGTATAATTGGCTTAATGAAATTCACTAAACAATTAGTATTTTAAAAATCTATTTTACATCAAATAAATACCTCATTTGAGCTATTTACATTTAAACTGTTTGTTTTGGTACTCTGCAGCCAAAATATATTCCAGAATGAAATATAATAATCCAGTCTTCTGAGTTGTCCATGCCAATTTTCCTCCTCCAGTGATAAGGATACTTGAAAATAAGCTACAAACAAGAAAAGTAACAAAACATAATGCATTTTAAAATAACATAGATCTTAATATTCATATTTACTTTTAATGCTATGCTCAAACATGTTTTTAATGCAAAGATTGCATTTATCAGCCTCATTGCAATCCACTCTGCAAAATTATGACATCAATGAGAGACATAAGAATACACTGAAATAAATATGATTTACCTAGCTAGAAAAAATATACTGTATGTCTTTTATATTTCTGAATGAATAAGAAAGGTAGTTTTGAAAGGTTCATATGCTATAGCTTTTCACTTGTAAATGATTTTTCAAGTCTTTATTCTGAAGAAGTAATAAATTGTACTAAAGTTGTTTAGCTGTTCAGAGCTACTTTTTGAAAAAACAGGGAGTAGGGGCAGACAGATTTCTTTTTAAAGTGAACTTCAGCAATTCAGTAAGAATGCAAATTATTTAATAGTGAGCAACCTGCAGTTAAAGTATCTTAATCTTAGACTCGAAGACCTGAATTCAGTGGTCTTTTCTTTGTCATTTGCAAGTGGCATGATTGTGGTCACACTATTCTCTGGATCTTGGTTTCCTCTTCTGAGAGCAAGGCTCAAAGAATTCACATTCACATACATCATATAGTGTTGGTTATGTGTGAGTATAAAGATATGTAAATATATATATGCTGTTGCTGCTACTGCTGCTAAGTCGCTTCAGTCGTATCTGACTCTGTGTGACCCCATAGACGGCAGCCCACCAGGCTCCCCCGTCCCTGGGATTCTCCAGGCAAGAACACTGGAGTGGGTTGCCATTTTCTTCTCCAATGCATGATAGTGAAAAGTGAAAGTGAAGTCGCTCAGTCGTGTCCGACTCTTCATGACCCCATGGACTGTAGCCCACCAGGCTCCTCCATCCATGGGATTTTCCAGGCAAGAGTACTGGAGTGGGGTACCATTGCCTTCTCTGAAATATATATATATATAGTTATCTATATATTTATATAAATATATAGTTTGTTTTATTACTGCTTTATGACAAGTATCATTAGCCAAATTTTTCCCCAAAAACAAATGAAACTCATAGATATCGTACTCCTAATAAGTAGCAGAACAAAGATTCAAATCCAAGTCTGTGTGGTTTCTAAGCCTGTGTTCTTACTATGTATACTGCCGGCCAGTATTACCTGTAAATGTAGCTGCCATTTGGTGATACATGTGTATTTGTATATAAAGTCTGTGTCAGATGCAATGCTAAGCATTTTACAGTTGCAATGTACTGATATATACAGCAAGCTTCCCTGGTAGCTCAGTGGTAAAGAGTCTACATGCCAATGCAGGAGACTTGAATTCAATCCCTGAGTTGGGAAGATCCCCTGGAGAAGGAAATGCAATCCACTCCAGTATTCTTGCCTGGAGAACCCCATGGACAGAGGAGCCTGATGGGCTACAGTCCATGGAGTTGCGAAGAGTCAGACATTACAGAGTGACTGAGCACACACCCACATTACATACAGAAACAAGAGGCACATTCTTCACAGCATCATATTGAATTATACCAGTACTTCTGGAACTATCTCTAACGAGAGGAGGCAGTGTGTTATAATGTTTAAAACAAGGGCTTTGAAATTAGGTTGCTGGGTTTAAAGCTTGGCTTCTCTACTACAGCTGTGTGACCTTGGGTGAGTTATTCAGTCTCTCTGAGCCTGAGGTCATCTGTCTATACAATGTAGATAATGATACTATCTTCCTTATAGGAGATATGAGGATGCAATTGGGTTGTACATGGAAATGCTTCCCACCTTGCCTTGATCACTGAAACTATTCAACTAATGCTAGTGATTAATATTAGATTCTAAGCAAGCTATATAAATCTGCCTGTTCATGGCCTTTGTGCTATATATCATATAATAATTTTACATGAAAATAAGAGCTCATTTCCACACCTGGACCCCATTGTGCTCATGACATTACAGCCTCCTTTAAAAGCCAGTAGATTCTAGAGTGGGAAAGGCAGTATACACTCCTTGTGAAATGTTTGATGCCACTTCAAAGTGATGGTCTTTAAATTACAGGTCCAAAAGTAATTCAGAGAAGTTCAAGTGCCATGTCTGGGGTCACGGAAAGCCAGTACAGTTGTCAATCCAATGGGAGATTGCTTCTGAAATCCACCATGGATAACAAAATCTGCAGATGTTCAAGTCCTATAATTGGCAGATAGGGAGGGTCAACTCTGCTAATTTAAAAAAAAAAAAAAAACACATGTAATTGGACCTGCACACTTCAAACCTGTGTTGTTCAAGGGTCAACTGTATTTAAATTTGTTCACATACACACACACACACGCACATACACCCCTATAATCTCTCTTCTCTTGCTAAATAGTAGGGATGCTTTTCCTGCTTCTTCCCCTTATATTGAAACAAAAAATTATAAAGATCTTGCCAAGTCTTGCCTTGTATAGCTTCAGTCAGTACATGATCAGTAAAATGACTCTAAATAAACATTAAACAAATTGTGTGAGGGGAGATAACAAAAAAGATGAGTTTGGGGAAGTATTATTATGGTTTCAGAAAATAAGTATCTCCTCTATATGGAGTTTTAAATAAATTCTAAGTTTACTGTTTGAGGTATAAGACATGAGGCAGCATCCCACAAGTGCTTTATAAACTGTAAAACCTCTATCTGCCTATTTATTCATATATTCTTATAGTAAGTTTATATTGAGCTACTACTTACTGCCTGGGAAATACAGAGTTGAATAAGATAGGAGGGGGGAAACATTGACAGCACTCTGATAGAAATAAATTTTAGCACATATTTAGCATTAATGATATCCCAGCCACTTTTCTATGTACTTTGTGTATCTGTGTGTAGACTTAGTCACTCGGTCATGGCTGGCTCTTTGCAACCTCATGGACTGTAGCCCGCCAGGCTCCCTCCTCCATGGGGACTCTCCAGGCAAGAATACTGGAGTGGGTGGCCATGCCCTCCTCCAGGGAATCTTCCCAACTTAGGGATCAAACCCAGGTCTCCCATATTGTGGGCAAATTCTTTACCAGCTGAGCCACCAGGGAAGCCCTTGTGTATACTACTTAATGTTTACAACAGTACTGTGAGACTTACACTAAAGCACAGTGAGGTTAAGTAACTTACCCAAGGGACTTCCCTAGTGGTCCAGTGGTTAAGAATCTGCCTAGCAGCACAGGGGACGCAGGTTCAATTCCTGGTTGGGGAACTAAGGTCCCACATGCTGTGGAGCAACTGAACCTGCGTGCCGCAACTAGACAATCCATGTGCAACAACAAAAGATCCCTGCATGACAGACCTAACACCTGATGCAGTCAAATAAGTAAATATTTTAAGAGGTAACTTGCCTGTGGACACATAGTAAAAAGACAACAGTGAGATTTGAACTCAAGCAGTCTAGTCCCAGAATCCCCACCCTTAATCAGCACAGTTTTCTGCTTCCCTGGATATCCCTGGGTAATGCTCCAGGGACTAACTTTATGGCAGGGACATCTAACTAAGCCAGGGAGGAGGATAGATGTCAGGAAAAGCTTCTTGAAGAAGATAAAACCAAGCCAAGCATTCAGGAACAAGTTGGAATTAACCAGGTAGATTAAATGACAGCGGCCAAGTGCTTTTCACTGAGGTAAGCAGTGCAGGATGTTATAGAAAGTGTGATTCCATCTGGCTGGAACTAAGGGGATGAGGAGGGAATTGATGTTGCATAGAGAAGGGTAGAGCTAAAATATGGGGATTCTTCCTTACCAGACTACAGAGGGTTGGTTTTTTTTAATTGACATATAGTATTATAGTAGTTTCAGGTGTACAATGTAGTGATTGGATATTTTTATCCATTAAAAATTTATACAGTTTAATTTGTTAATCTGCTATAAAATAAGCCATCCTACATAACTATGACACTATCGACTAAGGAGTTCTGATTATGGCCCACAGGTGGTGGCAGCCCTTAAGGAATTTTAAACAAAGACGTATTGATAAAAGCATCAAATGTAGTTTAGTTGCATATTATTGATAGGTTTCTCTCCATGCAAGCAACAGAAATATCCTCTGATTAAATCAAGCAGAAAGTAAACTTGCTCTAATTAGCGTGAAGGCAGTGGGGAAAGATGAGGCTTCCCTGGTGGTAAAGAACCCACCTGCCAGTGTAGGAGACGTGGGTTCAGTCTCTGGGTCAGGAAGATCCCCTGGAGAGGAAAATGGCAACCCACTCCAATATTCTTGCCTGGGAAATTGCATGAACAGGAGCCTGGCGGGTTACAGTCCATGGGGTTGCAAAAGAGTTGGACCTGACTTAGCAACTGAACAAAAACAATGGAAGAAGACCCAGAAAAAGAAAAGGGATCTAAGAGTGCCTGGGCATTTAGTTAGCAGGCTCTACTTGAGTCTCCCTGTGACACTCTTTTTCTCTTTATTCTGTGTAGCTGTTCAAAACTTAAAGTTCTACAAGTCTAGCTGACCTTGCTTAGGTCACACCCCCACCTCTTAGCTAAAAGAGAGCAGAGAACATTGATTTAAACCCCTCTCCTTCCAAAGCTCCTTACACTGGAGGAGAGATCATTTAACCCCACCCCCCCCCAGTCTAAGCAATATGTTTATTTCGACTTTGCAGTATAGAGACCTGAAATAAAACTATTTATGCCCCAGTACTATAAATATAATTTTGACACCTTCACATTCAGTAATTGGTTCTCCAAAAAACATAGATTGCTTTCTGGATAATGTGAATGAAATGTGATAAATAAGTTTCTTTTTTTACAGAGATTAGAGTTGGGGGATTGTAATTGTAGCTGCAGAGCATCAGAAATTAGAAAAGCTGATGTAACAAAACATCTTATGACTCTGGGAGAACTTAATTTTTATTTTATTAACTTCAGATCAAACTTTAGAGATGCAGCGATTAAAATACGGTCCCCAGAAAGGGAATAACAGGATTGCGTTTGAATAAGTTAGCTTTTCAT
Organism: Aepyceros melampus; assembly: GCA_006408695.1. Classification (NCBI taxonomy): domain Eukaryota; kingdom Metazoa; phylum Chordata; class Mammalia; order Artiodactyla; family Bovidae; genus Aepyceros; species Aepyceros melampus. Next base: position 328,114 of record SJXQ01002490.1, read on the forward strand.
AGTTCTAGACCTGAAATTGACAAATCACTCATTTGATATTAAGCTTCTGTTCTCCTTTAGCAAAAACTGTTTAATTAAATTCTTATCTTAGAAAATTGGTGGCTGCTACCATTTAGAAATGAAGATGATAATATTTACTAAGTGAATTATATTAAGCAAAAACTGAAAGTTAACATTACAGCTATAATTTTGTAAAAGATTGTTATATGTAGCCATTTAAAATATTAAGCAACTCGACTGCTTAATTTTAGAGTAAAAAATATGCTATTGTAGAGGAATAGAGATGTGTGTGAAATATGCAAATTAAGCCTTTAAAAGTAAAACACCCATGAAGCTCTAAGTTTATTTTCTAAAATTGAGAATTTATAGCAGAGGATGATTTGTAATAGATAATTTAGTGTTGGAGAAATCTGATAAAAAATGTTTTCCCTATTTCATCACGTTTAAGTAAAATTGCTCTGGAGTAAAATTGTTTTGACAATTATTCACAGTTTTCTTTTACTGACATAATATATCCAGTGAAGGAGAAAATGTGTCTAGAGTTTTTCTCTGAAAGTGATGATGAAGTGTGACCCTTAAAGAAGGGAAGTTGGGGGAGAGACAGAGGAAGGGGAGGAGAGAAGGAAAGAAAGAGAGAGGGAAAGAAAGAAGAGGAGAAGGGAAGAGAAGCGGGAAGGAAGGCAGGAAAAAAGAAAGGAGAAACAGAAGGAGGGATGGAAGGTGAGGAGAGAGAGGTTGGGGAGCTAGAATTGTGAATGGAAAATCTGGGCAGAGGTTGAGGCAGTGGGTAGATAATTGGATTGTTATCCATGGATAGGGTTTGCGTGGCCATGCGATACCCTGATTTTTTCTACTGGTGCCTGATCACCTGTGCTAAATAAATTATAGTCTTTTTTTCAAGTCATTTTGGCCAGGTGTTCAGGGTAATTCACCACTAAATCTGAACCACAGGCACTTGTACTGAATAAAGAATTGAATAGGCAAAGAGTTTTGTCCTCTAATAAGACCTCTCCAGGTTGGGGTGGAGACAAATTGACCAATCTGGACAAGATGATAATAGCATTGTTCAAGATTCATTTTTAACTGCACATTATACTGCTACCTGGGAGATTTCATTATCCAAAGATTGAATAAGCAGTTTTCGTGGGTACAGTGTATATTTAAATGGGAAATAATTACTTGGATGTGCTTAATTTTTTTTTATTGTTAAGGTCAGAGTCTTTAATAAAAATTCTATGATTTTTTTTTTCAACTCTGGCTGTATCTACACAAAGAGCAATTGCATGGCTCCAGAAGCATTCTGATTATAATTTTTGTCAAATACATTCAATCATAATCTGATGACAAAAGAACATGTCTAGCGTCAATTTAGAAGGATTAAGTGGAACATTGTGGGAGTTGGGGGACAATGGCATCAATTGTTTAAACTAAAAACAGAATAGTTCTTGGTATTATTCTATTGCCATGAGCATAGAAGAAAAGAGGGTGTTACAAATAGTTTCCCTTATTCAACAAATGAGAAAGGTTATAGATAATATAGTAACTTGGTATAAAGTCACTTTGTGAATGTAGATGCCCTAATGGAAATACAGACCTCTTGGGAATAGATGTTTCTTCTTTTTCCGTGGGCCTGCCCCTTCTTAAACATCTCCTCATTTTCCACTACAATAAAAGAACAAACCGTTAATTTCCATGGGTATCCAATAGATTTCAAAAGTTAGATGACAGTCATCTTAGTGTGAGGAGATTAATTATTCTGTTTTTATCTTTTCTCAAACAACCATCCAGTGCTCATCTCATCTGTTCTTTTCTGCACAACCTTGTTTAAGAAACACCAGAGTTTACTGCCTTTCTATACGTAGATGTGTTGCATTCTACAGAGAGTAATATGGCTCTATGTTTGGCTGAAGATATTTGCAAATTTGTACTACCGTTATCTTCTGAAAAATGTGCATGTCTCCTGTAGAAAGCTGTGGATCACTATTATCCACGCAGTTTTCTTTACTTACCTCATGAGAGCCAAATTCACTGTTATCTTCACTGAAGATCATTAACATATGTCATCAGTGGTATGACTTATACTCTCAGATCATGGCAAAATTAACTCCCGTAAAATACAGCAGTCACAGAGTTGCAAACACAAAAAAATCCATTTTTTGAAATACTATAATAACCTTTTTTATGGAAAATGATATACACTTGTTTTTGCTTAATGATAAACATAAGCTTTACCAAACCACATATTTCAGTGTATGTGAATGGAGAAGCAAATCTTACTACATTTCAATTCAGTTCACTGTAAAATTTTCTGTCAAAACCTTGGCAAGTAAAAACTGAACCATGATATTTACATAAATTCTGTTAAAAGCCAGTATATTGTGTTTTCAGTGAAATACCATTGGGATTCTGATAAGGAAGTTTATGTTTGTCATTGTTTTTAAATAGTGAATTGTATTTACAAATAGTTTCCCGTATTCAACAAATGAAATTTTCTTGCTTGGGTTTAGATAGGTATTCCTTTATATTAAATGGCTCTTTTTTTTTTTTCCACAAAAATACCTAAAATCTGGGATCTTCTCTCTTCTCTAACAAAGCAATATAACTAATTCAGTGTCTCTGAATCCTTTTTGAAAGCTGCATAATGTTATTATACACTAACTATTATTACTTGCTTTGGGGGTTTTATAATTTGGAGTCCTTGAAGTCTATCATTGAAGTTACAGTGTGTTATAGAAGTTACAGTGTGTTATAAAGTAGATTATTATTACTCACTGTTAAGGTAATGCTAGGTAATGTTAGTGTCAGGTACATGCTACTCTGTTCATTAATTCAACAAATTGGCTTTGAAAACCCATGTTACAAAGTATATTATAAAATGATGTTGGAAAGTGATAGTGGAATAAGTTTGAATTTAAATTTGATTTCCTGTGTATGTTAACAAATAACTGAAGAAGAGATAAAGCATGGATCACACATCACTATTAGTGTTTTTGTTCATTTAGCCACAGTTTTCTATAATGATTACTTAGGTTACAGTATATATATATACACACGCACATATTGCTAAAATACCTATAAAGTGGTAGATACTTTTAATAGTCTGCAATGAAAACAAACACTACTACTATCTTCTTTCCTCTCTCAGTTCCTACTTTGGAGACCTCTGACTTACACTGTCACAAGGATTATATTTATATTAGAAATATGATGACTACCTTTTAATGGCTTTCAGTATAAGACTGGTTTGTTTATCTGTTGTTTATTGAACACATGATGGTGAAAGATGTCAGTGTTATCTACTCTCAGGGATTAAAAATAATAATTAAACTCCAATTTTAGAGTGTATCTTCTGTGAGGGAAGAATAAAAAATTGAGTGATAATTGCCACAAAAGAAAAAATGATATGGTGTTTCAGTTTTATATATATTTGAAGGAATGAATCATTTATTTTTTCCCTCTTAATATGTGCCTCCCTCTCTCATATAGAAGACAATTAAACTAGACTTCTCTTTCCAGATGTCTTATTAATCTTTAATAATCTAGGGGTGAAATTTTATTTTTGTATGTATGTTCCAATGTTTTAAAATTGCATACACTAAGGTTCAGTTCAGTCCAGTTGCTCAGTCATTTCTGACTCTTTGTGATCCCACAGACTGCAGCACGCCAGGCCTCCCTGTCCATCACCAACTCCCAGAGCTTATTAAACTCATGTCCATCAAGTCGGTGATGCCGTCCAACCATCTCATCCTCTGTCATCCCCTTCTCTTCCTGCCTTCAATCTTTCCCAGCATCAGGGTCTTTTCAAATGAGTCAGTTCTTCGCATCAGGTGGCCAAAGTATTGCAGTTTCAGCTTCAGCATTGGTCCTTCCAATGAATATTCAGGACTGATCTCCTTTAGGATGGACTGGTTGGATCTCCTTGCAGTCCAAGGGACTCTCAAGAGTCTTCTCCAGCACCACAGTTCAAAAGCATCAATTCTTTGACGCTAAGCTTTCTTTATAGTTCAACTCTCACATCCATACATGACTACTGGAGAAACCATAAACTAAGGTAACTGACTTGGTAAATTTCCAAGGTCATCATAGTGTCATTTTTTGGAGAGAGAGGCAGTAACATATGGCCATGTTCTGTTATCTTTTATCCATTTACTAAAAATGACACTTGAGTTTCTAGAGTGATTGGAGTTAATTCTTTACCAGATTTATAATAATGACTTTGAATATAATTTTAATAATTCATAAAACCTTCCAGATTTCCTTATCTTTATATTTTAGATTCTGTGTAAACAAGGAGCATCACACTCAAGAACTACTTATTTCTTGTGATTTATTCAAGGAAAAAATGGCTTCCATATTATTTATCTCAAGAATAGAAATAGTTGGATTTACCTCACGTAGTCTCTCTTAAATTATGACAGGAGAATAAACTTTTCAATGATAGACTTCATCTCCACCCCCTCACAAACTGATTTAATCTCTGTTCAGCTCTAGGATTATTTTGAAACCTTTCAATTAGAAATAAGAAAATGAAAGCCAGGGAGAAGGGTTGGAGCAAAAAGACCATGGATAAATCTCTACTTAAGAAGATGGAGAGAAGAGAATAATTTACACTTAACTCCTTCATGTTTTTTCCCTGTAAACCTGAGGGAAAACAATTTGTAGCAACTCTGTGGAGACTAAGCTCTTCTGTCATGTCATATTATATGAAAATCATAAAAAGCTGCACTTTTAGAGCCATAAATGCCCTTTGAGAAATTTGACATAACAATCAAACTGCCACCTTACCACACTTACCCATGTTCGATTTTTTTTCTTTTAGTTATATAATAGGTGTTAGGCTCTAGAAGGAAACAGTTATTGGGGGCAGATAATAGCAGATGGAAAGAATGCAAGCAGGCAAGAAGCTATATATAAGGAGATTTTACAGTAAAATTGTCCTCTAAATCAAAAGGAGGATGTATTTTATTTTTAGCATTAGGAAACTTTTTAGATGAGAACTGTGCAGCCGTTTCAAGGTGTGAATTCTAATCAAATCCAATTATGAAGTAGCCACATCAATGACTTAGGGTTCCTTCATACTCCTTCAAGTTGATTATACTGATTAGAAATGTAGTGTTGACTGGTTTGTCAGAGCATTAAAGCCTTTGAGGTCTTGCCCTGCCTTCTCAGTGAAATTTGTTTTGATAGCTCCAATCTGTACTGGTCTTTTAAATCAGTGATTGACTACAATATTATTTTGCCCTTTAAGTATATGTTTTTTGTAAAGCTCCCTCTGTTGTCTTGAACTTTGCTTGTAAACATTTATTGTCATTTGACTTTTTATATTCGTTTATTCTAGCCCTTGAAATGAATTTAAATTCCCTTAAAGACAGGCATACTATTTGCTGTAGCAGCTAAGGACATACGTGGTGTTTTATAAATATTGTTGATTTACTTTATCTTCATGGATGACTAGTTTTATTTAGCATTTGGAATATAACAATCTGTTATAGAACCATTTGCATATTTATGTTTATTTTATTTTTTAAATGCAGTGTGATTTATGTCTGTTTTTGGTCAGTGATGGATGAAAGACTCCTGGGAATTAAATTTGCCACATCAAATAAAAACAATTATAGTTTTAGACTCTAAGAATTTTAGGAACTAAAGGACCATATTTTTCCCAATTAATACTGTTCAGATTGTGTTTGGCTGCATGTGACAAAATCCTCTTAACAGTAGCTTATCCAGATTTTTTTTTTTTTTCTACCAAGCAAGACCTTCAGAATTATGTATTCCAGGGTAAGTCCAACAGCCACAAACTCCTATGTCCCAGCTCTTCCTTGAGCCATCCCAGCCATCCTAAATGTTTGACTTTCATTCCTCCCTGTGATCTCAAGGTGGCTCCACTGCCACTAATCACTATGTCTTTGACTTAATATGGAAAAGGGAGAGATGAGGAGAGTAAATGCATGTGCCCAGGTATGTCAGCTCTTACTTGAAAGGAAAGCAAAAGCTCTTCTGGCAGCCTCACATAGAAGAGGTCTACTCAGACTACAGAAATGTGTCACATGACTGCTCCTAGCTTTAAGGGATTCTGGGAGGATAGAGTTTTTTAAATAAGTAGTTGAGTTTCTTTATTTACAATTCAGAAGAAAACTGGTGACCTAATCCTAAAACCCTGCCACTCTGAACAAAATTTGGATTTTTTAGTTAAAAAAAGAATGGATATTTGATCAGCAAGTGGTGATGTCTGATGAAAGTGAAGTGAAAGTGAAAGTAGCTCAGTCTCCTCTGTCTTTTTGCAATCCCACGGACTATAGCCTAATAGGCTCCCCTGTCTATGAGTTCTCCAGGCTAGAATGCTGGAGTCGACTGCCATTTCCTTCTCCAGGAGATCTTCCTGACCCAGGGATCGAACCTGGGTCTCCTGCATTGCAGTTAGAGTCTTTACCATCTGAGCCACCAGGGAAGGCCTATGTCTGATAGTATGCTCTTGAAAGTGAAAGTGAAGTCACTCAGTCGTGTCCGACTCTTTGTGACCCCATGGACTGTAGCCTACCAGGCTCCTCCCTCCATGGGATTCTCCAGGCAAGAGTACTGGAGTGGGTTGCCATTTCTTTCTCCAGGGGATCTTCCCGACCCAGGGATCGAACCTGGGTCTCCTACATTCCAGGCAGACGGTTTAACCTCTGAGCCACCAGGAAAGCATATTTCTCTAGACTTAAGTAGCTTTTTTAAAAATTAATTAGTTGTGGGATCTTTGATCTTTGTTGTGGCATGCAGGATCTTTATCTAAGGTTCCTGACCAGAAATTGAACCTCGGCCCCATGCATTGGGAGCATAGACTCTTAGCCACTGGAACACCAAGGAAGTCCCTAGACTTAAATAGCTTTTTAATTAGCTAAAAAAATGATGTAATTTTTCTCTTGTCTTCTTAGTTCTTTCTTTGGAGATGGTATGGAGGTGTGAATGAAAGAATATTTAGTAGTAGATATCACTTATTTTACTTTACAATCACGCTGTACAAAGGTCACTGAAAACAATGTAAATTAAGTGAAAAATGGAAATACGTTGTGTTTGTATGTCCTATTTTCAAGGAATAACTTCCTAAGTAACCAAATGTGTTGTCTACAATTCTCTAAATCTGCAGTGTTCAATACACTAGTCGTATGTGGCTATTTAAATTTCAGTTAATTAAATTTTGAAATCAGTTCTTTAGTTGCTCTGGCCTCATTTCAAATGCTCAGTAGCCAGATGTGACTCAGTTAGTTAGTTAGTTCAGTCACTCAGTCGTGTCCGACTCTTTGCGACCCCATGAATCGCAGCACGCCAGGCCTCCCTGTCCATCCACCAACTCCCAGAGTTCACTCAGACTCATGTCCATCGAGTCAGTGATGCCATCCAGCCATCTCATCCTCTGTCTTCCCCTTCTCCTCCTGCCCCCAATCCCTCCCAGCATCAGAGTCTTTTCCAATGCATCATCTGTTTGCATGAGGTGGCCAAAGTACTGGAGTTTCAGCTTTAGCATCATTCCTTCCAAAGAAATCCCAGGGCTGATCTCCTTCAGAATGGACTGGTTGGATCTCCTTGCAGTCCAAGGGACTCTCAAGAGTGTTCTCCAACACCACAGTTCAAAAGCATCAATTCTTCAGTGCTCAGCTTTCTTCACAATCCAGCTCTCACATCCATACATGACCACAGGAAAAACCATAGCCTTGACTAGACGGACCTTTGTTGGCAAACTAGTGACTACCATATTGGACAGTGCAGATAGAAAACATTTCCATCACTGCAGAAAGTACTATTGGACTGCTGCTAAGTTGCTTCAGTCGTGTCCGACTCTGTGCGACCCCATAGACAGCAGCCCATCAGGCTCCCCCATCACTGGGATTCTCCAGGCGAGAATACTGGAGTGGGTTGCCATTTCCTGCTCCAATGTGTGAAAGTGAAAAGTGAGAGTAAAGTCGCTCAGTTGTGTCCAACTCCCAGCAACCCCATGGACTGCAGGCTAGCAGGCTCCTCCGTCCATGGGATTTCCCAGGGAAGAGTACTGGAGTGGGGTTCCATTGCCTTCTCCAACTATTAGACAATGATGTTCAAAAAAACTAACAAGGAAACAAAATTAAATTATTTCCTTAATTTGTTTACTACCCCCAGCAACCCCATGGACTGCAGGCTAGCAGGCTCCTCCGTCCATGGGATTTCCCAGGCAAGAGTACTGGGGTGGGGTGCCATTGCCTTCTCCAACTATTTGACAGTGATGTTCAAAAAAGCTAACACACATGCTCTTTGTTTAACTTTACTTCAGACATCAAGGAAACAAAATTAAATTATTTCATTCATTTGTTTTACTGCCTCCAAATGTTTTTAAAATTGAAGGAGAAAGCAGACACTTTCATAACAGCTTTAATAGCCTGACAAATTCTGAAGCAGTCCATTAGCATCAATATACATAGTATTAGGTCATCAGTTTTCATGTTCTGAATAATTAAGGCCCACATACACTCATGGGGTTCAAGGGAAAATGTAAGCAATTAAAAGATTACCTGTTCTAGCATGATGGTCTAACAAGAAAACAAATATTAGGGCCTATTTAATATAAAATTTATTTTTAAAATATCAAGGTTTTCCTCCTTGTCTGCATTGCCCTTTTCAAAACATAACCTCTTTACTTGGTCTTGACCTTTCATTGCAAGCCCGTGCTTCCTTGGCCATCCAGGCTCGCTTCATTGCAGCACTATCCTAAGACACAAGTACATAGACTTTTTTATCTTCTTTCTCAGCCCATGCTCCAGCAAGAACAACCACTCTTGCCTTCCCTAATCAATTGTGATGCTGTTAAAAAAAAAAAGAGAGATGAGTTAAAATTTTGACCAGCAAACATGCTGTTATTCCTAAGTGAGAGAATATCCCAGCATTCTCCTAGCTCTTTTCTGAACACTAGATCCATCATATGTTAATAGATATTCACCATGACAAAGACAAATAAGCTGAGAAATGTACATGCACTTTACCTATCATAAAGATCCATAGTGTGTACATCATGATAGCAAAGTCACTGATGAGTCCTGCACAATTGTTAATGTCATTTAGTTCAGCATTTCTCAGTCATTTCTCCATGCAAATCATTTGTGTAGAGTATCTTGAGGACCACAGTTTAGAAAATGTTCATTTTTCTTAGTGAAATATGCATGTCATTGTGAGTCACTTGACTTCTATATATGCAATTGTTTTTACCAAATTAATATTTCAAAAGTCTTTCTTCTTGGCACCAAACCTATAATGTACAAAGTTATTAATAGGATAGAAATTTTGCCTCTCACTATTGTATAACTCCCTGGAGCAGGAAATGACAGTCCATCCCAATATTCTTGCCTGGGAAATCCTCTGGTAGCTCAGTGGTAAAGAACCCACCAGCCAAGCAGGGGATGTGGGTTTGGTCCCTGGGTCAGGAAGATCTCCTGGAGAAGGAGGAAATGGCAACCCACCCCAGTATTCTTGCCTAGAGAATCCCATGGACAGAGCAGCCTCGTGGGCTACAGTCCATGGGGTCACAAAGAGTTGGAATGATTTAGTAACTAAGAAACAACAATAACAATAATTATATACCTACCAGGGAGCTAGGCACTCTCCCGAATAAACATCTGAGGGAAATAAATTAGCACAGTATTCTGTAAAATTCTATAAAATATATGAAATATATTTATATATTACATATAATTATTTTTAAAATATTATTTATTAAAATCTAGAGGAGATTTTAAAAAGAAGCATACAATATAAGGTAGTATACATTTAAATGTAAAAGACAAAAATCACATACTTTCCACATTTTGAAATGGAAAGCTTTGTCTCTTTGAGTGTTCAGTTACAAAAACTGCAATGAGAATGCATAAGAAGAGCTAAATTCTATTTAAATTTATTCTCATTCATAGGACGTTAATACTTCATGTTTTCTAAAATACATAATATATTAATAAAGTATAACATTTTGAATAAGTATAGTTTGGTATATGTGGGTCACAGTTTTTTAAACGGTAGGTGTGCACAAAGTTTAGTGACTACTGTTCCTCAATGTGTCAGACGTCAGTTGTTGCTGGGCCTATTATTAGGTACCCTTCATACTTCTGATGGTATATTGTCCCCTCAAGAGAACTTATCATATGATATGAAAGGTTTAGCAGACTTAGTTAATATAAAGGCCTCTCTCATTTATTTTCTTTAACTCTTCTTTACTAAATAGAAAACTACTTTTTCAACAGAAAGCAGAGAAGTGGCAGCCACAGATGTTTTCCACGACTGTTTCTTTAAATGTTTTTTTTTTTTTAAAAACAATCAGAAGGCATGTTCTACCTAATTTCTCTTCTTTCTCTGACCCTTAAAGCTTAGGTTTCAAAGTAAAAGTTAATTTGTTTGAAATTGCTTAGAAATATCCTCTATTTGACCAACTTCCAAATGGCATCAGATCTACTTTTAACCTTTTATATTAAACCTCTTATCCAATTTTTAAGACATACAACATGTGTCATATCTTTTCTTCAAAAAGAAATAAAGCAGTTGTAATTTTAAGTATTTTGAAAGGTAGGTGAGGGATATTTTTTGATCATTTAGTTATTTTTCGCTTCTCAGTACATTCCTACTTATTTCAAACACCTCTAATTATGTGGCAATTTACTGTACATGATGATGAAACTCACCAGTATTTTTCAACCTCCTACTGTGTTTTGTTTTTTTTTTTTTTTGGTATAATTTCATGCTAAAGCCCTACTTTAGTTCTCTTTTTCTCTCTCTCTTTTTTTTTTTTTTTGCTCAGTGTTATTTTTATTTTGTCATCAGGATAAGGTGGCCTATAATTCTTTAAAGGAATAGAATATATAACTGATTTACAAATTCACTAAACTGAGATGCAATTTTTCTTTCCCATTATCAGAAAGTCTATAGTCAATTCTAGTTTTCCTATTAGGAAAGTGTTTATTTGCCCCTAAATAGTAAGACCATCGAGTCATGCTCTCACATTCTTAAATTTTACCTTTAAGAATGAATCTATTTGGCTTTGAGCATTGACCTGAAAGTTTCCTAAATAAAACTCATCTGAATTCTCAACACCAGATATATAAGCAGTGTAATTCATCTTTGTTTGTTTCTAAGTCAAATAAAATTCAGCTCAGAGCCTTTCTTCTAGGGTAGCCAGGGATCCAATGTCTTGGTCATTTTTCAGGGTTCCTCCTCCTCTTCAGGATCGTTTGAGAGTCTTTGAGAGGATTGTGGGTATGCAAAAATCTCCTAGATGACATTACAGTTCTACCTTTTTTTTCTGTGTCTAGTAGTCTCATTCTAGATCATTTTCTAAAATCCAAGGTTTTCTGAAACAAAGAGCTTAACACATTTTGGAGGCAAAGATATCCAGATTTCAGGGGCATAGCCATGCCTGCCATCTAAAAATGAAAAAGGAAGCACACCTGTTTTTTACATTTAAAGACAAAATACAATTTCTTTCTCCATCAAGTTATCTTACCACCCTGTTCTTCAAAGTCTTAGAAGATTGCTTGCTAAGAGATTCTGAAAGAAAGCAGCAAACAGAAGCTAAGGAATCCTAAGAGGGATGATATCTGTGTTAGTTCCTGTTGGCTATGAGGTTGTCACTTTTAGGGGATGGCTTACAGCCATTTGCCTGTCACTGAGCTTACAAAGGAGCAGGAAATGGCAACCCATTCCCGTGTTCTTGCCTGGAGAATCCCAGGGATGGGGGAGCCTGGTGGGCTGCCATCTATGGGGTCTCACAGAGTCGGACACGACTGAAGCGACTTAGCAGCAGCAGCAGCAGCAGAGCTTACAAACGGGGAAAACGGGACTGATTTTGAAAATTACCTTATAGTCTATGATATAATTTACTGACTAAATCGTAATAAATTTAAGAAGGAAATGAGTGTCATTATTAATAATGTCAGAGAATAATATTTGTCCAGAGTAAACTTGATACATAGTGACCTTATCTACAGATGAAGAGAGAAAATAAAAGTAATATTAACACTTCACAAACTGAATTATGTGATGTATAGGTTCTTTCTTAGGAAACCTGAAGTTAATGTCTTTTTATAATCTATTTGAAAAAGCAGAAAGTAAAAGAGCAATTGAGGCATGATGAAGTAGATTTTATGATTGAATAAAACGAGTAAAAAGTCCTTTAGACTAAATCTGGCCATAAATGAGAATATTTTCAATTGCAACTAATAGAAAATCCAATCCAAATTGGCTTTAATAAGAAAAGGACTTTATTGACTTATATAACAACAACAACAACAACAAAAAACTTATGTGGGCTTCAGGCATGGCATCCTCAAGGTTCCAAGTTCATTGCTCAGTTTTGCCCTTCAATATTTTCATAGTAGTTACAGTATACATTTCACCTATCATACTATATTGAAAGGAAATAAAACTTTCCTTCTTGACCCTCAAATGAATGTACTGAGCTTCTGCCTGATTGAACTAGAGTATGGCCTAACATAAATTCATGCCTAAACAAATCACTGTGGCAAGGAGAATGAGAATTCCTACCCTTATTCCTTGATTTCACATAATGAGATGATGTGAACAGTACCAACACACATACTCTAGTCACTACTTCATGTTAAAAGGAGCTGACAGTTGATCAAGAAAGGCTTTGCAGAGGAGTCAATATTTAAACCAAATATAATTGCTTTATAACCAGACTAACAGTCTTATAAACATGGTTCATTTTTTGTTTCATTCTATTTTCCTATTTCTTGGTAATGTTTTATACATAACTCTGAGATGAAAGAGAAAGAAGACACAGGATATCATCGCTTTTCGCATTTCATTGTCTTTCATTTCACATCAAGAGAAATGGAATGTATTATATAAACATATAAACAAGGATTTCCAACTGATAAATGGGAAATATTTTGTCATTAACTTATTTCACCCTTTTTTTTTTTTCTTTTCCTGCTCTTCTTTGTCAACTCTTTAATGACATCACCGATTATCGGCTTTTATTCATAAAAAAATTGAATATTGTAAAGCACACTGTTGTTATAATTTTGATACTACTCCATCTCCTCCCAAAGAAAGGCAATGCCAAAGAATGCTCAAACTTCCACACAATTGCACTCATCTCACATGCTAGTAAAGTAATGCTCAAAATTCTCCAAGCCAGGCTTCAGCAATACATGAACCGTGAACTTCCAGACGTTCAAGCTGGTTTTAGAAAAGGCAGAGGAACCAGAGATCAAATTGCCAACATCCGCTAGATCATCAAAAAAGCAAGAGAGTTCCAGAAAAGCATCTATTTCTGCTTTATTGACTATGCCAAAGCCTTTGATTGTGTGGATCACAATAAACTGTGGAACATTCTGAAAGAGATGGGAATACCAGACTACCTGACCTGCCTCTTGAGGAACCTGTATGCAGGTCAGGAAGCAACAGTTAGAACTGGACATGGAACAACAGACTGGTTCCAAATAGGAAAAGGAGTCCGTCAAGGCTGTATATTGTCACCCTCCTTATTTAACTTATATGCAGAGTACATCATGAGAAATGCTGGGCTGGAAGAAGCACAAGCTGGAATCAAGATTGCCAGGAGAAATATCAATAACCTCAGATATGCAGATGACACCACCCTAAATGCAGAAAGTGAAGAAGAACTAAAGAGCCTCTTGATGAAAGTGAGAGAGGAGAGTAAAAAAGTTGGCTTAAAGGTCAACATTCAGAAAACTAAGATCATGGCATCTGATCCCATCACTTCATGGGAAATAGATGGGGAAACAGTGGAAACAGTGTCAGACGTTATTTTTTGGGGCTCCAAAATCACTGTAGATGTTGATTGCAGCCATGAAATTAAAAGACGCTTACTCCTTGGAAGGAAAGTTATGACCAACCTAGACAGCATATTACAAAGCAGAGACATTACTTTATCAACAAAGGTCTGTCTAGTTAAGGCTGTGGTTTTCCAGTAGTCATGTATGAATGTGAAAGTTGGACTATAATGTAAAGTAATTAACCTCCAATTAAAATAAATAAATTTATATGTTTTTTAAAAAGTTGGACTATAAAGAAAGCTGAGTGCCAAAGAATTGATACTTTTGAACTGTGTTGTTGGAGAAGACTCTTGGGAGTCCCTTGGACTGCAAGGAGATCCAACCAGTCCATTCTGAAGGAGATCAGCCCTGGGATTTCTTTGGAAGGAATGATGTTGAAGCTGAAACTCCAATACTTTGGCTACCTGATGTGAAGAACTGACTCATTGGAAAAGACCCTGATGCTGGGAAGGATTGAGGGCAGGAGGATAAGGGGACGACAGAGGATGAGATGGTTGGATGGCATCACCGACTCAATGGACATGAGTTTGGATAGACTCCAGGAGTTGGTGATGGACAGGGAGGCCTGGCGTGCTGCGGTTCATGTGGTTGCAAAGAGTTGGACACGACTGAGCGACTGAACTGAACTCCTTCTCCTCATTAAGAGGAACTTCAATATTAAGTGAACATTTTTCCCTTATTTTTTCTCATATTTGTAGAAATAGTATGAGCTTTTCTGGTGTCAGGCATCTAAAACTTTGCCTTGTGTGTTATTGACAAGTGATGCAACCTCTCTGATACTCAGGTGGAGCATCTGTAAAACTGGGATAGATAATGCTGTGTCACATTGTAGTTATCATGCACATTTTAAAATTGCTGTAAATATATCTCAGCTCTGCAGTTGTGTTTGTTCTAGTTGTGTGTTATTTCTCGTCACATTTTCATTTTGTTTTAACATATCAGTGTTATTTTACATCATCCATCAAAGTAAACAATTAAAGTCACTCTTTAAAACAAATATTAATTTTAGATGATTAAATAGATTTGTGTGGAGGGTTCCTCTTGCTAATCATATAGCAATTATCCTTGGTGAAAAATGATAGACACTTGAAAAACCAATTAATCATAATGTGTATTTTTGAAGCACAAATAAATCAAACTTCAAATCTGAGAGGAATGAAAAAGGCAATGGTAGTGTTTCAAAGCCCCTTGTCATCTGATGCTACAAATTTTTAAAAAGAGGGAGAGATAGAAATTTGTTTCAGATTGTTTTCCAAGTGCTTTAGAAAATGTGTATTTGCCTAATTGATGAGAATTCTTAACTTGGATTAAATGGAAACTCCTTGAAGTGCAGTAAGAAAGGCACCTTCTGTTGAAAAAGGTTTTCAAATAACAGTCTGATGAGTGGGCCTCAGGTCAAAATGAGGTGGTTTTGAGAAACTCTGTGTCTAGAGACAGGTGCATTTGAGCCCAGGGTGATATGCAAGGAGTCCACCCCACTTTCTTTCCTCCAAATCAGTCTTTATTTTATTTAACTTTTTATTTTATATTGGAGTATAGCTGATGAACAATGTTGTGATGGTTTCAGGTTGACAGCAAAGGGACTCAGCCATACATATACATGTATCCATTCTCCCCCAAGGACTTCCGTGGTAGCTCAGCTGGTAAAGAATCTGCCTGCAATGCAGAAGACCCTGGTTCTATTCCTGTGTTGGGAAAGTCCCCCAGAGAAAGGGATAGGCTACCCACTCCAGTATTCTTGGGCTTCCCCCGTGGCTCAGGTGGTAAGGAATCCGCCTCCATTGCAGGAGACCTGGGTTTGATCCCTGGGTCGGGAAGATCCCCTGGAGGAGGGCATGGCAACCCACTCCAGTATTCTTACCTGGAGGATCCCCATGGACAGAGGAGCCTGACAGGCTGCAGTCCATGGAGTCACTAAGAGTCAGGCATGACTAAGCGGTTAAGCACAGCACACAGCACGTTCTCCCCAAAACTCCCCTCCCATCCAGGCTGCCACATAACATTGAGCTGAGTTCCTTGTGCTATACAGCAGGACTTTGTTGGTTATCCATTTTAATAAATCATTCTTACCTAAAGTCCCCAAGTACTTGATGAAAGAGGAATGGGAAAAAATGTGCATGCTATATAGGAAACATTTGCCCTTAAAAGTGTTAGAGAAATTAGTGCCAAATGCCAGCACTCATGTGCTTAATGATAATGTCACTGCCTGGGTTCCTGGGATACATGCCCTGAGATGCAGGTGAGCATCTCAGATAAACAGCGTTTATCTGGAGGTATTCTTGGAGTCAGCAGGAGGGGCAGAAGAGGAAGTTGGACTGTGATGCAATTGCAGTGGAGGCCTCATCCAGCCATTTCAGAAGTCCTGAAACTGTGAAGTGACTCTTCAGAGCTGTTGGGATTTGCGGAGACGGGACTGAATTTTGATGACTCAAGTCACTCTTTGGGTATGGCCTTCTCAGGGACAGAAACTATTCTGTGAAAAAATACACATAGGAAAGCAGTAATAAGAAAGCAGAATCTTGACCAGAAAGGCAATAGAAAACTTGTTAAGGAGTCAAGATAAAAATGTAAGAGAGGAGAATATTTTTTGTAGCCCAGCTAGGCCCCCATAGGATAAGAGGCAGTGGTCCTATATCTAAACCCCAGGTTTGCTTCTCCATAACTTATTTCTTGTATTTGGTGATGATCAAGCTCATTCTTTCTCCCTGCCCCCACCTCCTACACACACACACACTCAGACACATACATACACACATCTCATAGGGCAATTATATAAATACTAGTCTGTTTTCTTAACTAAATTACTAGACCTGGTTATTGTTGCAGCTGTGGGGGGCGGGGGAGGTAAAAATATGAGTTGGTACTTCAAAGCAATAGGCAAGACAAGATTGTGAAATTATTCCAATGACAGAAATAATACACAGAAATGAAATGAAATCTTTAAAGATATGACTATTAAACCATGTTGGACAAATTGAACTATGAGGAATCAAGGGAGAAATTTAGTGTTATCCCCCGCCCCGAAATATAATCAAATGTACTGTTGAACAGAAGGCAGTGACAGTTCCAGGGAGCAATTGTTTTTATATTCTGTAAATAGTGAGTTTTAAAGTGTGTGGGTTGCATGATGTTGTGAATTATTCTAGGTCAGTATTGTTATGCACAACTGACTGTTAGGTTATTTTCGGTATATAACGTAGCAGAAGCTTAGTAAGTAGTGTTAGTTACTCCCTCACAGATATTATGATCACAATCTGTGTAAAAGATTCACTCAAGGCAGACATGAGAATATTCTAGCGTCTAGGGGAGCAAGATTCAGTTAACCTGAAAGAGAATATCAGGCAATCAGAATCTTTGGATATGGATACACAGAATAGTCTGGGCATCAAATCTGGGGTAGCATCAAATCCCAAAAAGTACTGGCTCCATAGCTTGCTGGGTTTTTATACCTGGTCCTTAAGAAAGATGAGCAATGTCTCTAATATATTTCAGCCCAAACATATATCTTGAATCACACTGATATTATCAATGAAAGTCCAGTTCTAATATTCATTTTGATTATTTGCAAGACTTCTGATGTTGACTGTGATAAAAGTAGTTTAAATGCTTGTAGCCCCTGTGGGAGGAATCTGGCCTTTCTGATTAAAGTCTGACCTCATTCCCCCATATGAATTTCTGATTGAGGCAACTGACTGCTAACACATGCATCCTATAACATATATAATCTCTGTGCTGAAGTATGTTAAAGTAAATTACAGGTTTCATAACATAATTCATCATTTTTGTTACTGAAAAATGGCTTTGGGGAAAAACAGCTTTACTTTTTTACCATAGACATTTTAACATGCATCAAACCAAGTCTCTGCTGATTCATAATCTTCAAGGTCAGGTTTCTTATCCAGCTTACCTTTTTTACAGTAATCATCATAGGCAGTTGAAACATACATATGTAATAGATTTTTCTTGATTTAGGGTATTTAGCTTTAAGAATATATCTGATAAAGAAGCTAACTCTGGGTCAACAAGTATATTTGCCATGATTTTACCCTTGTTTATAAAAATTTTAAGTGAGAGTTCTTTCATGTTTGTTTATGTCTTAGCTACATGTGAAATTTCATCATTTTTAATGGTCCAACTACAAAACAAAACACACAGCCCCCAAATCAAAAATTCGTTGTAAATATTGAGAAGAGACAACCATTTGGTGTCAATTCAATCTGAATGAAATGCTATTATGTGAGAACATCTCCCTAGCTTGTATAGGGGTAATGGGGCATGGATTTACAGATTCGGCAATAACTGAGAGATTGAAAAGATATGTAGCTTTTTTCCTACAGCTTTGCTTAATGAAACCCTCAGTGTGTGCAGTGAAAAGAGCTTATTGTTTTCTTTTCATGCAAATCATCTTAGTTTTTATGTTTATTTAATAGTCTGTAATTTGGAGTAATATATTCTTGTTACTTTTTCTGAAACTGTTGTGAAGTGGCAAGCAGAAAATGCTAACAGGAAATGGACTAGCAAATACCCCATAAATCTCTCCCTCCCTCCCTTCCTTCTTTCCCTCCTTTGTTTCCTTCTTTCTTTCTTTCCTCTTTCTCTCTTCCTTTCTATCTGTATTTTCTGCTTCATCAATAAGACAATTGTTGTCATCACACCTGCTGATAGTGAATTGTCTCTGAATCCATATGAGGTTGTAGGTAGACTCTTGGGCTACAGCTGCCTGGTGCTCTGCAATTGGGTCAGGGCTCTAGAATGATATCCTAATTTGATATTCTCCTCCTCCCAACTTCATGGTTAAGCCAAGGTAGACAAAAGTCATAATCTGAAACTGTTTGTCAAAATCAATGCCTAGTAACTTTGCTCCTTTACAAATAAACATCTATCCAGTCTACAACATTAAAGATTTAAATGAAATGAGTCGTTAATGTAACTTTTACACTGCCAGGTGAGTGTGTGAAAGCAGATACAGCATAGGATTCAAGTGTAACCTCATATTCTCTATACCTTTGCGTATCTGAAATACTGAATAACTGTGTTCTATAAAACAATATCATCGTGTTTTTTAAAAGCTAGAGCAGGTAATAGAAAAGGGGGAGAGGACATAAAAAAAGTTGATCAACATGCTACTTCAATTCCAAATTCTCGTTCTAAATGTCATCACCATCAGCACTTTAAATTTATGCTTTTTACTATTTTGCAATTATTTTCTTTTCATTACTCTTATTGATGCAAGCCTTTATCATGATATTTATGTACAGGATTTATGCAGGATCCTTCTACTAAAGATGTGATAACTTATCTGTTGTAATTTAAGAAACATCATCATTTAAAATTTTTTTTCATAATTTGGTTTTGCTTGGAATGTTCAGCAAAAATAAAACATAGGTATGATTCATCTCATAAAAAGTAAAATAAGAGAATTCATATTATTTCAGGTATTTCTTAATATTAACACCTCTATAAATCAGCAATAGATTTTTTTCCCTAGTTTGAGGTGTAAAATTCTAGGCTTAATTAAAATCTCACTGATGTTTCACCACCTGATGGTTCTATATTTGAATTTTCTTCCACTTGGTTTTCAACTTAGAAAAGAGTGGAGAAAAGAAAACAGAGGATATTGATAGTTGCTATTCTGCTCTCTGTCCCTGGAGCACTCATTGTTTTAAACATCTCATTGAGAAATATTTCGCAGATCTCTTTCCTCTGCTTGCTTTGTGTGTCTTCATATTTCTACTTGATCATTTTAAAGGAAATCGTCTGCCACTATTTTGAAGGTCATTTACCTGAAAATGATAGACAGCAGCTCTATTCAAACAACTGCTTAGTAATCATCTATCAGTTATCATTGTTCATTAGTTCCCTGTTTCAGCATCTAGGGTTTGCCTCCCTCTCTCCCTCCCATCCCCAGCACTTTATCAGAGAGCCTACTGTTTCATTCATATCCTTGGGCTAAATTGGCCACCCACTGTGTTCCTGTTGTTTTGTGTATGATAGTGAAAAGATTTAATTGGATATTGTTGAAAAGACACCGAAGCTAACTCTCAATTTTCATTTGTGGTTCTTCCCTCTCCCTCTTCACCACCTCCTTTCCTTGATGAGAAAATCGTTCTCTCCATGGTAACAAAAAAAAAAAAAAAAAAAAAGCTTTCAGATTGTTGGTAGTAGTTGCAGAGAAAAGAAGTCAAAAAGGAGAAGAGGTTTAAAAATGAAAAGGGAGAGGAAGACAGCTGGGAAGAAGACTTAATGTTTCTGAGTGGGTGTGAGGGGAAAGAATAAAGCTGAATGAGCGAAGCTGAGCTAAGGGAAACAGCTGTTTTGTACCCCAGAAGGCAGTGCCCTTTCTTTTCATGTGGACTGTCACTCCCCAAAAGATAAGGACTTTATTTTGAAAATTTTCCAGGATTCACTCCTGAAGAGTGGCTTGTTAGAAAACAGCAACACCCTGATTTCCTCAGGGAGTCACCGTTCATTAATTTAAAAAAAAAAAGGTATAACATTTCTGTGAGCTCCAGTTTCCACTTCTTAACAGGGACGTTCACATGGGCTTTTTTTTTGGTAACAGGATGAAGGCACTGCAACAGTATGCCTGTCCCACTTCTGGATGACTTTGGTTAGAGCAGGTTAGCCATGCAAAGCAGGATTCTCATTGCTTTTGGCATCCTATGTTTTCTAGATTGTGGAATTATGTAACCCTTGTCACTAACTCTCAAATAGTATTGGACCAGCCTAAAGAAGTCTACCATATTGCAACAAGCCATTGAAAGCTAAGTTCCCATTGTGGTATGCTGAATAATGGTTCCCCAAAGATATTCATGTCCCAACCACTGGAACATGTAAATATGTTATTAATACCTTACATGGTAAAAAGGACTTTGCAGAGAGATTAAGGATTTTGACATAGGGAGATCTTCACAGGTTATCCTGATGTGCTCAATGTGATCAGAACGGTCCTTGTAAGAGAGAAGGTGATAGGGTAATACAAGCAGAATCAGAGAGAGAAAGAGAAGATGGAACACGAGGCCACAAGCCAAGGAATGCAGGTAGCTTCTAAAATTTGGAAAGCCAAAGAGGTGAATTCTCCCCTAAAGACTCCAGAATGAATACAAGCTCTTCTCTGTCACTTTGATTTTAGTCCCTGAGGCCCATTTTCAGACTTCTGACCTCCAGAATTATAAAATAATAAATATAGATTGTTTTAAGCCATTAAGTTTTTGACCATTTTTTACAATAGCCATAGGAAATAAATATAACCATGAACATTTAATAATAACCAATTTTGCAAAATTTAATTGAGCTTTATTTTTGGAGTTTATTTTTCTTAAATGTAAGGAGTAAAAATAGGATATAGAGAAAATGTCATGATCTCTCCATTTTAACCATAGAAATACATATTTCCAGTATTTAAAATATTACAAATTTGAATGCAGCTGTGGAATAATGACAATAAAGCAGAAGAAAGGAAAAATGTCCATTTGAAAACGAAGTTGGAAAAAAAAATGAAGAGTAACAAACTAATTTTTTTTTTTCTTTTTCTGGATTCGTTTAACCCATTGTACTCTGTTTTAATAAATGGCACTGTAGTGAAACATTGATGAATTCCATAGCATGGGAAGCACAGTTACTGGAGCAGGAAAGTGACGAATAAGTTTGAGAAGAATAAGTTTATAAAGAGGCCTTGTGGACATGTGGGCAGGGCTAAGATTAGGAGTTAGACAAACGGGGTACTAATGCTTTTCTACTCCTGACTATCTTTGGAGGAAATTATTATTCTCTAAACCTTTTCCTCATGTGTAAAAATGGACATAATATCTAGCTAGGTAAAGTTGTTGTCAGGATTAAAAAATGATGTTTGTAAAACATCTAGCCCAGTTTCTGCTATTACACAGTGTAGCTACTTAAGAAGTTGTTGCTATAACATAATGGAGGAAAACATTGGGAAAGGAGGATCTAAGCCATTTTATTCCACCTCCACCACCAGTTGGCTTTGTGGCCTTGCATCAATTATGTCATCTTTCTGTTCCTCATTTTCTTTGTCTATAAAAGAGTAAAAGTACCCAGCTCAGATGGTTTCTGGAAGTTAATATATGTAAAGTGCTTAGGACAATGTCTAGCACATAGGTAACACACAATATCTAGTTGTTGTTGTAATTGTTATGCTGTAAGAGTTTGAATTTTTGAGGAGTGCAGTGACAAGTTTGCGCAAGTATTTTTAGCAAATACTGTATCTAAGTGGATAAAGAGTAGGGGCCAATGATTACTATTAAGATTACAAGCTGGATACTTATTCAACTAAAACTCTCAGTCCGTGCGTCTCTTGGATTCCCTTTCTTCTTTTGTTTAAGCATCCATTTGTGCTGCCCACTGTGCAAATACTTGATGTGCATGAGTCTTTTAGTAGCTCATGTAGTATGAATTACTTTTGTCATTACTTGTGGATCATAGCATCATTTTTGTGAACCAAAAGCTTGGAATTAGCTTTCGCCTTTACCCTACCTAGCTTTGTGAAGTTTTAATTGAAGTACTGACCTCATTAACACCTGCTTTGGCCACTATCTTAGAGAAAACTTCCCCTAAAAATGAGGTTGATCATTAACGTAACAGATAGATAGAGAAGGAGGGAGAGGGAATTGAGATTGAAATATCAGAAATTGGAACCAACTTATAGTACTATTTACTTATTATCAGTTTCTGTCGCTGCCTCGTCTCATGCCAATAACGTGAGGCAGCAAAGGGTGAGCAATTTGACTCACCTCATATAAATAAAGCAGAGAAAGTGGATAGTTAGAGTATTCTTACTGCAACCTTGCTCCAGGGCTACCACTGCTTTTTAAATTACTTAAAATTTATTGAAAGGAGTGTTAATAATAAGTATCCATCCCAATAAAACAGAATTAAAGTTAACTCTTCCTTGTAATGTAAACAGCTTGGTTAGGTGTGCAGCATTGCAAAAAGCATTTAAAAACTGATTACACTTGTCCTTGGAGCAGCTCTAGTAGCTCCCAGTTAAGAAGTTGTGTGCGTTTTCTGATCAAATAGAACATAAAGTTGCCATAGTCCTTGGAATTGGCTTCATCTGAACCGTGTGTTCGCTTGGAACTATGCCACAGAAAGCAATTCGCCCCACGCTGGGCTCCTTTCAGGCTGCAGTGTGAGTGTGTGATTCACTGACACAGTGTGCTAATGTAGCCCCATTTTTATAGGATGAGAACTAGTCCAGTCTCTAGGGAGCTGAAAGGGGGCACAGCTTGTCCCTATAGAATATGTCCCCTCCTTTAAAAGCTATCACAAGGCAAGTTCCAATTGAGTTAAAGGCTGTTATGCTCCCACAGGAAATATATTCTATTGTAATTTCTACATTCCCCCAGTAACAGTCTGGTCTTTGTTTACTGAAGAGAGCTTTTATGTCATAAAATGGCATTTTTTTTGACAGAGAGGCAGAATCATTGTTTTATTATAGAAATTTTCCTCTTACACCAGCAAAAATAAATAGCTGGTCTCTTAACTCCTGATCAATGTCTGACACCTCCTACCCTCTGCAACACTTCGCTGCAAGTGTATTAACATTCCGTAATAGCGACTCGACTTACCTACCAAGAAATGATCTCCATAAGACATCTCCATGGAGATCATCATAAATGATCTCCAACTAAGCCACGGCTTAAACATATAGCACCCAATCAAGGGCAGATTTTTCCCTTCCCCAGTCACATAATTTCTGAGAAGAAATAGATTAATGTTGGCCTCAGAATATGCAAAGTATGGTTTCTATTTTGAAGCATGAGACCCAATTGTTAAGCTTTTATTCCTTATATATATGCCCCAATCTTACATATCAAACCATGTTGATGTGAAAGTATGATATAAATTTGTGCATACCTCGCTTCTCTGTTTGAATCTCGCCTCGCCTTTGTGAGTGCACTCTCGCTCTCTCACAAACACACACGCACACATATTTTCCACTTGCTTATAAAACTCAAAGAGGTTTCCAAACCATTAAGATGGCATTCCTCAGCACCATCACATTACTGTTCACTATTCATGTATTGTCTTCACGTCATAACACTCAAAACAGAGGGAAGCTGGATGGTTGAAACCAGATGGATTAAAAATATCCTACAATATTTCCCAATTACTATTCCTATAAAGAAACCTGGATTAGCCATATTTGACTAATTTGTACCTAAGGTATTTGAATTCTTATAAATATATTTATTGCTTTAATCTCCCCAAGATTGGTTGATATACATGTAATTACCCTCATTTTACAGACAAATAAACTGAGCCCAATTCTCTCCCTCTCTGTGCAACATGAATTGAACAGCTGTGCCAATTATTTTGATAATTCAAGTCTAACATCTACCATTTGAAGATAGGAAAAAAAAACATTTGGATGCTTGAATTATACCAGTTGAGTGTGTACATGAATTTAATCACCTCTAGATAATTGCTCATTGCTCCACTTCGCTTGCTGTATACAGGTAGCATCAATGAACAGCAACATCTCTTGCTCTGCCTCGGTTTATTGATGGCTGCAGTTGGCAATAAAAACCAAGGTTCTTGTATCAGTACTTAAATAAGCAGCATCTCTAAAATGTTTTGAAGACATGGAGAGGCTGAAGAATTTTTAGCACAATCATTTGTTTGCTTTAACTCATTTTTTTTAAAGGAATTAGTACAGTACTTGTCAAGTAACAGTCAAGCTCTCTCCGAGAAATGAGCATATTGTCTGAACAGTCATTTCCCAAAGACAGTATTATATGGCTGATGCAGTAATAAGACTAAAAAAGGGACACTGAAAAGTTAGTTTCACAAAATGTGGCACCATAATATTCTATTGATAATTCTTGTTACTACTGATACTAATCTTTAAAGTTATGTTTCTGGAGAAATCCCAGTTCTCATATTCTGAAAGTCTCCATTTATTCTTAAAGATTCTTTAACACTATGTATTTATTTATGTATTTTTGGCTGCGCTGGGTCTTCATTGCTAAGTCTTCGCTGTAGACTTTCTCTAGTTGTGGGGCGCGGGCTTTCCTAATCGTTGCACGGAGGCTCAGCAGTTGCGGTACCTGGGCTTAGTTGCTCTGCCCCATGTGGGATCTTCACGGACCAGAGATAGAACCCACGTCTCCTGCATTGGCAGGAGGATTCTTTACCATTGAGCCCCCAGGGAAGCCCCTCCGTTTATTCTTTAGAGCAAGAATTTAAGAGTTAAAAAAAAAAGAATTTAAGAGTTTAACAAAGTATTCTGAATGCTTACTTCTTTCTAAACTGAAACCACAGTCCCTTTCTACCCTCATCCTATTTGATATATTACAAATAAGATAGAAAATCTGTTTAATAATTCTCTGGGATAGTTCTTTACAAAACTGGGTTGAATTTATTTTACTTATATGCAATGGGGTTATTTTTTCCTGAAGTAAAAGGATGTCTCAGGCTAAATTAGAAATGTTTTGCATGTTTGCATGACAGGAAATTTAGTCAAAGAGGAGATAGATGAGATTTTTCTTGGATTGCTGCAGTCGAGTTTTTCAGTCTTCTCCTCAGAAGGACTTTGGATGCAATGGTGCAAGGTTAATAGTTCTAAAATGCCACTTTTATTTTGGCATTTCTCTGTTCTAAGACCTCTAAAGAGTCCCCATTGCCTTCAATGTAATGTCTTTATTCATCTCGTATTCCTAGCCTCAGCCTCTTTGCCCAACTTGATCAAAGTCATCATAATTTTCTGCCCACTACAAAGCTGCCCTCCTCACTTCTGCCCAAACATTCTAGTGTATTCAGACTTCCATACATTGGTTTGAGCTCAGTCCTTGTCCTGGAAGCTCCTCTCTCTCATCGCTAGGTCATTATGGATCCCATTCATCCTCCCAAGTTACAGTCCAGGTTCCTGGCCGTCTGTGACACTTTCCCTGAACATGCTCATATTAAAATCCCATTCTTCAGAATCTCATTAGCATAGAGTCTGCAGTCAGTGGACTCTTGGATTTGTCATTTACATATGATCTTCCATTATTGGCTAACTGCCTGTGTGAGCACACCTGTGTAGACCTGAAGGTCATCTCCCTAACTGCATTGCAAGTTCATTGAAATCACTAGGGATGCTCTTTTATGCCATCCTATCTCACCCACAAGATACTTGCCCTACTCTGCTGTATTGTGCATAGAATACTGTAAAATATTTCCTGCCCGTTTGATTGACCAGTGCTCAATTATCTGTCATCTCTAGCATCCTTTATCAGGAATTTATATAGGCTCTGGACAACATATTTTGGAAGAAAAATTTTGCCTTGTTCTGTACAAGGCAAAATATTAGAAACAATGCTGTCAAGTAGTTACATTCCACTATTCATGTTATGTAATTTATCCTCCATTTTATTAATTTGGTTCACTTATATTCAATCTGCTGAAAGGGTACTCTGATGAGATAAAAGAAAATTTATCTCGACCAGTTGAAGTTTAAATGATTCCAAAATGGTGTTTTTCAAGATAGAACAAGAAATGAATATTGCAAAGCAAAAAATATGTGTATTGTATAATAATTTCAGTTTTTTCTTTCTTCTAAAATATATGTAGGGGTAAAAAAACACTTATTGTATTGGGTCAAAATACCAAAAGCCTGCAAATGTGATACATGTGACAAAAACTGATCTTAAAACTGCCTCAATTATCCTTTGTCAATATTCTAAATTTACAGAACAATAGGGTTTCAAGACATGTGAATGATGGAGAATAACTAATAGATCTAATGTTGAACAGCTAAAAATATCAGCACCCTTTCTGTCAGCTTAGAACTGTATTTGCAAATCATTATCAACAAATTGTAGTCTGAAATTCTTCTTTCTTCTTGACTTTCAAATTATATTTCAAGATCCCTAATTTAGTCCACATTATTTTCTTACTGGCTTGTACAACTGAAATGAGTTTTCATTTTCGCATGTTAAGGATTTTATGAAATGGCAAGTAAATCAACCCTTCAAGTTTTCTGTGACAGAATAACTTGGAAATGATCATCATCATCTCTTTTTCAACAAAAAGAATTTATATAAAAAATAACTTACTAATATTAGATTAATTTATATTATACCATTATAAAAAACGTTTCACATTTAGGAGGCTGAGGCACTTTCCTTAGATATCTACCACATTTTTTGTCCATAAAGTTAGCAAAATGATCAGTAATATTTATAATACATGCAATGTTCAAATCATTTTCACACCCAGGGTGGAATTTATTTGGTAATTATCTTTCTTGTTTCCCATTTCTGTGTCCAGTCAATTGGTTAATCAGCAATTTTACTTATGCTTATCTGTTGACTATATTTTCAAGAGAGAACTAAGAACTTCCAAGGAAGGTATTTCAGCCAGAAAGAATAAGGTGTCCAATGGATTACAAAAATCTTGACTCCCGTAGCTTCATTTTTCTAGTCTCTATTGTTTCCCATTTTCTCATGATTAAATCCAAACTTTTTAAAAAGCCCGCCATAAACTACCTCCACTATCTATGCCTATCTAAGTGTATCTCCCATTATTTCCAGTGAATCCTAGACACCAGCCAGCCCAGTTGAGACTTGGTTTTTCATATCCTTGCCTTTACTCCTGCTTTCCATTCACTAATAATGCTGCCCACCCCATGACCTAGCCAGATCCCCCAAGGTTCAAGGGCAGTGTGGACCATTTCTTCCATGAAGTCTTTCCTGAGAAGTCTCATATATGGTTCCTCCCTTCATTGATTCCTTTTAGTGGTTGTTTTTATCTTTACCAACTACTTTGGTACTTTTGCTTGACAGTTTCTCAGATCCACATTCTAACTTCGTATCCTACCCTGGGAGGCCAAATAGCATGGGCAACAGCAATGGACCTGCTAACCCACTTGCTGTGTCTTCCTAATGGGAGGTACTAGTGGACCAAAAGGTGGCAAGAGAGAGAGTCCAGAGGTGACCAGGCTCCCTTGCTGACAGCCACAGATCCTGTCAAGGTCCTCTCCCTGCACTTCTCAGATTCTGTTCAAGGCTTCCTATCTCAGGTTTGTTTTTTTCTTTTTTTGGTAATATAATTAAACTTAATTCAGATTTTTCCATAAGAGCACATGGAAAAACCTGAACGAACTTTTTGGCCAACTGAATACAATGTTATGCTAAATTCAGATGTATAGCAAAGTAGATCAGTTATACATTTTTTAAATGCACTCTTTTTTAGATTCTTTTTCCACATAGACCATTACAGAGTATTGAGTAGAGTTCCCTGTGCTATACAGTAGGTCCTTTTATTTTTTTTTCCATTTTAATGTATTTATTTTTTTAACTTTTTATTTTTTACTGGTATATAGATGATTAACAATGTTGTGATAGTTTCAGATGGACAGTGAAGGGACTCAGCCATACATATACATGTATCCATTCTCCATCAAATTCCTCTCCCATCCAGACTGCCACGTAACATGCCCAGAGTTCCTTGTGCTATATAAGTCATTGTGGTTATAAATATAGCAATGTGTACATGAGTAGGTCCTTACTATATTAATAGTTATCCATTTTATATGTAGTAGTATATGTATGAGCCATTTGTTTATTGCAGGAACCCTGACTGATTCAGTGCTTAATAAGTTGGATAGTTAATTTCACCTTGTGTGATCCCATTTCATGGTCCTGTCCCACTGAATCATATCTGTATAATAATTAGACTATAATCAGACTATGTGATAGCTATATGACATTGTACATTATACTATAGCATAGGTACTTGTAACTGTATCCTAAAATCATAGCTTTTAAGTAGACCCTGGGGCCAAATTGCCTGTATTTGAAGTTCTACCACTTACTAACCTGTGATTCTGGACAAACTTCTTTTTTTACTTTCAGTTTCCTTATCTGTAAACTAGGAATAATAATAGTACCTACCTCTTAGAGTATTATGAAGATTAAATTAAGAAATTTTTTATTTAGAATTTTGTACTTACACAACAGGAAATGTTTCAAGCATTTTATAGATATTAACCAGTTAATTCTCTTAACAAACTTAAGAGATAGATACTCTTATTTTCATTTTGGTGGTACAAATGAAGAAGAAAGTAGTTAAGTAACTTGCTGAAAATAAGAAACCAAGTAAATGGCCCCCAAGATTCAAACTCAGGCAACCTTACTCCAGAATCCATTCCCATAACCACTAATCTATGATAGATTCTTCTGGTGCATAGTAAATGTCGAATGGCAGATGTTGTTGTTATTTACTTCTCACAGTATTGGTGCTTTATGCGCCTTTAGTTTTTGCTAGATTATGAGTTTCTTGAGAAAAGAGGCCAAGTTTTATTTTTCTCTGTGTATTAGTTGAGTGCTTGGCATTTAGTTGCAGCTTAGTAACTGTGAAAGTATTAGCTATTTCCCATGTGTTTCCCAAGGCCACCCTAGTTTTAAGTAAAACTGATATTTAGCTAAAACTGGAAATGAAATTTGAGCTCTCAGCACCAGTATTGTTGCCAGAACCACAGGTTTCCCTTTTGATCCCAAATCCTTTTCTCAGACAATTCACCTCTTTCCTGAGAGGTCCCTCTGCTCACTTCTATCATCGCAATGACTTTGCTTCTCCAGTACCACTGGTGCTGAAAGGGTCCCATCTTGGACAACTTACAACCATCCTGCTCTGCTTTTCCTGACCAAAAGAGAGATTTTTCGCCCAAATATGTATCTTTTAGCTTCATGAGTCCTCCTTACAGAAATTTAGAACAAGTTCTCAGGAACTAAGCAAGAGGCGTTTGATTGACATAATTTGCATTTAAATGTGTTCTTCACCATCACTAATTAACTAGTATTTCAGACAAGATATAGTACTCAACTTTTATTCTCTGCTTGCTTCAGGGTTGCCATCAAGATTGGCTACATAATTTGTGAGCCCCAGTGACAACTGAAAATGCAGGGCCCCTTGTTAAAATATAATGAAAAAAATTAAGATGAAAACATGCATTCGTTTCATGTCCATGAACCTGGCCCTGCTCAAGGTCCCTGCTTACCCAAGGCAATTCTGACTCAGAAAACCTGGACGTTTTTTGCTGTCTTTTGTAGTCCAAAAGCTTGCCCCAAAGTTCCTTTTGGTATGTCTTTCAGGATTCCTGGTGACTTACTTTGCTATCCAGTGTTGATGAACTAGTGTAGAATGGAGCCATCACCATGTAATACGCACAAATAATCATCTTTTCCTTTGGTTCAACTTTAGGCTCAGTGAAAACAAGGGTCATGCTCTTTAAAAAAAAAAAATCAGCAGCATTATTTTAAATGCCATACTAATTCAGTTAAATTGAATCTTAAGAACTATATTAATAATGTTCAGAAATTATGAACTATACATCCAGATGGTATATTATCTGGGTCTGAAGAGTTAATGAGAGGCTTAGGGACTAGAAGGGCAAAAGTGGGTGTATTAGTTGGGGATTGCATTTAAATGTCCTAAGCCAGGATTAAACAGCAAATTATTTTAGTAGAGAAAATAGCTTGTAAAATGAAATAGACAGGAAGCCTGAGAAGTTGGGATAATCATTAGACCAAAATGCAAGTCTAACCCAAAATAAAGGAAAAAAGAGAGAGAAAACTGTGTAGAAGTACCCCAGTGTGCATCCTGAGGAAGGGTCAGCAAAGCTGTCAGGGAGATATTGAGCTCAAGTCAGGCAGAGGAGCCCCAGGCCTCCTAAGAAAGGCTCTGCTTTAGTATCTCCATTACATTCAGTCCTTGGTGGGGAGCAGTCCATGGGAAGCTTGGCTTCTTCTCTCCAACATAGTGATGGATTTCTAAATGCAGCAGCTGAAGTCCTCGGTCATTTAGGTCCCGGTCATAAAAGGCTTGCACATTCTTCTGGCCACCACAGTGGGTATTACCAGCAAAGGCTCTTAAAGACCTGAAAGCATAAAATTACTAGAAGAAAACCAGAAGAAAGCTTCTTGACATTAGCCGGGACAACTATTTTTTGGATATGATGCCAAAATCAGAGGCAACAAAAGTCTAAATAGACTAGTGGGATTGCATCAAACAAAAATGATTGTGCACAGCAAAGGGAAAAAAAAAATCAACAGAATGAGAAGGCAGCTTTTGGAATGAGAGAAAGTATTTGCAAACGATGTATTTGATAAGGAGTTAAGGGAGGGGGGTTCAGGATGGGGAACACGTGTATACCTATGGCGGATACATGCTGATGTATGGCAAAATCAATACAGTACTGTAAAGTAATTAACCTCCAATTAAAATAAATAAATTTATATAAAAAAAACAAAATATATGAGGAAATCATACAACTCAGTAGTAAAAATAATAATAGTAATAATTATCAGATGTAAAATTGGGCAGAGGATCTGAATAAACATTTTTCCAAAGAAGAGATCCAAATAACCAACAGCCCTATGAGAAGTACTCAACATCACTCATCATCAGGGAAATACAAATCAAAATCACAGTGAAAATTACCTCACACCTGTTAGAATGGCTATTACCAAAAAGACAAGAGATTACAACTGTTCGTGAGGTATGGAGAAAAGGGAACCTCTGTACTTTTGGTAAGGAGGTTTCTCAAAAGATTAAAAGCAGAAAAGCCGTATGATCCAGGAATCTCACTTCTGGGTTTATATCTAAAGGAAATGGAGTCAGGATCCCAAAGAGATACCTGCACTCCCTGAATAATGTTGAGAAATCTGTATGCAGGTCAGGAAGCAACAGTTAGAACTGGACATGGAACCACAGACTGGTTCCAAATAGGAAAAGGAGTACGTCAAGGCTGTATATTGTCACTCTGCCTATTTAACTTCTATGCAGAGTACATCATGAGAAACGCTGGACTGGAAGAAACACAAGCTGGAATCAAGATTGCCAGGAGAAATATCAATAACCTCAGATATGCAGATGACACCACCCTTATGGCAGAAAGTGAGGAGGAGTTAAAAAGCCTCTTGTTGAAAGTGAAAGAGGAGAGTGAAAGAGTTGGCTTAAAGCTCAACATTCAGAAAACGAAGATCATGGCATCCGGTCCCATCACTTCATGGGAGACCGAGGATGAGATGGCTGGATGGCATCACGGACTCAATGGACGTGAGTCTGAGTGAACTCCGGGAGTTGGTGATGGACAGGGAGGCCTGGCGTGCTGCGATTCATGGGGTCGCAGAGTCAGACACGACTGAGTGACTGAACGGAACGGAACGGAACGCAGCATTATTCACAATGGCCAAGATATGGAAACACTTTAAATGTCCATCAGTGGATAAAGAAATTGTGGTATAGGTATATTTACACTGGATATTATTAATACTTAAGAAGAGGGAAATTCTGCCATTTTTGATAACATAGATGAACTTAGAAGGCATTACACTAAGTGAAATAAGCCAGATACAGAACAGCAAATACTATGAAGTCTTACTTATATGTGAAATCTAAAAGCAGTGGAACTCTGAGAAACAGTAGAATGATGGTTGTCATGGGCTGAGGGTAAAGGAAGTGAGATGATATTGATCATAGGCTACAAACTTCCAGTTGTAAGATGAATAAGTTTTAGAGATATAATGTAAAGCATAGAAATAATAATAATGTATACTTGAAATTTGCTGGGAGTAGATCTTAGGTGTTTTCATCACACACATGCACACAAAAGGTAAATATGTGAGATGGTGGATATGTTAACTAGTTTGATCATGGTGATCATTTCACAATGTGTACATACATTAAAACAAATTTTATACTTCTATATACATTTTCTATTTGTCAAATCTACCCAAATAAAGCTGAAAAGAAATCTGAAATATAGAGTTTAAAATTTGTACACCAAAAAATTGTATAATTTAGACAAATAAGCCCCAAGGACCAAGTGAGCTCTACTTCTTTTAGAACACTCCCTTTGATACTCTAAATTTGGTTAGATATCTCTGCTGTATGCTTTGATAACTCCTTGTGCCTTTCCTATCATAATAGTCCCTCAGTTTATTATAATTGCTTATTTACTGCCTGTCCTCACTACTAGTTCATTTTCCACTTGAGAATAATAATTTTTCCTCCTTCACTGCTATATCCTTATGATAGCTCAATGACTGGCATAACATAAATACTTACAAATATTCACTGAATCTCGAATTGGGGTACATTCTACAAAATGCCTGGCCCATGTTCTTCAAAACAGTCAGTGATAAGAAATTCAAAGAAAGGCAATGAATTATTTCAGATTAAAGGTGACTAAAGAGATATATGAGGCTGGACCAGTAAATGAAAGACAATTAAAGGAGTAATCTTGATATTATGAATAAAGAATGTAGATTAGATTATAGTACTAAAGCCACATTAAATTTCCTGAATTAGAAATTAAGCTGAGATTATATCAGAGAATGCACTTGTTTTTCTTAAAAACGAACACTGAAGTATCAAAAAGACATACTATCTACAGATTATTCTCAAATGGCTCTGAAAACAAATATAATATTACATACACAGATACTATATATATATAATATTAGAATGATAAATGATAGAATGTGGCAAAATATTAACAGTGAATCTGGGTAAAGGGTACATCTGAATTCTTTGACCGTTCTTATGAATTTTCCCTAAGTTTCAGATTATATAAAAGTAAAGTGAAGTGAAAGTGAAAGTCACTCAGTCGTGTCTGACTGTGACCCCAATGACTATATAGTCCATGGAATTCTCCAGGCCAGAATAGTGGAGTGGGTAGCCTTTCCCTTCTCCAGGGGATCTTCCTAACCCAGGGATTAAACCCAGATCTCCCACATTGCAGGCGGATTCTTTACCAGCTGAGCCACACACAGGAAGCCTATATAAAAGAAAAATGCTTTTTAAAAGATATTTCTTGAGTGAATGAAGGACAAAAAGCTAACCACAGTTAGAAGGTGCTTATGAAGAAGTTACCAACTGAGATGCTGGTAGAACATTCAGAAAAGTAGGGAAGTTCTGCCCAGCAGGAAAAGATCCAAGTCAGTTTACAATGCACATGAGAAGTGAGAAAGTGGAGGACAATAAAGACAACTTTGAATTTGGCCCATCTATTTGCAGAGGCAGCCGAATGCAAGAATAGAAGCCAGAATTAAGGTCTCAGTGAGGCAGTTGAAAGCTAGACAGACGATTAGCATCCTCACAGGTAAATCTCTTTCGATTACTAGAAAGACTACAATTTAGAACCCACCTGACTTAAATGCTGATTTTCTTCCAGACATAAAGTAATTCTATAAACTCTCTCACCTTGTCAATCTTTAATGTTAATTTTTGAAGTTGTAAATAAGAGTCTAAGGTCTCCATTTTTACATAATATGTAAGTTGGATTCATGCTTATTTCCTGAAAATGGCAACAACTGAAAATCACCATAGGCCTTTGTTCTAAGTTTAGCTATGTGAAGATTGTTGATTTTTGTAGAAAAATACTAAAAATATAACAAATTTCTAGTTAAGGTCTTTGCTTAGACATGTAAATACTAAATATTCAACTACACATATAGAGTTTTCTATTGGAGTATTATTTAGGTAAAATTTCGTTTTAACAAATGCCATTACAAAGTGTAATTCTTTCTAAGAGTCTAAAATGACCTACTTTTGGTATGCATGGCTCCATTGTGTAGCTGCTTTTTCATAGGACTGCTATTTATAACCACTTCTCTCAACCCTGGGGAGACTTAATAGGATTAACGACTTCTGATTCACTTTGTATTTGAAGATCTTTTTTTTTTTTCTCCATCTTTGCTCAGCTAGTGGAATCCATGATGAATTCTCATCTCCAAGGGGTAAGCTGTTTTTAGCAAAGCCCAGTAGCTGGCTTATGACTCCTTAGAAATAGCATTGATCCCTTTCTTCCTTTGTGCTTGTTTCTTCCAGAATGATAGATCCATGTAGATGTGCTCAATTATCATGCTTAGGTACTGTTAAGCATGTCATAGTTTTAGTTTTATTCACTTAAGTTATAAGTATCTGTGCTCATATAAGAAAAATAAGCATAATTATCATTCTACTGGTTTAGTATGACAAATATAGACCACTAAACCCAGAATAAAGCATTTGAACAATGGAATACAACTGGAGGTCAAATGAGGATGAAGATTAGAGGAGAAAGAGAGTACCATCTCTACCAGATTGGGCACAGAAAATGGAATTTTGTAGATGGATATTTTGGAAGTGGGTAGTATGAGTAATGATTAGATCCAAAGTGTTCTCTCATCTGTGGGTAGCTCAGATGAACGTCATTGTATTTGAGAATCTATAGGATTATGAAACTAAGTTTTCAAGTCAAAGAAATTGTGATAGCAAATAGAGTACACTCAAAAGAAAACCAAATAAAAAGAAGAAAGAGTTGTTCCTCCCATTGCGTGCATGTGTCCTATTTTTTTTAGCATGAAGATCTTTCAGTCACTTGTAGTATACAATGTTGTATACTATCAACAAAAAATGATGTTAAATGAATGTCATATTCAAGTCCTTCCCTTTAGTTTTGGAAAGAAAATTCCTATTCTGCTCTACTGTGAAACCACTCTTTAATTAGTATATTCAGTTCAGTTCAGTCACTCAGTCATGTCCAACTCTTTGCGACCCCATGAACTGCAGCACACCAGGCTTCCCTGTCCATCACCAACTCCTGGAGCCTACTCAAACTCATGTCCATCGTGTCAGTGATGCCATCCAACCATCTAATCCTCTGTCATCCCCTTCTCCTCCTGCCTCCAATCTTTCCTATTAGCATCTCATAAATCCTATATATATAATATATATTCACACATTATTACTATTGTACAGTTTCTTTTTTGAAATGGACATTTGTCCATGTTGACCAGAAAGTGGGATAGAGCTATAATTTTGTTTTGAAATATTTCAGAAAGGCATAGTTTTATTGCAGTCATGAATCTCCTTGGATTTTTAAGGAGGCTGCTTCAAAGGATGTCATTAATAATCTTCTCAGGTGCTTAGAAAGTATGTGTCTGTCAGCAGAATTAGAGAATCACCCAACTAGAGAACAGGTTTCACAATACCCTGAGACCTATTTTGTTCATTAGAGAGGAAAATGGCTTGTTTTAAGTCTAAATTGGCATGCTTGCTAATTTCATCAGTAAAAGCTGTTCATTGTGGTCAGGTTTAATTTAGAGCCTGGTAAGGTCAGATTAGAGTTGATCAAGTTACTTCTACAACAGACTTCTTAAACGAACTTTGTAATCCTAAAAGAAGGGAAAAATCATAGCCATCCTTGGGGTTATGTATCCAGAATTTAGATGCAGAGAATGGCCTGGTTGTTTGAGGATGGGTTAATATGAAATCAAAGGAAAATGACAATAAAGATCATCTTTGCTATATAAAAATTTTCAAGTGTCATAAAACACAAATTTTTACTTAAATTGCATAAATCATGCCTAATGAATTTATTTACTACCATGTCCGTAAGGCCTGAAACAGTGCCTAGCACTTGATATTTATAAAATGAAAGAATGAGTCAGTAAATAAATGAATGTATGTATTTTGCTAGCTCTATGCATTTAGAGGGGAAGATTTGAATTTATGGTTTCTGGGTAAGTCTATTTCTCAAAAATCTATTATTGAATGTATTATACATTTAAGAGTTAGGAATTCCAAAGTAACTTTTCGACTTGCTGTGTCACAGATGACCAGAGTGTAACATTCTAATCCTAGAAAATATCTTTCGTAAAAATCTGTCTGTGACTATATGGTTCCTACTTTAGAATTTGTTCAGGACTCTCCAACTGACTTCTGCCACTTACTTCAATAGCTGTCTTTGGCAATTTGTTCCATATTTCAAACACACTTTTGTGTAAAGAAACGATAAAAGTTAGAAACCTGAAAATTGGATTTTTCTTCTGAGCAATCACAGCTTACAAATGTGGAAAATTTGTTAAAAGTTACCCCCTTCAATTTTTCAATACAGAGAGGGGAAAATGCTCAAAATAGGTGGGCAATGTTTGGGTAAGTTCTTCCCATTATTTTAATAGCACTAAAAGCAATTGAGCTCAAATCACAGGCCTATTTCCTACCGCTTCACAAGAGAAACACAACAGAATGATCAAAACTTGGCCTTTCTAAATACAAAAGTCTTTAGAAAATCAGCACCAGTCAAAGGGCATAGTAGATAACTGATTTCCATGAACTTTACCATCTACCACATTTCACTCTTGACTTTCATTGGCCTCATGTGGTAGCAGAAAGAGCATAAGATTTAAAACCATGAAGACTTCTGGCTTAGTTTTTCAGTGTGGTTATTAGGAGAATAAAAATGAGGAAACGTGTAAAACATCTGTCACATAGCAGTTTTAAAGTAATGCAAACCAATAAAATGTATTCCGTTTTAGTACAAGGACAAAGGAGATACCTTACTTTTCCCAAACTTCTTTGAAAATATCAGTGGAGTTTTGGCCTTTCGTGTAGAGAGAATAGATGACAGAGGCAATAAATGGATACTTGAGGGAAGGAGAACATTGCTAGCTATAAAGTATATATTGTATGGTCAGGCTACTCAAGATGGCTGTTCTCTTGCTCTCTGTATGTCCCTGACTGACCACTGCCTGCGTCACTTCTACCCTCTGCACACGAGCAGCCCTCCTTAGAGCCCATTCACTCTAAAGTGAGGCAAAGGAATCAGTTGAATCTTACTAGAGTCAATTTTGGGAAAAGATTAATTTAGCTCATCTACATCATCTTCTCATTTTATAGGTGAGAAATTTTAAGCACAAAGAAGTTAAATAAGTTCTCTCTTTAAATCACTTCTCTGTCTCTTCTGTTTCTAAAATATACACCTCAATTTTGACACTGCACAGCAAGAGATTACAAGTATAAATAGCCATCAGTGTCTTAAATACATTTTCATAATTCAGAACTACATTGGTTACTCGTGGCACTCATATATTGGTGTACGTAAACCCAGGAACACCGAAATGACTCCATCTAAGCTCTTAACTAGTGAAGCAAACCCATAATCAAGATTTTCACTTGAAATATTTTTGGTATCGAAAAATGAAACACATTTCTTGTTAAATTGGTCTCTGTAAAGCCTAACACATTAGAGATTTATATCTAATAACATCTTGTTTTATTTCTAAAAGTGCCTTGGTTGGTTTTTGAGAATTACCCATAAAAGGAATGCGCAGTGCTGGAGGAACTCAGGATTGTTCCATTTGTTCCTTCAGGCAACACTGCAGGACTTGGAGCAGAGGCGCCCCCAGTTGGAAGAACTCATTACTGCTGCCCAGAATTTGAAAAACAAGACCAGCAATCAAGAGGCCAGGACCATCATTACTGATCGAAGTAAGTCTTTCTTTTAACAGGCCTGTGAAACTTAGGGAAAGATGTATGAAAAGCTTCTATGATGCCTTAAGTTCATACACCTCCATTATGTTTATAAAAATATTGAGACTACTGTAACTAAGGTTTTTCAGTCCATAATGTTATCTTTCAATAACCGAATGTAATTCCAGGAAATAGATAAAAGATAAAATTAGTCAATCCAGATTTATGTCGTTGCAAAGCATGGAGTGGCGAGCATGGGTGTGGCAGAACACCCCCTCCTCCTCAGCTGTCATGTATCTGGGCTGGCATCCATGGAGATGCCATTCTCTCCCTCATATCCTTGGTTGTTGGTTCAAGCAGGCAGTTTCTTCCAGGACCGTTTTTTTCTTTCTTGTCTGCAGTGGCACTTTCAGATCTGGATGTCTTTCTGCTGCTTGGTTGCCCCCATTGTGTAATATCAGAGATCTTTGTACCATTTCTCATGCCACACTCAGGGGAGGTAGTGGGAACTTTGAGAGGTTCTTTAAGGTCTACCTGACTAGACATTGCACATACTCTCTTTACACAGGATGCTTCAGAGTGACTGTGCATGGGGTCAGAAAGAGGGCTAGAGAGGAGAGAGAGTCAAGGAAACTGCTCTCCATTATATTTTTCTCAAAGGCTCTTCTTAGAAATAAGGCCGAGGTCTCCTCAGCCAGCAAAGTCCCTTGGATCTCCCTGAGTTTCTGCCCTTCCTTCCCCCTCTCTTCCTTCCAGGGAGACATACTGATACTAAATTTTCTTACTTCCCCTGCAATGTCCCCTTATGTCCCTCCCCACATCTGGAGGAGTGTTTTCTAGTGCAGGAGGAGGGAAAAACCTTTGTTTAATCATTCTTTTTTTTTTCCTTCCAAAGCTTTGTCTTATACCAGGCTGAGGCTTTTGAAACTTAAAAACCAAGAGTCTACTATCTCTTCATAATATACATACATATATTCTGTTGTGTCAACACTTCCCTAAGGAAATAGAAAGCAGAGTGTCTGGCTGCCAGTATGTTGGGGGAGGGGAAAGAGTAAAGAGAATCAACAGTTCTGGTTAATATTTTGAAAGAAACATTTACTATTCAGAAAATACTACTCATGCTTGCATTTATTAGGTAAATAGTGTTAACAGCTATTATTTTGTTGAATACCTCCCATGTATCAGGCAGGATGTGAGATGTGTATGTGTATGTATAAAATCTTTACAAAATCCTGTTGGCTAAATTTCATAATCCCCATTTTATAGATGAGGAAACGGTTTCAGAGAATGATTAATCAAATAGTTCACGCTAACAAAACAAGCCAAGAGCAGATCTTGGAATTTGCAAATGTCTCTTGCTGGCTTAGAAGTGGGTTCCTTTTAAAATGTTTACCACTTCGCATCTTGTTGTGTTGTTTTTGTTAATGACTTTAATCACTAGGACTAGGACTAAAGACTATTTCAATCTGCAATTATGGATGTTTAGATTCACTTTCTGAAGACATTTCCTCTTTGAGTTGTAGTGAATATTAATTAAAAAAGCCTCTTCTTGATTTTAAAATTTTAACTCTTTCTTGTTGATCAAACAATGTATTTGGATATATGCTGATGTATTATTAGGTGCCAGCAGCCACTACAACGGGCTCCCCAGGTGGCTCAACAGTAAAGAGTCCGCCTGCCAAGGAGGGATGGGGGTTCTATCCATGGGTCAGAAAGATCCCCTGGAGAAGGAAATGACAACCCACTCCAGTAAATGTTTAGATTCACTTTCTGAAGACATTTCCTCTTTGAGTTGTAGTGAATATTAATTAAAAAAGCCTTTCTTGATTTTAAAATTTTAACTCTTTCTTGTTGATCAAACAATGTATTTGGATATATGCTGATGTATTATTAGGTGCCAGCAGCCACTACAACGGGCTCCCCAGGTGGCTCAACAGTAAAGAGTCCGCCTGCCAAGGAGGGATGGGGGTTCTATCCATGGGTCAGAAAGATCCCCTGGAGAAGGAAATGACAACCCACTCCAGTATTCTTGCCTGGGAAATCCTGTGGACAGAGGAGCCTGGTGGGCTACCATCCATGGGCTTACAAAGAGTTGGACATGGCTTAGGGACTAACCAGCAGCAGCAGCCACTACAGCAAGTAAAGTAAATCTTAGTAGCTTAGAACAGTAGAAGTTGACTTTTTTATTCTGGTGTATTCCACAGTAAGCAGCCCATAACACAGTCATTCAGGGACCCAAGCCCCTTCTAACATAGAACATCAAAGTGTTATGCAATTAATCGGGCAGGTGAGGAACCAGTATGGACCACTGGAATGTACTATGAGCCATGCCTGGAAGTCGTACACATTGTTTTCTTCATAATCTGTTGGCTGGAATTTGTCACATGGCCACATCTAACTGCAAGGGAAACTGGAAAATATTATCCAACGTTAAGTCCAGGAAAAAGAGCAATTAATTTGGTAAGAAACTAGTCAGTCTCTTTCACAGCTAGTTTGGATAGGAAGAATGTGCTTAAGTTCTATAATTACGTGTAATGTATAGGATGTCATTTCTATAACCAGCCATACAAGAGCAAAATTGCCTTGTAATGACCAACATAGACAGCTGTCCAACTGACAGAGTGTTCCTCCCTCATAGTGGAACCGTAAGTCTTTCCTCACCAGGCTGAGACACACAGGCCCAAAAGAGTGAATCTTAATGAATGAGTTATGAGGCTGAATCCCCACTACACAGTTTAGTACTCTGTTTCTTGCCTGAGAAATATGGAAATTTGGTTAAGATGTTTATGAAAATCTGAACACCCTATATAGAAAGTCGTTTGTTATTTTCCTAATGAAAAATACTTCATTTTTCTCCCTAAGAGGAAAATAACACTAATCTATTTTATAGTATCCATTCAGCTTTGTCTAAACAGTTTCCATTATCCCTTGCAATCTTTTTTAGATCTTGTATTAATGCTTTTTCATGATGTAGATTAGCATTGAGTGACCAGAGGGCAGGTTTGTGTATCTCTGCTAATATCCAGTGATTTGAATAGTTCTGCTTTTCTTAGCTTTTGTCTTTTAGAAATGAATACCTTTATGAATATTTTCAGCATAGTGGAAAGATTCCAACCCAAATGGTCCAATAAAGCATTTTCTTAAAAGCAAGTGTCTGTTGAGACTTGTCATGTTGCTTATTAAGAGCCTAAACTGGAATCTTAGTTCTAAATATTCCTGGAGTCTCTATTGCTGGTACCAGGATAATTCTGACAAGATATGTTTATCTAAACAATGTCCTTTGCAGCCTTGCTATACTTCAGTTTATCTCTCCATTTGAAATCAATAAAATGCAATGGAAATTCAATACTCATAAAGTTTCAATCGTGTTCAAAATAGAATTTTTCTTGGTATAGATTTGGCTTTCAGGGAATGTGTAGAAATAAAATACTAGCTCATAAAAGTGTATTTTCTTATTTGAATATTTCACTATTCCCTTTTTATTACCCTGAAGCTTCTAGAAATACTTAAAAAGGAATCAGCTAAATAAAGAAAAATATTCAATAAGTATATAATACTATATTGAAACATGAGTCCCTCCTTGGTAAATCCCAGTTCATAACTTTGAACAGTTGGGAAAATCTATACATAGTTATTACATTCTGTCAGGAGAAAAGTCCAGTAAAAAGCAATTCTTCTCTCCTGGTAATACCCATGCTAAAATCTCAAGTAATTAGATCTGCATAATACCAGCCATGTTTCACTCTATAAAACTGTTTCCATGGTATCTGTTGTTTTCAGGTGATTATATTGATGGAAATCATGTTGTAATAATCAAGGTGAAAGTGTAAATTTCATTCTAAAAGCAGTCAGGTGAAAAATTCCCTCACTCTGTCTGATGTTCAAACTGCTCATTTTCCATGACTCCTTTGGTTGCTGAATGTGTCAACCATCCCTGGTCATTTTCTTCTGCAGAAGCGCTAGGTCAGGGGACCAAAAACAGATAAGAAGGATCTAAAATTGCTCCCTTGGAAGTTTCTGAATTATGCAAAACTCGTGTGCATATGTGTTACTACTGCAAATCTTAGTACCATAGTACCTCTCAGAACAATGAGGAGTATATGGAAAAAAAGAACTGCTCTTTTACTGTTCTGTTTATTCCTCAAATAATATCGATGAACATGGTTTATCTGACATTTGTATTTGAGAACTTTGCTTTTATACTTCTCCTTCCATAACCCCCACCATTGCCATTTTAAAGATCTATGGCAGTGGTCCCCAACCTATGTGGTACTAGGGACCAGTTTCGTGGAAGACAGTTTTTCCATAGACATTGCTGGGTGGGATGGTTTCAGGATGATTCAAGTGCATTACGTTTATTGCACTCTCTATTTCTATTATTATTACCTCAGCTCCACCTCAGATCATCAGACATTAGGTGCTGGAGGTTAGGGACCCGTGATCTATGGCACTAGCTCATCCTGGTATTAAGGGCATGCTGCCTGGGCTGGCCACTTACTACCTTTGTGACCCTGAACAAACAACTAATCTCAGTAAACTATCTGATCTCAGTTTTCTCCTCTATAAAATAAGATTACTTCTGTCTACTTCAAGGTTAGGGGAATTAAATGAGGTATTACATGAAGAGCATTTAGATCCCATAGTAAGAGCTCAGTGAATGTTATCTCTTCTTTTAATTATAATCTGATCGAGTTGTTTGAATGCTTAGGCGAAAACATTTAAAGTATTTAATAATCTGTTGCTCAGATGGTAAAGAGTCTGCCTGTAGCACCGGAGACCCAGGTTCTACCTCTGTGTTGAGAAGATCACCTGGAGAAGGAAATGGCAACCCACTCCAGTATTCTTGCCTGGAAAATCCCATGGGTGGAGGAGCCTGCAGGTTACAG